>JAGDYQ010000003.1:11408652-11920675 GCA_021962125.1 Bulinus truncatus | reverse complement strand
GTGTACTTCGTTCAGTTACGTATTGCTATTGTTGACAGCGTTTGATGAATCTGTTGAAAGAGTATAATGACTAGATGTTTTATTTTAAGACATTTAATTTTTATTTCCATATTAAATAGTTTTTCTTTAAGACTTGGACGATTTATGCAAACGTCACCTATGTGCTCACCTTGGTACCCCCATCATGCCAACAATTAAGATGTTTTCATTTTTGTTAGCTTTAAAAATTTCTGCAATGACTGGTAACAGTTGATCTTATTTCTCAAGTAAAGTTATGTAGTATGTTATATCAAACTAACTCACATATCAATTATACACAGTATGTTATATCAAACTAAATCACATATCAATTATACATAGCATGTTATATCAAACTAACTCACATATCAATTATACAAAACAAATCTACTTTAGACTATTCAATGTAGTATGTCATATCAAACTAACTCACATATCAAAGTACATAGTATGTTATATCAAACTAACTCACATATCAATTATACACAGTATGTTATATCAAACTAACTCACATATCAATTATACATAGTATGTTATATCAAACTAACTCACATATCAATTATACAAAACAAATCTACTTTAGACTATTCAATGTAGTATGTCATATCAAACTAACTCACATATCAATTATACATAGTATGTTATATCAAACTAAATCACATATCAATTATACACAGTATGTTATATCAAACTAACTCACATATCAATTATACATAGTATGTTATATCAAACTAACTCAGATATCAATTATACAAAACGAATCTACTTTAGACTATTCAATGAGTTTGCTATAAAAGTTAAATTAAAAAGGACAACGAAGTAAAACATTGTGTACAGTTCAGGGTCTTAGAAAATCGAATGTATGAGAAAACAGTGAAACTTTGAACAGATTGACTGAATTTTACCGACGGATTTTGTCAGAATCAGCACACCATATAGTGATGGCACAACATATAGTGATGGCACAACATATAGTGATGGCACAACATATAGTGATGGCACATATAGTAATGGGACGGATGGCCGAGTGGTGTAGATACTCGACTGTCGACCTGGGTTCGATCCTCAGTGAAGCCCATGGAATTTTTCCAGGTGAAATTTGGTGCAGAGTCGTCCCACAAGTTCACCCAGCTTTAAATGGGTACCTTACTTTAAGTTGGGGAAGTAAAGGCGGCTAACCACACAATCCCTTCGTATGCCGAGGTTATAGAAACAGATGAGTTCTACACTTCATCTGCCCCGAAGCCCCGTTAGGGCTAAGAAGAGGAACTTCAAAAAAAAAAAAAAAAACATATAGTGATGGCACCTTTTACCTTTTTCCGAAAAATAAACTGTTCAAATTGGGATTCATGCCTCGCCGACCAAACATCAGTGGCTGCTGTAGAGCGACCTCCTTCGACTGTACGCTGTACGTGGCATCTGACAAGATGGCGACGATGATGGAGAGGAATAGAAAGAAACTAACCTTCATCTGAAACGAAACAAATTGACAACAAAAGTAATACAATAAAAGGTAAACGACATCATCAAATTTGAAATATTTAATTCATAATTTTTACAGTGGAACTTTATGATAAGATTTGTTTAAAAAATCAATTTATGAAAAAATAATACAGAATAAGAAATGATGCCAGCGCCTTAGGTTTGGCATGTCAAACTCGAGTGTAGGACAAAACCCCCAGCGGGCAAAACCCCCCAGCGGACAAAACGCCCAGCGGAAAAAAAAAACCAAAATATTAAGATTGAACATAAGTCAATATTATTAATTCTTCTAAATATACGAAGTTGACCATGGGCTAAGAGATATCATGTCTGTCAACACAGTCTATCATTAGGCATGCTTCTATGCTGTCTTACCTAAATAATGGATTGGCTTTCGACCACTGTGGTTCTTATGCTGTTTGTTTTACCGTCTGCTATAAAATGTGTGTCTGGCGCGAGAATTAAAAGGTAGAATAAAGATACGGTCAGTATTGGCCTTGGGGTAAAACCTTTAATTTTGTTGTTTTTTTTAGCTTGTAAGTACCTTGTGAGGTACTTTGAAAAAAAAATCCCTTAAAAATACATTTTTTTTTATGTATATTTTCATTCAAGTAATACATTTTTAAATAAAAATGAGGGCCTAATAATAGATTTTATAATAAAAATAGGGGAGAGGTCCAGTGGGGTTTTTGTTCGCTGGGGGTTTGGTCAGCTGGGGGTTTTGTCCGGATACCGTCAAACTCACAGTCTCACGAAGGTTGCTTAGGCCATATTTTGTTGTCATGAGAGCCGCACGTAAAAAAAATGAAATGATGCCATTGAGGCCTCTTTAAAAACATTCCATATTCTTTTTTTTATCACTCTTACATATAAACATAAAATGTGGATGATTGAAGCAAACATTATTGCAACAGATAATAACAGAGATGGATGATTGAAGCAAACATTATTGCAACAGATAATAACAGAGATGGATGATTGAAGCAAACATTATTGCAACAGATAATAACAGAGATGGATGATTGAAGCAAACATTTTTGCAACAGATAATAACAGAGATGGATGATTGAAGCAAACATTATTGCAACAGATAATAGCAGAGATGAATGATTGAAACAAACGCTATTGCAACAGATAATAACAAAGATAGATGATTTATCATTTAAAATATTTTTGCTCGATAACACAGAAGAGGAAACACAAAAATTAATGAGCATGACCAATGTCATTGCTGGCAGCTAAGAGATATCATTCCTATGATCTTTTATTTCATTTTGTTTAACAAGTGATGACAGAGAAAAATATTCAACAGTTTTAATTATCCAAAATTGTAATAAATGAACTAAAAATCTAAAGTAAATGTGTTCAAATTAAAGAAAGGCAGTGTGCCACACCTAGGGGTCAATGTGTTTGCGAAAAACCTATCTTACATCACTGGTCTCGCACACTCATAAAAGTTTGCTTATGATGTTATCTCTTCTATACAATACTGCGGACATCGCCATAGACTGGGTCCAACCAGTCTGTGTTCATATTGGCCGTACCATATATATGTATGTACACAGATGTAGAAATGTATTTCTGATCTTTACTCATATGAAACGTGATCAATTTCATAGAAAGATTTAAAAGTCATTGTCATTATCAATACATGGGACACCAGACATCCCACAAACTATAGGTAAATGGACCAATACATTACCATGGAATGTGTCTCCAATTTTATATAGAGATTTAAAAGTTATTGTCATTGTCATGGAATGTGTCTCTAATTTTAGATCCGAGAAAGATTTTTTGGAATTTTTATTAGAATATTAAATATTTTTATATTAATTTTGTATCACGAACATTTTTCACCAGCTGTGTAAATCAGAAAAACGTTTCTGAGCAAAGTTGACTTGACACGTCACTCAGGGTCACATAGTAAAGTCGCCTCTCAATGAATCTAATTTTACATCTTTTTATGGTTTTTATTAACTAAATCATTTTAAATTAATCATGGTACTGCTCTTGATACAAATCTTGTTTATCCATACGATTAACAACCGGATTTGACGTCATTTTGGCCATAACTGTCACTGAACCGATGAGAAGACATGGACATTCTCTTGACAGCAATGGACACTGCATCGGTCAATATGGTCAAGTGACCTGTGGGCTGCATGTAACACATAGACACACATGTTTGGTTTCTACATTTATTACTATTATTGTTTTTTTGTTCTTCTTATCTTTAAAACTTCAAAATATTTTAAGAACATTGTTATAAGATAGGCCTCCACATTTTGAACACTTTAGTGAACAAATGCTATTGGCTCATGTCAGTCTCAAAACAGAATAACCGACTAGCTGGTCATAGTACATGTGGCGGGTGAAAATCCTATTTGTCGTGAATTGGATGCGGCCAATAAAGAGTCTGCAAGGTCTTATTTTAGAGAGGTGTTCCCCTCTGTAAACCGCTAGTTGTCTCCCTCTGTAAACCACTAGTTGTTCTCCTCTGTAAACCGCTAGTTGTCTCCCTCTGTAAACCAATAGTTGTTCCCCTCTGTAAACCGCTAGTTGTCCCTCTCTGTAAACCAATAGTTGTTCCCCTCTGTAAACCACTAGTTGTCCCTCTCTGTAAACCAATAGTTGTTCCCCTCTGTAAACCACTAGTTGTTCCCCTCTGTAAACCAATAGTTGTTCCCCTCTGTAAACCACTAGTTGTTCCCCTCTGCAAACCACTAGTTGTCCCTCTCTGTAAACCAATAGTTGTTCCCCTCTGCAAACCACTAGTTGTCCCTCTCTGTAAACCAATAGTTGTTCCCCTCTGTAAACCACTAGTTGTTCCCCTCTGTAAACCAATAGTTGTTCCCCTCTGTAAACCACTAGTGATTCCCCCTCTGTAAATCGCGAATTAAAATGGAAATTTATGTGTGTGAAGTGTGTAAGGAAATAATTATCGGATCTTGTGTTACTGGGACATACCAGCAAGATATAGACCATGTGGGTTTTCAAAGGTCTCCCATGGCTTTCATTATTAGTTACGGTCGGTAAGTTTTAATTGTACTTCAAGGGGATGGGAGTTATCAGAATGTTTTTTCACGTCACAGGCCAACATTTCAATGAGATATGTGGCAGACATAGAAAAAAGTGTCGAGAAGTCATTATTAATTCTATTATTGTGAATGGCGCAACACATTTTTATGTCTAAAAAGAAAATTTCCCAAGAATTAAAATTTATATTTAAAAAAAAAATCCACTGACGTTTATTGTACTTAATAAATTTTACAATTTTTATGATATTTTGAATTAAAGCAAAATAATTAGACAATATAGGCCAGTGATTCACAAAGTAATTCTAGATAGTTTAGGGAGGACGGGCATTTTGTAAATTAGAGTAATCAATTCTATATTTTTTCGAAAAGTTCATTTAGGTATTTATAGATATCGTCATATAGGTATGTATAGAGAGAGATATCTTCATATAGGTATTTATAGAGATATCTTCATATAGGTATTTATAGAGATATCTTCATATAGGTATTTATAGAGATATCTTCATATAGGTATTTATAGAGATATCTTCATATAGGTATTTATAGAGATATCTTCATATAGGTATTTATAGAGATACTAGTCATCCCGCGTCGTAGCATATGCCGCCCTATCAATATAATTACTTTAATTATTTTTTTTTTAAATAAGCAATCAAACAAAATATATTTTATCATTCATTTTTAATTGCTCATTAAACATTGTGATGTTTTTTTTAGTATCTTCTGTATATATAATTCTCTACGTCGCCCAACCATGAGGGACACCACTCACGCACGCCGTCTCCTGCCCCCTTCCTCGCTCTCCAGGCATGCGCAGCAGTGGTTTGTCTCATTGCTCCTGGCTTAGTCAAATGGGAGAGCAGAACAATTAAGCAATCTTTATTTAATACAATATACTTGCTTTACATCGTGTGGCTGAATGGCTAAGGACCTTTATATTTTTTTTTTGCTTTTTATGCTGCCTATCCAGGTTCGATTCCGCTCATGGACATTATTACTTATTTTTTATTAATTCTTTTATAGTTCATCCTTTTCGTTTTTATAATGAAAAGTAACAACAACTAATTAGATCTCTTTCAAGGACTCTTTGACAATTTCTTTTATTGAAATAATTTTTCCTTTGGGATGTTGTAAGGAAGAGAAACAATAACTAATTCAATTTTTAATTTCTTTCAAAACTTAAATTAAAATATTTTGCAAAGAAATCAGAAAACAATGTGAGTTGTCGAACGTTGTTGAATGCTGAATGCGTCCTGCATGCTTTGACGTGTTCGGGAATTCTGCCAATGCGAAAATATCTCTATACTTATAAGACGCATTTGTTGTCTGTCTGTCTGTATGTCTGTCTGTCTGTCTGTATGTATGTCTGTCTGTCTGTCTGTCTGTTCCCTTATAACTCAAGATCCAGACAACCAAATAACGTGAAATTTGTTACACATACACATAATTACATGGGGAAGGTTATAGGACATGTTTCGTTTCATCTCGATGGGTAGTTTAATTGTAATTAATTATTTTTATTTTAGTATTTTACTATATTAAAGTAATCTCGACGGCGCCATAAATAAAATTCCTCTGTGACGTCATTTCCCAATGATACATTTTTAAAAGAGGGGTAACTTCCGGAAACTCCAATTGTAAACATGGTGAAATCAATAGTCATATCTATAGATATATAAGACTAGATCGCTTATGGGCTATGCATAGACATATATTGTGCGGACCATAACTTTAAAAAGAGAAGAGTACAATTCAGTATAACCTGATTACGTAGTACGCATAGAAACCTTAAGTAACCAAAATAAATAGCAGAAGACATTTTGCATTGTTTTCCTTGACAAATTTTCAAAAACTTTTTTTTCAATTATCTTTGAATAAAATGCCTTCGTGTTGTGTACCCGGCTGTTTGATTATATTATTACTAACCGTCAAATATAATTTTTTTTTAAAGCGCCAACCTCTAGCATGAATGGGGATTCGTTTTTTTTAATTAAAAGGAAGGAAATCTTTTTCGGTAAAAAATAAAGAACTGTACATAATTATACTCTTCTCTTTTTAAAGTAGGGGTCTCTAATACAACACTTTTTCGGTCTCTATTAAATAAGCATAAGCGATCTAGTCTTATATATCTATGGTCATATCTATTTATCTATCGTTTTATGTATTCAGAAGATTAAAATTAAAGGTGCACTTTAATAAACCGAAATACGTTAATTAAAATGTTTCTGTGACATTATTAACATTATTAATACAATCTCAATGGGTAGTTTAATTGTAATTAATATTTTTAGTATTTTACTATTCAATGCACAGGGAATTCCCTGTATTCGCGCACCAAGTGAATGTGTAATTGAACGGACGGAGAAGAAAGGGTTAGGGACGGGAAAAAAAAATATTGTTGTTGTTTTTTTTCCTGCTGCAAGTACCCGGCTTAGGCCGGGATTAAAATAAGGTTTTCTGTTTATTTAAGAAGCGTAATTTGACGATTAATTGTACAGAGAGAGGGAGGGGCAGAGAGATAAAGAGAGAGGGGGGCAGGGAGGGAGAGGAAGGAGGGGGCAGGGAGGGGGATAGAAGGAGGGAGGGAAAGGGAGGGAGGGAGAGAGGTGGTACGGAGGGAGATAAAGGGGGAGGGAGGGAGAGGGAGGGCTGGAGAGAGAGAGGGAGGGAGAAAGGGAGGGAAGGAAAGAGAAAGGAAGGGGGAAGTAGGGAGGGAGATAGAGGGGAGGGAGGGAGAGAGATAAAGAAAGAGGGAGAGAGAGGGGGAAGGGAGGGAGAGAGAGAGGAAATGAGGGAGGGGAGGGAGAGAGGGGAAGAGGGGAGAGAGGGAGACGGGAGAGGGAGAGAGAAAGGAGGGAGGGAGAAAAGGGGTAGGGAGGGAGAGAAAGGGGAGGGAAGGAGAGAGGGAGAGAGAGGGTGGGAGAAATGGGAGGGAGTGAGAGATAAAGAGATAGAGAGGGCAGGGAAGGAGAGAGGGGGAGGAGGAATGGAGGAAGGTGGAGAGAGGGGGGACGGGGTGAGAGAAGGAGGGAGGGAGATAGGGAGAGAGAGGGAGATAGGAGAGAGAGGGAGATGGGAGAGTTAGGGAGGGAAGGAGAGGGAGGGAGGGAAAGAGAAAGGGAGAGAGGGAGTAGGAAGGGAGAGAGATGGGAGGGAGGGAGAGAGAGAGGAAGGGAGAGAGAGGGGTAGGGAGAAAACAAAAGGTAAACAAAAAACTTATTTTAAACACGGGCAAAGCCGGGTACTTGCAACTAGTATCTATATATAGACGTGTCTTGCTACGTGGTGTAATGGTTGGGCGAAGAAGAGAATTATATATATATATATATATATATATATATATATATATATATATATATATATATTTACTAGCTGTACCCTGCAAAGCCTTTGCATGACGATAGACTATTGTAAAGCCAGTGCCAAACCTAGGGATTTGGAGGCCCCTGCATTTTGACGTTTGATACCATGACATGAGATTATGTACTTAATATTTAATGTAAAAATAGTTTTGGGGGCTCCCCTCAAGCTGGAGCCTGGCGGGACGTTCGATTTTGGATCCCCTCCCCCACCCTACGTACGCCTATGTGTTCAGCTTTGACACATATTTTCAAAAAAAAAATATTTTATAAGTTATGAAATACCTAATAAGTTGTTGTTTCTTTTTCTTACAACATCCCAAAGGATAAATCATTTCAATAAAAAAATGTCAAATAGATCTAATAAGTTACTTTCATTAAAACAACCAAACGGATAAATTCTAAAAAAAAAAAACCAATAAATACAAAAAAAAATGTCATAGAGAGGTATCGAACCTGGATAGTCAGAATAAAAAGAAAACCCCAAGTTGCTTTGCCATTCAGCCAACACGTCACACAATCATATTGTACCCTGCAAAGCCTTTGCATATAGATAAACTATTGTTCACCCAGTGCCGAACTTTGGGGGGGCTGGGGGCTTGACTTCTTTTGGAGCCCCTGCATTTTGACATTCGATACCATGACATGAGATTATGTACTTAATATTTAATGTCAAAAATAATTTGGGGGGCTCCCCTCAAGCTGGGGCCTGGGGTACCCTGCAAAGCCTTTGCATGAAGATAGACTATTGTAAAGCCAGTGCCAAAACTAGGGATTTGTGGGCCCGGGGGCTTGGCCTGCATTTTGACATTCGATACCAAGACATGAGATTATGTACTTAATATTTAATTTAAAAAATAAGTTTGGGGGCTCCCCTCAAGCTGGGCCCTGTGGGACTTTCTATTTTGGACCCCCCCCCCTCTCTCACACCCAAGGTACGCTTCTGTGTTCAGCTTTGATACATATTTTCAAAATATTTTTTTTTAAGTTATGAAATAATTAAAAATCTAATTAGTTGTTGTTTCTTATTCTTACAACATCCTAAAAGATAAATTATTTTAATAAAAAAACAAGCAATTTAAGTCTTTTCCGTTCGGACAAAGGACATTTTAGAGCATTTTCGGTTACGCCGGACGAAATCCGTATTTTTTTTCCGGGTTACAGCCATAAATATTGCTCCACGCGCATGAATTTCGATAAATTTAGAGAGGGAAGTAATCATGTTGAATAACTATTACAAAAATAAATAATGATTACGCCCTTTTGATTAGCTTTTATTATTTATATTTAAAATATAAGCAAAAACGGTATATAAGAAACTCTTATATTTTGGCTCTCAGAGGTCAGACCGCGAAATAGACTTTTGATGTACACAGGGCAGGCCAAGACCTCATGGGTCTAGGACTTATGGTTGCTGAGATCTAGGGCGCTCCATTGTTAATATAGCTTATATAGTAAAAAACGGTACTTTAAAAAGCCCCCTTTTACGGCCCTCAGAGGTCAGATCGCGAAATGAACTTTTGCTGCACACATGGCAGGCCAAGACCTACAAAATCATAAATACATCATGGGTCTAGGACTTATGGTTGTTGAGATCTAGGGTGATGACGGACAGACAGACAGACAGACAAAACGGGGACAATAGAGCATTTTTTTTTCGAAAATGCTCTAAAAATTCAAAGAATTACTTTTCATCAAAACAACTAAAAGGATACATTCTGGAAAAAAAAACAAAAAAAAAATGTCCCTAAGAGGAATCGAACCTGGATAGTCAGCATTAAAAAAAAGATTATTCCAAACAGCTTAACCATTCAGCCACTACGTCACAAGAACGAAGTGACAATTTACATGTACTATTTAAAAAAAAAATTGCTCGATTATTTTTCACTTCCGTTTATTACTATTGTTTACGTTTGACAATGTTAAAATGCTATATGTTGTAATAAAAACTACAATAATTTGAATGATATTATTTATTACCTTTTAAAATTTGGGACTTTAATATTTCATAATAAAAACCACAGAAACTATTTAAAACTGTAGATTTTTCAAAAAGAAATATCGAATCGAGACGCTTGGAAGTCGCCATTTTGAATTCTTGTTTTCCGCTTTCGATTTAACGCAGAACCCAAAATCGCTATTATGTTATTAGATACTAGTAGAAAAGCCTGCTGAAGCTGGCTGATCGAAATCCGACAGAAGAGATAACAAAAAAATATACGAAAAACTGCAATAGAAAAGAACATGTGGCCTTTATTGTCATTTATATTGATTTACAACAGTTTATATTAATTTACAACGGTTGATTTATAACGATTTATATTGAATTAAAAATTGACTTGTACACCACATTTTGAGTTTAGCAGGCGGAGCTGCCGATGAGCAGTTTCCATTGTTTAGGACCATCTACCACATGGACCTTGACATCTGCTGATCTGCGTACACGGGTGAAAGCAACGTATAATTGCCCGTGGCTAAACACAGATTGTGGTAGGAAGATACCGACCTTATATAGTGTCTATAGCCAATTACTTTTAACATGTGTTCCGATTGCATCATCTTTTCAGCTAGCCTGAGGGAGACAGAGAACGTGACGACATAGTGTACGGATCATTAGCCTGATTCCTGGTGTATTTTTCCGAGCGAGGGTAGTTTTTATATCGTGCGGTGTATGCGTTGTATTTAAGGAGGTTCATGACAATAAAAGTCAAATGGTATTTTCTATTTCAGTAATTCATACATTTCTTTATTTCTGTTCATATCGTATTCTGTTCATGGCAATAAAGGCCATATGTTCTTTTCTATTGCAGTATCTATATATATATATAAAACACAACTTCAAGACGTAGGACTATTTATAGATTGTGGAATTCCCGAATACGTCACGGATAGGGATTATCGGTTTTTAAAAACCGGCGGCGAAAAACCGGTTTTTCGACGAATCTCGAAGCATTCGACAACCGGATTTTTGGGCTTTAAAAGTCGGTTTTAGCCTAGAACTTAACAATTAGGAAAAAAATGTTGATACATTCCACGATATTACAGAGAAATCTGGGAAACTGTGACTTCACAATGAACTCCTCGTCAGTCCGACCCGTGTACTTGGTCATTGTTAGAAAGTAATTGTTGAGCGATATAAGAGAGTATGCGTGACCAAGTTGTTCATGGGTTACTTGAGGGGGAGGGGAGTGTATAAACACATAGAAAGATTTATTGCATCCGTTTCCTCGACCTGGAAAGAGGGCTAAACTCAGGTCGCTTACTAATTCCAAAGAACAACCGATGTTTTTAGCGCAAGAATTTAGTGTTTAAGACTAAACGAGCATATCATTGAGACGGGAGAGAGGGTGGGTGTATTGGTATCTCCTTAGTTCATTACTAAACAATAGACATAAAGAGGCTATTTTTTTCAAGTTGACTAAATTTATGTTCGTCATCCAACACCTTCACCACCGCCAACCCCTCTAACCTAAACAAGGCAGGACCGTCGTACAGCCGCTGTAATGACTGGTGTAACTGATACATCTCAGGGTTGGGAGTGGGGTAGGTGGGGAGATAATTGTATGAAGGGAGGGTCGAGGTGTGAATTTAGAGTTCAGTGGAGAAATTTTTTGAAATGAACATTCAATGTGGCCGTGGCCTGTGGGTCCATAGAGGTACAGAGGTGTTTGTGTACTGTGTCACATACATATATAACATTAGAAACAGAGGATGAGAAAGAGGGGGGAGGGAGAGAGAGAGCAAAAGACAAAGAGAATACCAAGAGTAAAAAAAGAACCGTAATATCTTTAGAATATAGATAAATAAGTGCTATACTGAGGTCTACATCACATTGGCTGATTTCTGAAAATGTCTGTGAGCGGCAAACCAAACCTCGTGACTTTGACAGCCACATATATTTATCGCTTAATATGAATGAAACACGGATTCGTGACTGCCAAACAAAGTTTAGCAGTTCAAAGGTCATGATAGAAATGTAATAAGTCAAAATGCAATTTAAAGGAATATAAATATACTTGCTGCCTCTGAGGATTAATATTTGTCACTTTAACATTCTTTATATTATATAAATGTATACAGTATTTACAATAACGGCAACAAACGTTTGAAACAATAAAAATAAGTTCCTATAATACCGCCGTAAAGAAGAAACACAGACAAACGTATATCCTTATGTTTCTGAAAAACATAACATGATCTACGGGGAATAGATCATTGGGGTTCTCTAGTCAGGATTAAAAAAAACATTTGTTGCGAGTGTGGTGGTACTGTGGTCAATGAGGACTATCCCAGACCGTAGTATTCACAGCTGGCGTTGGTGACGGATGTGGTTACACAATTCTATTTTATGTACAACATTCCCTCATTTTCCGCAGTTAAACGGCTACAGAATTTACCGCGACTGGGGATAAATGAGAAATTAAAATAATCTGGCTTCATAAAAGAAATTAGAAAACAACTTGAGTTGTTGAACGCGTCTTGCTTTCTGTGAGCTATTTGGGAATTCTACAAACGCGACAAATATATATATATATATATATATATATATATATATATATATATATATATATATATATATATATATATATATATACATACTAGCTGTACCCCACAAAGCCTTTGCAGGAAGATAGACTTGTAAAGCCATTGCCGAACCAAGGATTTGGAGGCCCTGCATTTTGACATTCGATACCATGACATGAGATAATGTACTTAATATTTAATGTAAAAAATAATTTTGGGGGTTCCCCTAAAGCAGGAGCCCGATGGGACTTTCGATGTTGGACCCCCCCCCCAACCCTAGTTACGCCTCTGTGTTAATTTTTTTTTAAGTTATGAAATAATTAAAAATCTAATTAGTTGTTGTTTCTTTTTCTTACAACATCCTAAAAGATAAATTATTTAAATTAAAAAAAAATGTCAAAGAGATCTAATTAGTTACTTTTCATTAAAACAACTAAAAGGATATACTCTGAAAAAAAAAAAATAATAAATGTTACTGGGCGAAATCGAACCCGGAGAGTATGCATAAAGAGATCAGTGTCCAAGCTGCATAACCACCCTGCCACCGCGCCAACCAAATTAAGATGCAATTTTAATGTACTATAAGAACAATATTGCTCGGTTATGTTTTCATTGCCTTTTGACCTAGTTTTTTAGGCCTATATTGTTATTTTGTAATTAAGAAATAATTCAAAGCCGTATTTATTAAAAAAAATAAATAGTATAAAAGCTGAGAACTTAATTAGTATAGAAATTTGCAGAATTTCTTTTTTAAAATATTATATTGACTTTATTTACGAAATTAGATACGAAAACGCGGTCAATAGTCTTATCGTCGCCGACGTCGGAGATTTTCGATTATTACTATTGTTTACGTCTGACGATGTTAAAATGCTCTGTTGTAATAAAAACTACAATGATTTGAATGACATTATATGCTAATTATTAATTTTTGATATTGGGGACTTTTACATTTCATAATTAAAAGCACAGAAACTATTGAAAACTGTAGATACTATCAAAAAGAAAAATAGAATCGAGAGACAGGGGATGACGCCATTTTGAATTCTTGTTTTCCGCTTTCGATTTAACGCACACTGGAAAGGAATAATATTATATATGATGATATGATGATATGATGATGATTGTTGAACGCGTCTTGCTTTCTGTGATGTAATCGGGAATTCTCGCAGGCTGTTGCCGTCGTCTCGCAAGGTTGGGCAGTATTAATATTTTTACTGTCATATTGATAATTTTTTTCTTGTATTTATTGTTTTACTTAAAAAATTGGTTGACATAATTACATTAAACTTTATTCATTTTCATGCCCGTCAATTAATTACGGCATACATTGAAAATAATTATTGCTAGAATACTTTAAAAATCGTTTATTTCACTTATTTTATTGTAAAACCGAAAACCGGTTTTCGCCGGTTTTTTTTTTTTGAGAAATTGACCTTCGACAACCGGTTTTTTTTTAAAAGTCGGTTTTTGTATAATCCCTAGTCACAGACGACACCTCGCGTTGTTTCGCTTGGGTTAGGTCAAAGTTCAATTTTGCATTCCATGTATTTTCTCCGAAGATGTCAGCCTGTTGATTACTTATTTAAAAATTAAATTACAGTAATTATATTGATTGATAAGGCGGCGTTTTTACGCCGCGGGATGACTAGTTTCGCATATTTCTTTGTTTTCCCTTCAGGCCCGTAGGGTGCCGGGCCCCCCAGCTTTTTGTCTGCCCCCTCTGCTAATTTTTTTACTTAGTAAAATGTATTACCTGCCCCCCTCCGGCCCCTGCTGTAGAATGCCTGGCCCCAGATGTAGAATTTTCACGCTACGGGGCTGTATCCCTTCATCACACACACACGATTACAATACACGGTTACAATGAACACCGCATGAAATGAAAACTATCTGAAAAAGGGAGACACACGGGTTAGAAGATTATGTATTAGATATTTTCATATAGGTATTTATAGAGATATCTTTATTTATTTCTAAAAACTTTTCACTTCGGAATCTTGTCATCTAGGTCAGAGACTTTCTCATGGACAGGCCAATTAGACAAATGTATATGCCATCACAGTCAAAATGGCCTTATTCTAGGCCATCAGAGTCAAAATGGCCTTATTCTAGGCCATCAGAGTCAAAATGGCCTTATTCTAGGCCATCAGAGTCAAAATGGCCTTATTCTAGGCCTATCACGGCCAAAAGGGCCTTCTTCCACTACAAAGTTCTATCTAATATGAAATAGGCTTGAGAAATATTAAATTCCTCCGACTAGAAATATTTCTATGTCTGTCTTTACATGTACACTCATACCTCGCTATACGGCCGCTCTTTATACGGCATTTCGCTATAACGGCCTTCATCATTTATGGCACGTTTTCGATTTACGGCCTAAAATGTTTCACTATAACGGCCAAAAAAAAAACACTTTTGTACAAAAGTGAAAAAAAAATTAATCATTTTGTATAATGCACCAGGGCATCCTACCTAATTTATCCGAACTATCTGAAGATGACATGGTTGAGTACCTTCCGAAAAATACAACAGCACTAATCCAACCAATGGAAAAGGGTGCAATAGTCACTTTTAAGGCACATTACCTACACCGAACTTTCCAACAACTCAGCATAAGGGAAACCAATGGTGAATCTTCAATTAAAACATTTTGGAAAAACTATAACATTAAGGATACTGTTGACAGCATCAGTGAATGATGAAAGGAATTAAAATTGACAACAATGAACCATATATGGAAAAAAATATGGCCAGAATGTGTAAAAAAAATACTGATGCAGACAGAAGCGTGCCTAGTGAGGGGGTCCAAATTCAAAAGTCCCACCGGCCATAGCTTGTGGGGCCCCCAAATATTTTTTTACATTAAATATAAAGTACATTATCTCATGTCATGTTGTCGAATGTCAAAATGCAGGGACCTCCAGTGAGGGGCCCTATAATCCCTAGGTTCGGCGCTGGATACAGAAGTTAATCTTCTTCCTGAAATTAGGCAAAATATTTTGGATCTAGTAGAAGATTTCGGCTTGGGAGGTTTGAACGAACGTGATGTGCTTGCTCTACTTGAAGCTGATAGGGAACCTCCTCCTTGAAAACGATCCTGACGTCAGACGTAGCGCTCAATTTCTCAAGGAATTAACTCAGTCATTAGCAGTTATAACTCATTGAAGAATGAACTAGATAAGAAGGCAAGCCAAACAACGTTGGACAATTGCTGTAAGCCAGGCCCATCCTTACCAGCGGAAAATGATGACGTCATTGATCTGCAGGTTGCCATTTCATCATTGTCTTCATTTTAAAAAAAAATTATACATATTCATATTTTAGGTAACATGAAATTGTTTCATTTTTGTTTATAGACTATTGTTAATTGTTTGAGTTTGTTATTATTTTATGTAGCTTTAATTTAATTTAAATGAAATAAAAAGAGAAAATACACTTTGAATGATAAACCATGTTACATATTTAAACAACTTGGAACCGATCTCATTGAATTTGTATGGATTTGTACTAGAACAATTTATTCCCTATACGGCTTTTCACTTAGCGGCCAAATTTCGTGGAACGTATCTAGGCCGTAAAGCGAGGTATGGGTGTATTGGCGAATTAGTAGATAGGGTTGAACAAATGGCACATTAGTAGATAGAGTTGAACAAATGGCACATTAGTAGATAGAGTTGAACAATGGCACATTAGTAGATAGAGTTGAACAAATGGCACATTAGTAGATAGAGTTGAACAAATCGCACATTAGTAGATAGAGTTAAACAATGGCACATTAGTAGATAGAGTTGAACAATGGCAAATTAGTAGATATAGTTTAACAAATGGCACATTAGTAGATAGAGTTGAACAAATCGCACATTAGTAGATAGAGTTGAACAATGGCACATTAGTAGATAGAGTTGAACAAATGGACCCCCAGGGGTAGTGGACTACAGGTTGAAAACCTCTGCTCTAGACAATTCAATAAACGATCAAATAATAAAAACCTGATATTTAAGGGACATCACAGGATGGTGTGACCATAAAATGAAACGTAATATTGCGGTGGAAATGTTTAAGGCGTAAATAGAGCCTGATGACTAGGATAGAACATTGTACTGTTGACAAATGTGTGATGACACATTCAATATTCATTCAGATACTGATGAGTAGAATACATAGAAGGGATGGCTGACTTTGTGGTGTTAATGATGTGTAAAACAAGAGGCCATAATGACGCAGTCGCCAAATGCTTGAATAAATAGAGATAAATTAATGAATCTGTCACAGCAGGTGACATAGGAGTGTAGATTGTGTTGGATGCACTGGCGGCGGAGCAGGAGGAGCAGGGGGGCAGCGGTCACCCTAAAACTTTTAAGGGGGGCGGAGCCCCCCCCCCTTGAATTTCCAGTCTGCCCCCCCCCCTAAAATTTTAACTTTTTTAACTTTGTAATTCATTTTAGTTTATATGTATCATTTTCATTTTCATAATTCATTTGATTTATTTCTTAAATTTAATATTTGAAAGAAATTATAATTAATTGACATTTTACAGTAATCACATTATTGAGAGTTTTTGTGGCATATTTTAAAATTAGTTGCGAATACCCGGCTTTGTCCGGGTTTAAAATAAGATTTTCTGTTTATTTAAGAAGCGTAATTTGACGTTTAATTAAGATTTAAAATAAGACGCGTAAAAAAGGGTTTATTTGCATGCAATAAAAGGTACATTTATCTTAAAGCAATGTGATACACAACATTTTTGGCTGTTTCTCTCTCTCTCCCTCCCCTGTCTCCCTCTTTCCCTCCCTCTCT
This sequence comes from Bulinus truncatus, assembly GCA_021962125.1. Classification (NCBI taxonomy): domain Eukaryota; kingdom Metazoa; phylum Mollusca; class Gastropoda; family Planorbidae; genus Bulinus; species Bulinus truncatus. The sequence goes on along the minus strand of JAGDYQ010000003.1, from coordinate 11,903,454 downwards.
CTCTCGTCCCTCTCTCTCCCCTCCCTCTCTCTCCCTCTTTCCCTCCCTCTCTCCCTCCCTCTCTCCCTCCCTCTCTCTCTCTTTTAGGCATGACTATCAAAAGATGACAATTTCTATGGATGAAGGAATGGAATGTAATAATGTAGTAAGTAATGTGATATTTGGTTCCCCGTACCGATCATATTTATAGTAAGTGAGCTATGTGGGAGAGAAGCTCGTAAAACCTGAAATCGGGGTAAAAGTTTGCCAATTTTCATGTCTTTGATATACAAAATAATTAATTACAATTAAAGTACCCATTGAGATGGAACGAAACCTGTTTAAGAACATTCCCCATGTAATTTTGTGTACGTGTACCCAGTGGCGCAGCCAGCAAAAAATGCTGGGAGGGGGGCTCACTTACTGAAAAAAGACAGTTTGACAGTCTTTTTTGTAACTTTATAACGTAAATTATGTATTGATGATTTGGCCTGGGGGGTGGCTCAAGCCCCTCCCCTGCCCCCCCCCCGGTTGCGCCACTGCGTGTATCAAATTTCACGTTATTTGGTTGTCTGGATCTTGAGTTTTAAGGGAACAGACAGACAGATAGCAAATGAGTCTTTTAAGTATAGAGAAGTATTGCCATCTACCGAATGGCGGCAAATGTAATTTTTAAAGAAAATACAATTATTTATTATCTTTTCATAAATTACTTTTTGTTTATTGAGTTTCCCGTTTCCGGTTTCATATTCATCATCATTCATGATAATTATCAGTAATTTTCTGATCTAATTTCACTATTAAATTTGTAAACAAACTGACATTACGAATCTGTTGACGACAGAAGTGCTCAATGTTCATTTTTGTCTTTTTTAATATATTATTTTTTAATAATATCGATTAAATACTTGCTACAGAAGTACTATATTCTGTTATTGAATTAAGGGGTTAAAATTTGTCTTTCGGTCATATTTTGTCTTGCCCCTACTTAAATTTTCAAGGGGGGGGGGGGCGGCGCCCCCTCTTGAATTTTGGCTAGCCCCCCCTTAAAATATTTCGTTCCGCCGCCGGTGGTTGGATGGACAGGTAATTCCAACTATGAGGATCTAACTTTTTTTTATAAAGACATCTGATCATTGATGAAACTCGCAACTGTCGACAAAAAACTGAATGTGACGAAAGCCAAATACTACGAAATTTAAGGCACCTCCAAACAAGCGCACTTTCAAACAAGCGCACTTCCACACAAGCGCACTTCCACACAAGCACACTTCCACACAAGCACACTTCCACAAAAGCGCACTTCCACACAAGCACACTTCCACACAAGCACACTTCCACAAAAGCACACTTCCACACAAGCACACTTCCACAAAAGCGCACTTCCACACAAGCACACTTCCACGCAAGCGCACTTCCACGCAAGCGCACTTCCACACAAGCACATTTCCACACAATCACACTTCCACAATAGCACATAAACTGAAGAATCAGTGATAATCTCCTTTTCAATCTAGACAACTACAATCAAAAGTTGTTTTTTAATCAGGTCTGGTAGAACCATTGTTTTGTTTTCATTAATATAATCATGAACTAGCTAAAACTAATCTGGCTATTTTAGCTAAAACTGAAGGACAACCACATGTCTCAGTTGAACTATATTGAAGGTGGGGAAGCTGACGGTGCATAACATGGGGCGACATTAGTCGTGGAACAGAATACCAATACAGCTGATAACATGGAGCAGCATTAGTTGTAGATCAAGAATACCAATTCAGTTGATAACATGGGGCGATATTAGTCGTGGAACAAGATTATTAATACAGCTGATAACATGGGGCAACATGAGTCGTGGAACAGAATACCAATACAGTTGATAACATGGGGCGACATGAGTCGTGGAACAAGAATATTAATACAGCTGATAACATGGGGCAACATGAGTCGTGGAACAGAATACCAATACAGTTGATAACATGGGGCGACATTAGTCGTGGAATAAGAATACAAATACAACTGTTTACAAATAGCAACAATTATACACTGGGATATGAATATAATTAGCAGGCTGTTGCCCGAGCAGTATTGTATAGGCTACCGGTACAAATCCCGGGCTGTCCAGCGACCTGTCTACTTCTTCCAGCAGTCACCTGCTGTCTCCATAGCCGTTACCCACTCGGCCATGTTGCTGGATGAAAGAAGGACACTACAATTTGATCAAAAGAGAATCATCTCATCCTTACACTGACTTGAAGAATCTTTCATTACTTTAACTTCAAGTTAGCTTTTGTAATGACTGCTATTTATTTTTTGTTTCGATAATACATTTACATTGGAAGTTTGACCTAATGTTTCAAGTGTCTACGTCATATTTTTGTATGCATCCGTGAACAGAATGATGCTTAATGCTAATTCAGGCTGACATACAAATTCAAAATATCAGTATTTGTTTCGTGTCTCGGGTTTATTAGACCCTAGACAGAATTATTTATAGTTTTTAATTTTAAAAATGTAAGATAGTGGAAATATTGTTATACAAACATTTGGTTATAAAAGTAGAGAGTGGAAATATTGTTATACAAACATTTGGTTATAAAAGTAGAGAGTGGAAAGATTGTTATACAAACATTTAGTTATAAAAGTAGAGAGTGGAAAGATTGTTATACAAACATTTGGTTATAAAAGTAGAGAGTGGAAAGATTGTTATACAAACATTTGGTTATAAAAGTAGAGAGTGGAAAGATTGTTATACAAACATTTGGTTATAAAAGTAGAGAGTGGAAAGATTGTTATACAAACATTTGGTTATAAAGGTAGAGAGTGGAAAGATTGTTATACAAACATTTGGTTATAAAAGTAGAGAGCGGAAAGATTGTTATACAAACATTTGGTTATAAAAGTAGAGACCACTGACTCAATCTTACAACTAGGACCATAGACTAACTATTAAAACTGGGACCACTGACTAAATCTTACAACTAGGACCACTGACTAAGTCTTACAACTAGGACCACTGACTAAATCTCACAACTAGGACCACTTACTAAGTCTTACAACTAGGACCACTGACTAAGTCTTACAACTAGGAGCACCGACTAAATCTCACAACTGGGACCACTGACTAAATCTTACAACTAGGACCACTGACTAAATCTTACAATTAGGACCACTGACTAAATCTTACAATTAGGACCACTGACTAAGTCTTACAACTAGGACCACTGACTAAATCTCACAACTTGGACGACTGACTCAATCTTACAACTTCCCATTCAAATAGCTTCGACGCTGCTAATAAAATTTCCGTTTCCATAACCTCGACATATGAAGGGATTGTGTGGTTAGCACAACACCCAGCCCAACTTAACTCAGGTAACCATTTTAAAGCTGGGTGGGCTTGTGGGACCTGGAAAAATTCCATGGGTCTCACCGAGGATCAAACCCAGGACTCAGGTTGACAGTCGAGTATCTACACCACTCGGTCATCCGTCCACCTTATTTAAAGTCTTTTTTTTTTAGATGTGCCTTGAGATTATTTTTTCGCGTGAACTTTTTTGAGCAAATGTTGCAATGAAAATCCGGCGCAACAAATGGTACCAGAAGGTCATCATGTGTGGTTGTGAAAGTCAAGAGAACTTCGTAATGGCCATGATTCAAAAGACCAGTAAAAATCAGGGATATTGAGAGACGTTGACCCGGATTGTAAACTCGAGGAGGGTCGTGCGGACGTTCTCGGAAGTGAATAGTGATAGTAGCGGGAAGTATTTGAGACATCGCCATAATTTCAGCCTCGCCACCATCAACGCCGGAAGTATTCATGTAGGCAGCGTATTGTCGAGCAGAGTGTATGACTGTGCTTCCGTGAGTAAGAACAACGGACAGGGCGTCGCCATAGTCATCCCAATGTTCGCAAACAAAGCTTAGAGCCATCTTGCGAAGTTCGAGAGCAACTGTTTCGTCGATGACATTTTTCCAGCAATATTCGACTGATAGAAATAAACAATTACCTGATGCAGGAATTTCGACTACATTAAAATACCTGTTGACTCCCCGAAATGTATGTGAAGCAGTGGTCATGGTTAGGAACCAAATATGTCACGGTATTTAGGTAAAGACAACAACAATGGCCACAGCTTTCTCTCTGTCACTTTTTCGTCACTTTCTTTTCTTCTGTTCTACGTCATCGCGTTCGATAATAATATACATGGTGTGCTCAATGAGGGAATTCTACAAACGTGAGAAAGCTATATATATTGTTGAACGCATCTTGCTTTCTTTGACGTATTCGGGAATTCTCGCGGGCCGCCGTTGTCCCGCAGGGTTGGGCGAAGAGGAGAATTATATATATATATATAGATGTTTTCATCTATTAAACAAACGGATTACGATGATAACAAAATTTCTTATATATAGATATAGATAGATTGATAGATGTATAGATAGAAATAGATAGATAGATAGATTGATAGATAGATAGAAATAAATAGATAGATAGATAGATAGAATACATCGGCGGCGGAACGAAATATTTTAAGGGGGGGCAAGCCAAAATTCAAGGGGCGGGCGCCGCCCCCCTTGAACATTTATGGGGGGGGGAATATGACCGAAAGACAAATTTTACCCCCTTAATTCAATAATAGAATATAGTAATTCAGTAGCAAGTATTTAATCGATATTATTAAAAAATAGTATATTAAAAAAAATAAAAATGAACATTGAGCACTTATGTCGTCAACTGATTCGTAATGTCAGTTTGTTTACAAATTTAATAGTGAAATTAGATCAGAAAATTACTGATAATTATCATGAATGATGATGAATATGAAACCGGAAACGGGAAACTCAATAAACAAAAAGTAATTTATGAAAACATAATAAATAATTGTATTTTCTTTAAAACTTATATTTGCCGTCATTCGGTAGATGGCAATACTTCTCTATACTTAAAAGATGCATTTGCTGTCAGTCTGTTCCTTTAAAACTCAAGATCAAGACAACCAAATAACGTGAAATTTGGTACACGTACACAAATTTACATGGGGAAGGTTCTTAAACAGGTTTTGTTCCATCTCAATGGGTACTTTAATTGTAATTAATTATTTTGGATATCAAAGACATGAAAATTGGCAAACTTTTACCCCGATTTCAGGTTTTACGAGCTTGTCTCCCACATAGCTAACTTACTATAAATATGATCGGTACGGGAACCAAATATCACATTACTTACTACATTATTAAATTCCATTCCTTCATACATAGGAATTGTCATCTTTTGCTACAGTCATGCCTAAGACAGAGAGAGAGAGGGGGAGGGAGGGAAAGAGGGAGGGAGAGAGGGGAGAGGGATTGAGGGAGAGAGGGAGGGAGGGAAAGAGAGAGAGAGAGAGAGAGAGAGAGAGAGAGCGAGAGAGAGAGAGAGAGAGAGAGGAACTGCCAAAAATGTTGTGTATCACATTGCTTTAAGATAAATGTGCCCTTTTATTGCATGTAAATAAACCATTTTTTACGCGTCTTATTTTAAATCTTAATTAAACGTCAAATTACGCTTCTTAAATAAACAGAAAACCTTATTTTAAACCCGGCCAAAGCCGGGTACTTGCAACTAATTTTAAAGTATGCCACAACAACTCTCAATAATGTGATTACTGTAAAATGTAAATTAAATATAATTTCTTTCAAATATTAAATTTAAGAAATAAATCAATGTATTATGAAAATGAAAATGAAAATGAAATATATTAACTAAAACGAATTACAAAACTAATAAAGTTAAACAAAGTTAAAATTTTAGGGGGGGGGGGCAGACTGGAAATTCAAGGGGGGCACCGCCACCTCTCAAAAGTTTTAGGGGGGGGCGCTGCCCTCTCCCCCTGCTCCGTCGTCAGTGAATAGATAGATAGATAGATGGATAGATAGAAATAGACAGACAGACAGACAGATAGATAGATAGATAGATAGATAGATAGATAGATACTAGTAATTATTTATTAGTATGATACTTTTTTTAATGATTAGATACAAACACACAAGCCGGCTACAATAATATAGAGAAACTGTTACTATCGTTAGTAAATACTTGAAAATAAAATGACTTTATTTATTCTACTTTATTTTTTAGAAATGTAAATAAATTAAAAGTGACGTTTTGATCGAATGTAAATGAAGCTGATTAGCTCTTAAACCGACAAAACAAAAGTATTTTTGTCTGAGTTATATTCATATTAATTTAAAGTATTTGATTTTTTTTCATCTAGTCTATGTGAATAAAAACAACAAAACAACTGAGATAGTTGATAAATTATGCTTAAAATGGAAATAATCAGCACTATGTAAAGTAAAATATAACTCTAAATGGAAATAATCAGCACTATGTAAAGTAAAATATAACTCTAAATGGAAATAATCAGCACTATGTAAAGTAAAATATAACTCTAAATGGAAATAATCAGCACTATGTAAAGTAAAATATAACTCTAAATGGAAATAATCAGCACTATGTAAAGTAAAATATAACTCTAAATGGAAATAATCAGCACTATGTAAAGTAAAATATAACTCTAAATGGAAAGATATACTCAAAATAGAAAAAAGCAGTTTAAAAATTCAAAAAAGCTCACAAAAAATAAAAATACTAATAATTGAAAGAAAGAAAAAAGAGGAAGCAAGAAAACAAAATTATAAATGAACTAAAAAAACTGTAATATACAAAATATCGTAACAAAAACTGGTACTTACGTTTTTGGTCGAAAAGTTAATTTAGTGAGGACTTTATAATTTCTTCTGTGTAATTTGATTGGTTGCCAAGAATTTAGCAGCCAGATGTAAAATGTAACCTGTGTATGAAGGAAAGTTTATGACACGATGTGCAACATTTGTTTTTATAAGTTCATATTACGGACAAGTAAACTTGACGTCAAAACTGAGCAACTTACCTAAAAGTTTCCTAAACAATATCTGCCCAACTTCACTTTTAATAGGGAGGAAAAACTCTGTCAGACTTTCAAACGCGATGGAGGGACGGCTTACGTCACAGACTGCCGAACCCGTACATGCGCAGTGAAACTTTCTAAGCTCCATCTAAATAATTTATTCTACGCTCTGTGACAGACGTGAAATTACAACCTTTTTTTTTCTTTATTGATATTATTGTCCTAATAATTTAGCCTGAAAAATGCCTGTATGAACTTTGATACATAATATGATACTGGAAATGTCAAACCAAATGATACATAATTTCAATTTTTTATAGCTTTAACGTTTATTTATATTTTTATTCTTGTGGAATTAATACATTTAACATTGATTTAAATAAGCTTCAGTCAAATTAACACAAACTAGGTGTGGAGGTGTGTGGTGTGTGGTGTGGAGGTGTGTAGTGTGGAGGTGTGTGGTGTGGAGGTGTGTGGTGTGTTGTGGAGGTGTGTGGTGTGGAGGTGTGTGGTGTGTTTTGGGTTTAGATTGGTAGCGTGCTATTTAACTACAATTCATACTTGACATTCTCCTTAATTAATACAAAGACGAGCTAGTCGCTGATACATTCTTTAATATCGAAGACAATATGATAATAATATAATATATGTAATATAACATGTGGTACTGACTGACGTTGTTGACAAATCAATATTAAATAAGAGGTACTTCCATAAGAATTTAACTAGTACTAAGCAGAGGCACGTCCTGCTATCTCAAAACAAAACAATTCACTAACGATTTAAGACTAATTGGTATCCAAGTAAAATGACAAGTGACGTTTCACTACGTCACATAACTACATTCAAATTTATACTCTCTAGTCAATTAAAAAGTGTGCTTATTCACACATGCACATAAAAAATAATGTTATAATTAACTCCTTCACACTAGGTTTAAAAAAATATTTAGTTTAATTTCGTTTATTACGATAAAATAGAGTCATTACTTGGTTTTCAAACTGAGTGCCTCTAAAACAATTGACAAATTCTAACAAAACTAACACCACTGACAACCTTGGAAAATGTTTCCGTAATAGTCGATGTAAAATTGTAAATCCATTTCTAGGTAATTAGATATTTCAAATTACATTCTTAAAACACTTTTTTTATTAAGAGCAAATAGTATGTTTAAAAACAATATATATATATATATATATATATATATATATATATATATATTAGGGCTGTACCGGATTGTAATTTTTAGATCCTGCAGGAATCGGAACCGGAATCGGATTAAATATTTGAATCCTGCCGGAATCGGAACAGGAACCGGATTTTACCAAATTAAATAGTAACTCTTCCGAACGAAGTAGTAAGTTCTCGCCTAACATAAAAAAGATATAAGAATGAAAAATAGAATAAAATTTTTCAGTTCTAGATAACAACAAACAGTATTAACCATTTAGATCTTAATTGAAGAATGTGACTAAAAACCCTTCCCCAATTCTGAGTTAAGAAAGATAACCCTGTCGAAATAACAGGTTCTTTGTTTTAAAATTTATTTTAATAAAACTGTACCTAGTTTAACTTGATTTCTATTACAATAAAACAAAGAAATGTGTCACATATCTAAGAAAGAATAATAAACATGTTAGAGCCAACACACAGAGTACACTCAATCAATGAGTTAGTAGCGCCAACACACAGAGTACACTCAATCAATGAGTTAGTAGCGCCAACACACAGAGTACACTCAATCAATGAGTTAGTAGCGCCAACACACAGAGTACACTCAATCAATGAGTTAGTAGAGCCAACACACAGAGTACACTCAATCAATGAGTTAGTATAACCAACACACAGAGTACACTCAATCAATGAGTTAGTATAACCAACACACATAGTACACTCAATCAATGAGTCAGTAGATCCAACACACAGAGTACACTCAATCAATGAGTTAGTAGAGCCAACACACAGAGTACACTCAATCAATGAGTCAGTTGAGCCAACACACAGAGTACACTCAATCAATGAGTTAGTAGCGCCAACACACAGAGTACACTCAATCAATGAGTTAGTAGAGCCAACACACAGAGTACACTCAATCAATGAGTTAGTATAACCAACACACAGAGTACACTCAATCAATGAGTTAGTAGAGCCAACACACAGAGTACACTCAATCAATGAGTTAGTAGAGCTAACACACAGAGTACACTCAATCAATGAGTTAGTAGAGCCAATAAATAAAAATGTATAAAGAAAATTACAAATTGTAGACATCATTCAGTTTTTTTTTTCTGCTCGCTTGCAAATTCAAGTTTAACTCGATGAGGACAAACTCATTAAGTTGATGATTTGGTTTAACTTGGTAATCTTCTGTCAGACAGAATTATCCCTAAAAGTAGATCTTTATAAAGATTCGTAATAAAACCAAAGTTATAAATAAAAATAGAACGCTCTATTAGAAAATTTGTATTGTATGTCTGTCTACATGTATTCTCCATGAGTTGTAGACTGTAGAGATGGTATGTAACATTTATTTTCCATGAGTTGTAGATTGTAGAGATGGTATGCTACATGTATTCTCCATGAGTTGTAGACTGTAGAGATGGTATGTAACATTTATTTTTCATGAGTTGTAGACTGTAGAGATGGTATGCTACATGTATTCTCCATGAGTTATAGACTGTAGAGATGGTAGGTTACATGTATTCTCCATGAGTTGTAGACTGTAGAGATGTTACGTTCTCTATTGTTTAATAATGTTGTGGCTCTATGTAAAATAAAAACAGCAGCTCTGGTCGACCTGATGTGTCTCTGTGCTCAATTGTTTTTTTTTTTTTGTTTCATTCGTCATATTTTTAACCGTTAAAATTATAAATTTATTCTGCAATAAGAAGAGCTGAATACTTAATGAGGTCAACTTCAATGTCGCCAGAATTGCCTCAAATATTTACTGATATTGTATTCTCATCGCCAGAATTGCCTCAAATGTTTACTGATATTGTATTCTCATCGCCAGAATTGCCTCAAATATTTACTGATATTGTATTCTCATCGCCAGAATTGCTTCAAATATCTACTGATATTGTATTCTTATCGCCAGAATTGCCTCAAATATCTACTGATATTGTATTCTCATCGCCAGAATTGCCTCAAATGTTTACTGATATTGTATTCTCATAAAAAACAACAACAATCACAAACATCCTGAAAAGAAGAAATAAAGTTTTTTTTTGACATATTGTTGCCCATCAGAACTACAGTGGAACTGGCGGTGCACCTAAAATACAGTTAATTGTGCACAACTATTCTGACTCAATCATCAGCAAGAGATAAAGTATTACTTTTGCGATTTGCTAATGTCATGTCGGTTACGCGCGTCTACCGGGACACATTTTTTTCTTGACGACTTGTGCTGCCCCCGAAACTCTTGGTGCCCTAGGCACGTGTCTTGTTTGCCTAAAGGTTAATCCAGGCCTGACCGCATGCTACAGTTTCCAATCTGGTCACATCTGGCCACCTCTAGCGATTTGCATTTCTCTTTAGGAGACAGTGTTTTTTTTATCTCAGTGGCTATTTTAGCAGAGGCGTGAGATAGAGAGTATTTACCTCATCGGCTATTTTAAATGAGGCATAAGACAGGGTATTTCTCCATACCTAGCCAGTATATAGAACACTAAAAATATTGTTCCATACCTGGCCAGTATATAGAACACCAGAAGGTATTGCTCCTTATCTAACCAGTACATAGAACACCAAAAGGTATTGCTCCTTACCTAGCCAGTATATAGAACACCAGAAGGTATTGCTCCTAACCTAGTTAGTATATAGAACACCAGAAGGTATCGCTCCTTACCTAGCCAGTATATAGAAAACCAGAAGGTATCGCTCCTTACCTAGCCAGTATAAAGAACACCAAAAGGTATCGCTCCTTACCTAGCCAGTATATAGAACACCAGTTTTATCTGCTGGGAGAGCCCTCCTCATTATTTTTAAATTGTACAATATTTTAATGTCTTCAATTTACTAAAAGTCTAATGTTATTTATTTGATACAGAAATAGTTGTAAGCATTGACGGGGTAAATGTTTATTTTCTGCTTCTAATACATTATCGTCTAACGTAGTAGACCGTGTGTATCCCTTTCCCCATGTATTTTTCATACCGTGCGGTGTATATGATGTTCATTATGTAAATGACTACACAAAATTTTCATTATTTTTTACTCCCCATACTGCCACGCGTGGATATTTATCATATCTAAACCAAAAATATCCATGACAACCCTCAACTGTTAAAAAAGTTCACCCTCCACACGCTCAGTATATCGTATGTCATACCCGCATTTAGTATTTTAACTGTAGTTTTGTTCTTTGTTGTTCCATGTACCGTCAGCATTTTAGTTAGTAACTATTATATGCATAATTAGTATTTAGGTACGCACAGACCAAGGTGAATTTCGCGTATCTAGGTAATTCCCGAAATTCGCCCCTCTTTCGCGACAATGTATTTATGTTGAAAAATTGAACATTAAATTTCTTCTACTAATGCACAATATAAATGTACATTGTAACAATTATCAATATTATAATTATGTCACTTTTATTTGAAGTGGTGAAACCTTTATAGAAATATTTGAAAATTTGTATGTTATAAAATATTCGTGTCGATTGGAGGGTGAACTTTTTTTATGCTAAACAAAAATTACCAATATTTTCTTTATTTGTGATACAAAGCTCCACCAAATAGGATATGGGGATATAGGACTATATTTTAGTCATACCTCTAGTGTTCATGGCAATAAAAGCCAAATGTCTGCACGTTACAATACACGGCACCGCACGAAATGAAAAGTACATCACTGTATTATTCACTTGCTCGGCTAAAAATAGTCTGGGGAATTCCAGAACTGGAAATTTTCGGATCAGTCAGTCTCCCTTAGGCTGATGGTCCGTACACTTAAAATGTGATGTAATCAGACTAATGGTCCGTACACTAAAAATATGGTGTATTGTATTCAAAAGATAAATGTTCTTCCCCTTTGCAGTATTTCGTGCATCTCTTTGTTATTTCTTTTCATATCGTATTATGGTCATGGCAATAAAAGCGAAATGTTATTTTTTATTACAGTATTTCATACATTCTTTGTTATTCAGTTCATAAAATTTTGCATCCGTCAATCTAAACACAACAAGGCAGGTAGCAGCCAGCGTCAGCAGGATTTTCAACTAGTATTTGATAATGCGCTTGTCAACTCAAATGTCTGATCTTTTCCCGCGTAACTCCGGGTACACTTGCGAGATACAGACAAACTATAGTGTGATGCTTTTCATCTTATCTTTTATCTTCTCCTAATATGCTATTATAAGCAGGTTTGTCTATGCAAATTTCTAAATAACGTGGGAGCCAACATAACAATGGCCCAATTTATTTAGCGTTCTGATATGAACAACCTCATCTTAGATCACTTTTCCGAAAGCTATTTTATTCTGAATGACGAAATCCTTTGGGAATACTTCGCTATTTCACATACCCACGATGGCCGGAAACAATATGGCTGCCAGACACATGAAAGAGATCCAGCAATGTCGTAAATAACCGCAAATTGCCAGAAATTTCAGCCGAATTTTCCCGTGCAATGACTTTGTCTTGACAAATTCTTGCCGTCATGATAGAAAGGGGGGTGAGGGGGGTGATCTGTCCTTTCTCCATTCTGTATCCCTTCGTGTTTCCTGTTATAGACGTGGAAGATGTTGATCTCACGCTAGAATGTGAACCGTAGGGGAAAAAAACCCGTATACTTTATGGTCAGCATTGTCCTGTGTATTATCTCTCATACAATGAGTGTGTGTATATGTGTGAGGGTGTTTTTGTGTGGGAGGTGGGTGTGGTGGATATCATGGGCTCTGCGCTTTATTCGATGTATCATATATAGTAGTTAATGCGATGTATCATATATAGTAGTTAATGCGATGTATCATATATAGTAGTTAATGCGATGTATCATATATAGTAGTTAATGCGATATATCATATATAGTAGTTAATGCGATATATCATATATAGTAGTTAATGCGATATATCATATATTGTAGTTAATGCGATGTATCATATATAGTAGTTAATGCGATATATCATATATTGTAGTTAATGCGATGTATCATGGTGATCTTTATATTGTACTGGTTCAGTGTATTGGTTTACTGTTCTGGTTTACTGTACTGATTTACTGTACTGGTTTAGTGTACTGGTTTAGTGTACTGGTTTTCTGTATTGGTTTACTGTGCTGGTTTAGTGTACTGGTTTACTGTACTGGTTTACTGTAGTGGTTTAGTGTACTGGTTTACTGTACTGGTTTAGTGTACAAACGAAATGTCAGTTGTCATCGTCCAGTCATATTTAAAAATATTTCTTGTTGTTTTACAATCTGGAAGCTTGGGATTGAATAAGAAAGTTTATATACCTAGTTTGTATATAAGAAATACAAACGGTCTATTAGAAATATTCAGTTTGTAGCTGGAATGACATTAGAAATAAATATTTGGGTTTTTGTTTATTCATGGACAACCCGCCATTTTACATGATGCTACACAGCTAACATTTTACATAATGCCACACGGCTAACATTTTACATAATCCCACACGGCTAACATTTTACGTAATCCCACACGGCTAACATTTCAAATAATCCCACACGGCTAACATTTTACATAATGCCACACGGCTAACATTTTACATAATCCCACACGGCTAACATTTCAAATAATCCCACACGGCTAACATTTCAAATAATTCCACACGGCTAACATTTTACGTAATCCCACACGGCTAACATTTCAAATAATCCCACACGGCTAACATTTTACATAATGCCACACGGCTAACATTTTACATAATCCCACACGGCTAACATTTCAAATAATCCCACACGGCTAACATTTCAAATAATCCCACACGGCTAACATTTTACATAATGCCACACGCCTAACATTTTACATAATGCCACACGGCTAACATTTCACATAATCCCACACGGCTAACATTTCACATAATCCCACACGGCTAACTCTGTTTACCTTTTGTTTTCTCCCTCCCCCTCTCTCCCTCCCCCTCCCTCTCCCTCCTTACCCCTCTCTCCCTTTCTCTTTCCCTCCCTCCCTTTCTCCCTCCCTCCCTCTCCTTCCTTCTCTAACTCTCCCATCTCCCTCTCTCTCCCTATCTCCCTCCCTCCTTCTCTCACTCCCGTCCCCCGTCTCTCCACCTTCCTCCCTTTCTCCTCCCCCCTCTCTCCCTCCCTACCCCATCTCTCCCTCCCTCCTTTCTCCCTCCCTCTCTCTCCCATCTCTTTCTCTCCCTCCCTCCCCCCTCTCTCCCTTTCCCTCCCTTTCTCCCTTTCTCCCTCCCTCTCCCTCCCTCTCTCCCATCTCTCTCTCCCTATTCATCCCTCTCTCATTCCCTCTCTCTCTCCCTGCCCCCTCACTCTTTCTCTCTCCCTCTCTCCTTCCCTCCCCTTTATCTCCCTCCCTCCCCTCTATCTCCCTCCCTACTCCCTCCCTTCTTTTCTCTCTCCCTCTCCCCCTGCTCCCTCTCCCCTGCTCCCTCTCCCCCTGCTCCCTCCCCTCTCCCCCCTGTCCACCCCCTCCCTCCCTCTCTCCCCTCCATCCCTCCTACCCTCCTTTCATCTCTCCCCCTGCCCCCGCTCTCTCTTTATCTCGCACTCCCTCCCATCCACTCGCTCCCTCACTCCATCCCTCCCCTTTATCTCCCTCCCTCCCCTCTATCTCCCTCTCTACTCCCTCCCTTCCTTTCTCTTTCCTTCCCTCCCTTTCTCTCTCCAACCCTCCCTCCCCATTAATCTCCCTCCCTACCACCTCTCCCCCTCCCTCCCTCCTTCTCTCCCCCTCTCTGCCCCCTCCTTTCCTCTCCCTTCTTAAATAAACAGAAAACCTTATTTTAATCCCGGGCAAAGTCGGGTACTTGCAGCATGAAAAAAAAAACAACAACAATATTTTTTTTTCCCCGTCCCTAGACCTTTCTTACCGTCCGTTCAATTACACATTCACTTGGTGCGCGATTTTTATTTATAGTGAAGGCGATCCCATACCGTGGATACTTTAATATAGTAAAATACTAAAATAATTAATTACAATTAAACTACGCATTGAGATTGTATTAATAATGTTAATAATGTCACAGAAACATTTTAATTAACGTATTTCGGTTTATTAAAATGCACCTTTAATTTTAATCTTCCGAATGCATAAAACGATAGGTAAATAGATATGACTATTGATTTCATCATGTTTACAATTGGAGTTTCCGGGAGTTACCCCTCTTTTAAAAATGTGTCATAGGGAAATGACGTCACAAAGGAATTTTATCTATGGCGCCGTCGAGATTACTTTAATATAGTAAAATACTAAAATAAAAATAATTAATTACAATTAAACTACCCATCGAGATGAAACGAAACCTGTCCTATAACCTTCCCCATGTAATTATGTGTATGTGTAACAAATTTCAAGTTTTTTAATTTTCTGGATCTTGAGTTATAAGGGAACAGACAGACAGACAGACAGACAGACAGACAACTAATGCGTCTTATAAGTATATATATATATATATATATATATATATATATATATATATATATATATATATATATATGTACTAGTTGCAAGTACCCGGCTTTGCCCGGGTTTAAAATAAGGTTTTCTGTTTACCTTTTGTTTTCTCCCTCCCCTCTCTCTCCCTCCCTCTCCCTCCTTACCCCTCTCTCCCTTTCTCTTTCCCTCCCTCCCTTTCTCCCTCCCTCCCTCTCCTTCCCTCTCTAACTCTCCCATCTCCCTCTCTCTCCCTATCTCCCTCCCTTCTCTCTCACCCCGTCCCCCCCTCTCTCCACCTTCCTCCCTTCCTCCTCCCCCATCTCTCCTTCCCTGCCCCCTCTCTCTCTTTATCTCTCACTCCCTCCCATTTCTCCCATCCTCTCTCCCTCCCTCCTTTCTCCCTCCCTCCCTCTCCCGTCTTCCTCTCTCTCCCCCTCCCCCCTCTCTCCCTTTCCCTCCCTCCCTTTCTCCCTCCCTCCCTCTCCCCACCCTCTCTCCCATCTCTCTCCCCATTCATCCCTCCCTCATTCCCCCTCCCTCCCTCCCTCCCTGCCCCCTCACTCTTTCTCTCTCTCTCCTCTCTCCCACCCTCTCATGTCCTCCCTCCCCTCTATCTCCCTTCCTACCCCCTCTCTCCCTCCCTTCTTTTCTCTCTCCCATCTCCCTCTCCCCCTGCTCCCTCTCCCATCTCCCTCCTGCTCCCTCTCCCTCCTTTTCTCCCCCCGTCCATCCCACTCCCTTCCTCTCTCCCCCTCCCTTCCTCCCTCCTACCCTCCTTTCCTCTCTCCTCCTGCCCCCTCTATCTCTCTCTCTTTATCTTTCTCTCTCTCCCTCCCTCCCCCTCTCTCGCTCTCTCTCTCTCTCTCTCTCTCTATATATATATATATATATATATATATATATATATATACACTTATTATTATGGCTTCACATTTCTTCTAAAATCCTTCTTCATTCCTTTATCTTCTTCAAACTGTACAAATCAGAGAGCATGAAAAAACATCAACAATTCTTTGCATCACAAAGGCACAATACAGCACCAGCGTGCAAGTTCTATTCGATCATCGGGAAATGACGTCACAGAGGAATTTTATTTATGGCGCCGTCGAGATTACTTTAATATAGTAAAATACTAAAATAAAAAAAAATTAATTACAATTAAACTACCCATCGAGATGAAACGAAACTTGTCCTATAACCTTCCCCATGTAATTATGTGTATGTGTAACAAATTTCACATTATTTGGTTATCTGGATCTTGAGTTATAAGGGAACAGACAGACAGACAGACAGACAGACAGACAACAAATGCCTCTTATAAGTATAGAGATATATGTTATACACATTTCTATTCAATGAATGGACTACTGCGAGTAAATATCATTAAAGGCAGCGATGAAAACATTGTTTCAAAACGAGGCTTGCGCAATCTATGTAATACCTAATTTGTGGAGTAAGTTCTAATATTTATGAATTATACTTTATATAAAGCCCGGCGTTGCCCGGGAAATCTACGTGTAATGTGAAACCCCTACCTAATCAATTTAAGTACTGAATTTTTAAATACGATTAATTAGGTTAATTAGGTGCTTATTTATGCCACCTTCCTAATTAATGATCAGAAATGACCTACATTTCATAAGTCACAAATTACGTTTTACCCGTCAACGCTAACCAACCAAACAAACCAACCAATCCAACCAACCAAAGCAACCGATCAACCAACCAAACCAATCAACCAACCAAATCAACGAGAGCAAACCAACTAACCCAACCAAACCAAACTAAACACCATTAGGTATAGATATGGGTGCTAATTTATCTCACCCGTTACGTTTTGCCCTTAATTCTATCAATGTTAAAAACAAAACAAAGCATTAAAAAAGTTTTTATAAAAATGTACTGAAAAGTAAAAAATAACTACTTTGTTATGCCATTTTGCAGCACAAAGGCATGATACAGCACCCACGAGAAAGTTCAATTCGGCTTTATTAGTAGGAAAATTTTAAAATGTACCATCGAGAAATGACATCACAGAGGATTTTTATTTATAGCGACAGCGTTCCCACACTCCGTCCGCCGGACGACAAGATAAGCACTTTATTAGTAGGAAAATTGTCGCTTCAAAGGTATGACTCAATGTCTGAAGTATTAGGCTTGAGGTGCTGGCTGCCTGGGTTTGAATCCCACTCACGAAAACTTAAAGTTTCTCAAATGCGTTCTTTACATAATAAAATGTATAGACTAATATAATTACATTGACCTTTAAAAGTTAACCTCAAAGTTAATCTATTGTCAGTTAAACTATTGTCAGTTAAACTATTGTCAGTTAAACTATTGTCAGTCTCTGTGCAAAGATTTGCTCGCTACAGCTAGTCTATAAATATTTGTAAAACCTTCAGATTTTTATTTTTACATTTATGTACACAAAAAATAATAAAGACGTATTTTATTTTATAATTTTTAGGTTTGAATCCATTGACTGAAAGTACTAGATCTCTCAGGTCTATCATTTAATTAGGTTTGAATCCATTGACTTGTTGTAGGCCTACTAGATCTCTCAGGTCTATCATTTAATTAGGTTTGAATCCATTGACTTTAATTACTAAATCTGTCAGGTATATCATTTAATTAGGTTTGAATCCATTGACTTGTAGGCCTACTAGATCTCTCAGGTCTATCATTTAATTCCTATAAGGGAAGTTGAACACCGCCATATTGTATTCTGGTGCAAATTAAGTACACTGGCATACATAATATAGCTGCTTGCTATTTTAACCATTTAAAAATTAAAAAAAAATATTTTAAAAAATTCGAATTCAACTGTGGAAATTAATTGTCACTTGCTTCGGCAGTTTTTGAGCTTTAAAAAAATATACGTTTTGATTTTTTTTTTACCCAGATGCCATGACAACTGTGATCGCTATGATAGAAAACAGAATAAAGAACTTGATTGGTTATTTGCTTGATTGGTTATTTGCTTGATTGGTTGTTTGCTTGATTGGTTGTTTGCTTGATTGGTTATTTGCTTGATTGGTTATTTGCTTGATTGGTTATTTGCTTGATTGGTTGTTTGCTTGATTGGTTATTTGCTTGATTGGTTATTTGCTTGATTGGTTATTTGCTTGATTGGTTGTATGCTTGATTGGTTATTTGCTTGATTGGTTATTTGCTTGATTGGTTATTTGCTTGATTGGTTATTTGCTTGATTGGTTATTTACTTGATTGGTTATTTAAAAAAAAAAATGAAACAATAAAATGCAATGTCAAAGCACAAATTTAATGCTTAACACTTTAGTACTTGACGGATGGCCAAGTGGTGTAGATACTCGACTGTCGACTTCAGAGTCATGGGTTCGATCCTCGGTGAGAACAATGGGAATTTTCCCACAAGTCCACCCAGATTTAAATAGGTACCCGACTTTAAGCTGGGGAAGTTAAGGCGGCTGGGCGTTATGCTAACCACACAATCCCTTCACTAGCCGATCAACTCAGCAATATAGTTTCTTAATGCTTGGGTAGGTTGGGTAGGGTGCTAATGACAGCATTTCTGATGATTTATCTTCAAGATATCTGTCTACTTCAGCAGAACTTCACTCGTAAGCTGGTTCTGCCGCCGTGCAGTTAAACTGTACTGCTGACTGTATTGAAGCTGCACCACCCTGCCGAGTAAGTTGAGTGGAAACTGCACTTAGTGCACTGCAGGCACGCTACAAGGTTTGTACAACTTCAGCCTTGTGATCCAAGTTGTCTTGGTGGGGAGGTGGGTGGTGTTAACAGTGGTAGGGTTGATGGCTATGATTACTAGTAGTGATTGAATTTATGAAGATTACTTTTAAAACAATGTATTAAAATCGCTATTGTTATTCTGCAATTAGCTAATAGTGGCAACAGAAAAAGTATTGGTATCGAGTATCGAAAATTTTTCGTTTAAAATGTATCGGCGATACACAAATCAATACTTAATACAAAAAGGATCGGCAATACAACAACCAATACTGAAAAAGTATCGCAGATACTGTATATCGATACTTCGATACTAACAATCCTGGGTTTTTATGGTGCCCTTCTTTCATCCCCACCACAGCCGGGAGTGTAATGGCCATTGAGGCACCACGGAAGACATAGCGGGGACTTAAGACAAAACCTGAAAAATTTCCTTGGTCCTCAACGGAGATCGAACCAGGTACCTTCAGGTCGACAGTCGAGCGCTTTACCGCACGGCCATCTGTCCCAATACTATAGAATAGTAACTGTGAACTATGATATGCTATTGTCATGTCATTTCTAGTGTCATTCTTAAGTCATTGAGGCCCTAAGCATAGACTTCAGTTATATTTCGGGGTCATATGTAAAAGTGCCTAACGGAGCTCTCTTAGGACCAGAGTATACAGAAATTGATACTGGAAGGGGCCCAAAAATCAGTGAGGAGGGGCCTAGGAGGTTGCCTGGTTAGCTGACCTATAAGAACGTTTTCTCTTTACTAAACTAATATTATACTACCATCTACTAATATTATACTACCATCTACTAATATTATACTACCATCTACTAATATTATACTATTATCTACTCATGTTCCACCGATCTAGTGAAGTCTGTTAGAGATATTTCCAATCCAAATTAAAAATAAAAACTAATGTTTATGATATACAAAGTCACACTCCACCTAACACCTTAAGATGAAATGGAAGCTTTCTGTTTTAGCTCAGTTCGTGTCCAACCTACAACTTCACTGGATTTAAAAAAAACAACTAATTAGTAAACTAATGTTTGAAAAAAATATTTAACTGTGGTGAGTGCGGAAGAATGAAATGGACTGAATAGTTTAGTTCTTCTTGAGACAAGAATTAAAAAAAAAATCATGGAATTAGTTGGTGTATTGATACTAGTCAAACGAATGACGGGGAAATACCAGGACTGAAAAGTTAATTACTGAGATTGTGGAGGCGATCCAAGATGTTTCACAAAATTGTTGACTTAATGGAGGGAATGTTACAAGAGATAATGTTGTAGTGTCACTCTGCAATGAATACACTGACTAGGAATGTAATTGTCGTATTTTGACTAATGCCGCTGATATGTCCCCTTTTTACTTGACATTTTATCAGAACTTTATTTATTTTTTTCTTACTTTTTCTTTTAATTTGATTTTTTTGTATCATTGCCTACCTATTCTTGTCATATATATTTACTTTTATTAATGACTTTTTTTAGAAAGCATATCTCGTTAATTTTCTTTTTGAAATAGACATTAATAAAATAGGTAGACCTTCTATTTTCACTACAATTAAAATGTGAGATGAGTTTCAATAAATTTTTTTTTACATGTCATTTATCTCAATGAAGAAAATATGCTGATAATACAGGACATTTCGCTGATAATGAAAATTGTCATATTAGATCAATTAGAAAAAGGGAAAGATCGACTACAATGCCAAAAAAAAAAAAATTTTCATATTGTCGAATTCACTATTAGAGCCAATATGTACAAATGAAGCCATAATTAGCAAAATCTGTTATTTCTAGTACTATATTAACTGTCAAATGACCAGCATATTCAAGAGATTGGAGCTGAGAACGTCTCAGCGATTTGGACTGAGAATATAACTCAAAGAAAAATTCCTGTAACTATTTGTTTTTTTATTCTGGAAAAAGCCACCATTAAATGCATATAAGGTTTAATGTTCGATATGAATTTGGTAGAATTTTGAAATAATATATTTAAAAAACAAGCAATTAAGCCTGTTCCATTCTGGACACAGGACGTGTTAGCGCATTTTCATGTTATGTATCAGTACGTATGTTAGCTTTCAGTAAATATTTGTAAATTTTGGAAATGTTTATAAATTCAATTTTGTAATGCATATATCTGTAAAAAAATATTATAAAGTCGTTTCTTCATATTTGAAAAAAAATTATTTTCTCTTAAATCTAACTACAAGTGGTTTGTGGTTACTGAAATAGGACTCATAATTGAAAACATTCGAAATCGTAGTCATTTAATCGTCCGAAAACTCCGTCAATTGTTGCATAGCTCTGATACTTTCCATTAAACTCAGAACACAAGCTTACTATTTCATTTGATGAGTTTCTTAATAAATCTTGGTGAAACTACGTGCTGCAGTATTTCGCACCAAATGAATGGGTTATTGAACGAACAAGATGTAGAATGGGGCCATATATATAATATATAAGCCCCTTAGGAGCACTGAAGCCCGGCCCTGAGAGGTCCTATCGCAAAATGAACTTTTGATGTACACATGGCAGGCCAAGACCTACAAAATAATATATCTATCATGGGTCTAGGACTTATGGTTGCTGAGATATAGGGCGCTTCTTTATTAATATAGCTTATATAGTAAAAAACGGTACTTTATAAGCCCCCTTTTACGGCCCTCAGAGGTCAGATAGCGAAATGGAAAAAGTCATTTCTTGGCAGGCCAAGACCTACAAAATGATATATACATCATGGGTCTAGGACTTATGGTTGTTGAGATCTAGGGTGATGACGGACAGACAGACAGACAGACAAAATGGGGACAATAGAGCATTTTTTTTCGAAAATGCTCTAAAAATTATTTCATTGGAAATGACGGAAATGATTTTAGTGTGTGTGTGTGTGTGCGTGTGTGCGTGCGTGCGTGTGTGTGTGTCTATATATATATAATGTATTTATGATGGAGTTTTTTAATGCGGTACATTTTGTGGAGCGTATCCCCCGCATATAAAAATGTTGCAACAAAAACAAACCGTTTTATTTCATGTGGTAATGAAATTAATTCATCATTATTTATTACTGTCTGAAGAAAGATTGACCTGCTGTCCCTAGTTATCAGCCCTTTGTTTGTTGTTTCAGTTATTCCCCTTTTTGTTTTGATGTTGGTGTACTTATTGTTGTCAGCTGAAGTTTCTAGAAGGTCGAACTGTGACCACCCTATGAAGTGAACTCAGTTGTGCGGAGGTGAAGGTGTAACCACCGATGATGTGTCTGCCAGTTGAGGGTATATCTCTGAGAGACTGATAGTAAGAGACTACTCATGGAAAGAGACGGTTGTTTGGTCTTGAGTTGGCTGTATGAGTACTTACATTATATGTGATGTTGGGCTGTGGGTAACATGGACATTTGTGTTGAGTTGGCTATATGAGTACTTACATTATATGTGATGTTGGGCTGTGGGTACATAACCCTAAATCTAACCCTTATGCTGGTAGGGAAGGGGGGAGTATCCTAGTTCTGTTATTGCATTTAATGAAGGATAGACCACTAATAAAATAAAGTCGCAGACTTTAATCCTCTTGTGCGGGATTGTAATAAGTGTAAAAAGAATTGTGCGGCCTCACAAGGCGTTGAGCTAGAAAGTGGCGCCTAAAAGTTTTGTTTATTGTTTTTGCAGTTTTGAGATCTGGGGGATGGCGCAGAAAAAAATCCACTGGGCGTCTCGATTACTAGGTACGGCCGTGCTCTTGTGAAACATGTCCACTATTTTATGGCACTGTTGAAACATATGTAATAAGTTGTACAGTTGTTTTTTTTGCATTAGCTTTGATTGATTCAAATCGGAATAGGGCATTATCAGCGTATGTCGATGGTAAGAACAAGATTTTAAATCTAGCGTTTTATAACCAGTCAGCAATATCGATTGTATTAAATTTATTGCTGTCAAGATTTTTCTAAATAATTTAAAACATACGCCTTTTCGTTTTATTATTTCCAGTTTTAGGCGTGAAAAATGTCTTCTTGAAATACACAACATTAGTTTATTCAAATACAAAACATTCATTCGAGCATAACAGAGAGTGTGCACAACTTAATAGAAGACTGTACAATAAACAATTGTTACTACCTCTTTCATTCTAGTTTTTTATGTGTCTGAAAATTAATCTATTTTATACCGGGATCCCTAGGTGTGAATCATATGTACACCACAATCACGGGATAAACTCCAGGAAATGAGAGACCCTAGTGGACGCCGATCATTAAATTTTCATTGAGAAATAGGAGTACTATTTCATTGAGAAACCAATGTCCAGGTGGTTAGTTGTGTGGGATGCAGAAAAAAAGTGTGGCCGTTTTGAAAGAATATCGGTGCAATCTCTGTCCTTACATGAAACAAAACATCTGTTAACATTTTCAAAGTTGTCTGAGAGTTGCGCTCAGAGAAATATGAGTCTTTAAAGCGTGGTTTAGAAACTCGAAGAATTTTCTCAAAGATAAAGTTAGCTGGAAATGAAGCTGTCACTGGTACAAATTAGTAAATACTTCGTAACAGTGCTTAGCGTGGAAAACAAAACATTGAACAAATGGAGACTTCATCAAGAAGTGTTTGATGGAAGCAGCCAATGAATTTTGTTTCATGAAAGACGATTTGTTTAGTAGTATCAGTTTTTTTTTGTGGTAAATCCAGATGTACGGATATGTGATCAGTATCGTATTACAAACTTTTGTGAACATTGGCCAATGTTATGAATTGAGTCGCAACTCAATGGTGGGTCACGTGATAATTTAAACTGGGTAGCCAATGACTTTTATTTTCACGTAATACAGAATATAAATAAACATTTTTAGAGCATTTTCGAGAAAAAATGCTCTTTTGTCCCCGTTTTGTCTGTCTGTCTGTCTGTCCGTCATCACCACAGATCTCAGCAACCATAAGTCCTAGACCCACGATGTATATACCATTTTGTAGGTCTTGGCCTGCCATGTGTGCATCAAAAGTCCATTTCGCGATCTGACCTCTGAGGGATGGGCTTCAGTGTTTTTACCGTTTTTTACTATATAGGCTATATTAATAATTATGCCATTTTCATGACCCCATTATACACATTATACGTTCAATAACCCATTCATTTGGTGCGAAATACTGCAGCATGTAGTTTCACCAAGATTGACGTCACACGTGTTCAGAGCTATATCTTTTCGGAAAGATGTTTAAAATTGGTGCCAAATTTCGTTTCTGTGTACTATATTTAGCACCAGTAATTTCCCTTGATTTAGACAAGATTGTGACCTATTCGCCATACATATTTAATTTTATTTATTAAGAAACTCATCAAATGAAATAGTAAGCTTGGGTTCTAAGTTTAATTGAAAGTATCAGAGCTATGCAACAATTGACGGAGTTTTCGGACGATTAAATGACTACAATTTTGAATTTTTTCAATTATGAGTCCTATTTCAGTGACCACAAACCATTTGTAGTTAGATTAAAGATAAATATTACCTGAAAGCTAACATACGTACTGATACATAACACGAAAATGCGTCAACACGTTCTGTGTCCAGAATGGAACAGGCTTATTTTACTTGATTTTCTTCCTGTACAAGTGGGTCACGAACAAAAAAAAATATTATTTAGTGAATCCATAACCACTGGGTCAGTGTAATGAATGAATGGGCAGGGTCATGAATAAATGTGTAGATAAAAGACGAATTTAAACTTTAAACAACATCTGTGCAGTGGCAAATACTGCCAGTCACATCAAAGTATTGAACAAGCTGTTTATGCCTGTGACGAAAGTTTGCTGTAGCTGTACCTGGTGCAAGCAAATTAAATTCATTTAACTGTGAACCAAGAAGTTCAGCTTGGCCTTTTGTTAGTGCCAGATCTTGCACAAGGTCGCAAAGTTCAGCATAGTTCATCAAATGAATTCCTTCTCCGGCAGCTTTGTAGTCAGGGTCTGAGTCATCGGCACAAGATGGAACATCACTTTCTTCATCCTTCTCTTCGTCTATTGTGTATTCTACAAGCGATTGTGGTACTGGACAAATGACAGGATCGTGTAGAATTGGTTTTGAAACTGATGGAATGTTTTTGGGTAATTGACAGTTGTACGAGTTTTATAACAAATTCCATTGATGTTTGCCAAATAAAAATAACAATCTGTGGAGTGATTGCTTTGCTCACGCCATATCATAGGAACTCCGAATGCCATGTGGTTGTTTTTCTTTGCCTTCCTCATCCAACCATGCAAGTTGCATGAACATGTCGAACAGATGAACTGGGTGCCCACGACTTACCACAATCCACCTTTGAGTCAAAATAAAGTTGATAAGCTTTCTTCAGTAACGGCGTGAAAGTCTTCTGATGAGACTTGTTTGTGAAAAAGCCGTACACATAGCAAAACAGATCCGGTGAATTTACGCATCCTCTGGTCGCCATATTTTAAACAACTTGCAATTGCCACATTCACTGCTCCTTTTATGAAGTCTGAAACTGCAACGTAATCAAATTCTAAGACAATGCGCAATTCATAACACAACTGCAAATCAACACTCACCCTACAAACATCCGACATCATCAGAAAAAAAAGAACATTGCCAATATACGTATATAATTACGAGGTATGTGTGTTTGTGAACATGTGTGTACGCGCAGATGCGTGCGTTTGTGTGCATAAAATTATGCTGTCAGCAGTCTATTCCTGTTTGGGCGCATACAAAACTTTGTTCGGCTATATCTTAATAATTTGAGCTGATAGAGCAAAATGATTTACAGATTCAAAATCAGCATCAAAAACTGATTCCGAAAACGTTAATGACATATAAGAAATCCAAAACTTGTTTATCAGTTATCAGTGTCGGCCTTCTCACTGCGAGTGTCAAGTGCGGGGCGTTGTAGTTGTAAATTACACATTTTTATATCGTATCAAATCACAAGTCGCCATACCGTAAGCCTGTTTCTGAGACGAATCTCTAAAAAAGATGACACTTTCTGTGCACTGTACTACTGTAAAGGAGGAATGGCAGTTTCTTTATATGGGAATACTGTAAAAGTGTAATACATTTACTGTGAAGGAGAAAGGTTCTTTCAAGCCAACAAGCCTGGCTGTGGAGGCAAAACAGGCGTTAATAAAAATGCTACAGCACTATGGATGCATCAATAATTCTACAACAATCACAAATAGAGTTGGCTCTGACACATTGTTTAGAGAGAAAGAATTAACTAAAATTGACATATTTTTAATAGGGGAGTTGTGACCCTTTTGTACAGTGTATCACTGTTGATCTGTCTAGTTCAATGTCCAGCCACATGCCATAAGTAGGTACAGTAGTGACATGTCTAGTTTATTGTTCAGCCACATGACATAAGTGGATACATAATGGATTGTTGACCTGTCTAGTTCAGTGTCCAGCCACATGACATTAGGGGATACATTATTGATTTTTGACCTGTCTAGTTCAGTGTCCAGCCACATGATATTAGGGGATACATTATTGATTGTTGACCTGTCTAGTTCAGTATCCAGCAACATGACATTAGTAGACATAGTAGTTAATAGCTGTGGACCTGTCTAGTTCAGTGTCCATCAACATGATATTAATGGATATGTTATAGGCAAAGTGTGAAATGCCGGCATTCTATAGAATGCCTAAGCATTGTATAGAATGCCTGGTGATTTTAGGCAAAGTATAAAATTTTTAAATTGTGCATACTTTTCCTAGGCATTCTATACAATGCCTAGGCATTGTATAAAATGACTAGTGTCGTTTAGGCAAAATATCAGAAAAGAACAACAAAAGGCTTTATTGATAAAAACGTATTTTAATATGGAATAAATGCAAAATAAAGCATATAATGTTCATACCGTAAAAAACAACGACAGCAGATTGAAGTATTTGCTTCAGCAGGTAAGACTGGATTCACACTTAGAA
The DNA here is from genome assembly GCA_021962125.1 of Bulinus truncatus. Taxonomy (NCBI): domain Eukaryota; kingdom Metazoa; phylum Mollusca; class Gastropoda; family Planorbidae; genus Bulinus; species Bulinus truncatus. The sequence goes on along the minus strand of JAGDYQ010000003.1, from coordinate 11,876,292 downwards.
TTGTACTGTACTTAATTTTCTTCTTTCTGAGAAAAAAATTCATATTTTGGTATTTTGATCTGTCATGTTCATATTTCACGAATTAGTGAAGAATTGATAAATAATGAAAAGATGTTGTTTCTGGTGAAAACAAGCAGAACACAACTGGAATGAGCTACTTGTTGCAGCAGGGAAGACTAGAATGGCATTTTGAATTGCATTTAATTTTCTTTTTCACACAAAGACACCTCATAGTTTGGCATTTCGTCTTGCATTTACATCTGACGAATCCTTGGCCGCTTCCTGTAGACTGAGAAGTAGCAGCAGATCGGAGAGCTATTTCAAGGTCAGGAACGTCTTCCGCTTTTATTAAATCTTTTGGACATACGGTGAATTCTGATCTTGCATATAGCTGCTTCAAGATTCCATGTGCAGTTCCAAGGCGGTAAAAGCCATCTTCTGTCATGCTCATAACAACTGCCAACAGATTTCGTGAGTCTCCCCGCCCTTTGTCAACATCGGGAATCGCAACCTTAATTTCCCTAATTACGTCACAGTCTCCTTCATAATAGTTCTCACCAAAGGAGCGCCCCCTGGTCGTCATGGTACCTAAACTGTCCGTCGTCGCCTCCTGGTCTACTTCAAGAAACGTCACTCCTTTGCTGTTTACTACTCTATTGTTTTCTGACCACCTTGTCCTAAGTCGTCTGTCACCTTGTCAACCATTATTTGCATTACTCCTACTTCTGATATATCTTCTTATCTTACAACGTCGAAGGGGATTGTCTGTCTCTAAATCTACTCTAGTTCCTAACAAGGCCAGTTACATACTATGCCGAACGGGTACTCGGCATTCTATTGAATGCCTAGGCAATGTATGAAATAGCAATTCATTTCATACTTTGCCTGAAAAATTTAGGCATTCTATACATTGCCTAGGCATTCTATAGAATGCCGGATTTTACACTTTGCCTATAACAGATACGATATTTCAATGGATGAATGGACATGTGAAGGGGAGATTACCAAGTGGGCTAGGTGCAAGGTAGATTGTGTGACTCACGAGTTGTGTTTCTTTTCAGCAAAGTTTTTTTTTTAAAGAAAAAGGAGAAAAAATCAGTCACTGGAGTTGTTGTTTGATTTATCAGTTGTATAAAACACTCTTTCTTGAGGGGGCAGTCTGCAGAGTGAATGGAGAAGAGATGATGTTTCATGACCTATGAATCGGCATATTCTTGGGAGCAGCATATATGGATATTGTGATTATTCTGTAACATTCCTGAAGATACGGGCAATTTCAGAATCTGTCTTATGTTTACAAGAACAAAATTGTGACAAAAAAGTTACATTTAAAGACAACTAAACCAGAAACTGTGGTTCGTTTTACGAAGCGGGTGTGTAATTATGAAATGTGTCATTTGTATAGATTTGAGAGTGTCTTTTAAAGAAAAAGAACTAATGAAAGCTGATAGCAAGTTAAACAGATTAGCTGAAGGTCATGCAAACTTGCCAGGATTTTAAAAGGAATACAATTTCAAAATGGGCAATTGTGGAACAAAACAAAGTAAGTTTTTACTCTTATCATAATGAGTACGATCATCATGATGAGTACAATCAACATAATGAGTGCAATAATCAACATAATGGGTACAATCAACATAATGAGTACAATCAACACAATGAGTACAATCAACATAATGGGTACACTCAACATAATGAGTACAATCAACATAATCAACACAATGAGTATAATCAATATAATGGGTACAATCAACATAATGAGTACAATCAACATAATGAGTACAATCAACATAATGAGTATAATCAAAATAACGAGTACAATCAACATAATGAGTACAATCAACATAATGGGCACAATCAACATAATGGGCACAAATAACATAATGAGTATAATCAACACAATGAGTACAATCAACATAATGAGTACAATCAACATAATGGGTGCAATCAACATAATGGGTACAATCATAATGGGTACAATCAACATAACGAGTACAATCAACATAATGAGTACAATCAACGCAATGAGTACAATCAACACAATGAGTACAATCAACATAATGAGTACAATCGACATAATGAGTACAATCAACACAATGAGTACAATCAACATAATGGGTACAATCATAAAGTCATGTAGCATAAATATGGGTATCGATTATTCTTCTTATACCAATCATCACAACTAAGATTGATTACTCCACGGCTGCAACTCTGTTACATTATGTTTTCAATATTTTACTGTCTCTTTTCAATTTTTCAATGCTCAATGGTAGTGTCATATAAAGTTTGAAATACTCCCGATGTGATGATGGAAGCTATGATTTTTTCAGGGGGCTTATATATATATATATATATATATATATATATATATATACAGTGGATTCCGCTTAATTGGGACACCGCTTAATTGGGACAGTCGCTTATTTGGGACAAATCTCAAAGAAACCAAACAAAGAAGCCAATAGTAAATTTGTATGTTTAATTGGGACAGCCGCTTAATTGGGACAATTATAATTACAGTGTCCGCTTTGTAAAAGTGATCCACTCTGAGAACTTCTGTGGATTCTCCCTCCCCCCCCCCACCCCCCGCACCCCCCGATGTCGTTAACTTTCAACCAATAATAAAGGGCGACACATAAAAAGTTAAAAACTTCCAGTTTACCTGGCTCGTTCATTTTTAGCAGACGTTCGCGGCAGCACCGATTGAGTCGGACTATCGATACTAGATATCTGGCATCGATAACACGTACTGGGACGAATTCGCCCCCCCCCCCCCCACCACCATTTTATTTTATTTTTTTGGGCATAACCTTAAGGGTGATTTATGGATTATAGTGCCCTATTTCATTTTTTCAGACTTCATCCTCAGTGGTAATTTCATGTATTACTACACTACCTTCTGTGGTAATTCTTGTGTATTACAATGCTGCATCACAGTGGTAATTTTATGTATATGTACTACCAACCAAAGGCGTAGGCTACCTAGGTAGAGGGGAAGGGGGTCCAAATTCGATTGTCCCCTGGCCCAGCTTGAAGGAGGCCCCCAAAATAATGTTTGACATTAAATATTAAGTAATTATCTTATGTCACAGTTTGACTTACTTCAAATGTGTAGGCCCCCCAAAGAGGCCAAGCCTCCTGCCTCAAGTCCCTAGGTTTTACAATACCACATTTCAACGGTCATTCCATGTTTACTTTACCACATTTCAGTGGTCATTTCATGTGTTACAATGCTACATTTCAGTGGTCATTCCATGTGTTACAATGCAACATTTCAGTGGTCATTCCATGTGTTACTTTACCACATTTCAGTGGTCATTCCATGTGTTACTTTACCACATTTCAGTGGTCATTTCATAAAGATAAATGCTACATTTCAGTGGCCATTCCATGCAGGCAATGCTACATCTATGTAGTCCCATGTGAAAGTCCTATCATATAGAGCTGACAAGCTCTTAAAAAAATAATTATAAATAGCTCCCATTATTACAAAAAATAAAACAGAGCTTTTTTTATCTAGGCTCGTACTTCAACAACTAGGAAGTCAATGACTACTGGAACATAGTTGTAAGGGAGAGGGAAAATGGGGGGCATCGAATACACGACAGCAATCACGTGGTTAGTGTTCAGGTGTGTGGCAACCAGGAAACGTGCTGGTCTTGGACACCATATTTATGTTATTGTACTCATTGTACTATTATGTATCAATTTCGCTGTGTCCCGCCGAGGGGGGGCGTAAATGCCTAGGGGTCATGAGTTTTAGGGGGCCCGGACCGGAGCTGGCCAATCAACTTTTGAAAATATTATTATCAGCTCGGGGGGGCCATGACAGTCCTGCCCAGGGGGCCTGAAATTTCGTCGGTGGGCCTGAATGCTCAGGCGCCATCACAGATCAAACACAATGCCGTCACCATTTTTAAAGTCATTAGTCAGAGACTTTTAAATGGCGATGCATTCTGTATGAATTGCATCAGTAACCAGGCGCCTGTATTTCGTACGAACAGTCAGTGCTGAACCTAGGGATTTGGGGCCCCTGCATTTTGACATTCGACATCATGACATGATATAATGTACTTAGTATTTAATGTAAAAAAATGTTTTATGGCCCCTGCCCTCAAGGTGGTGCTCGGGGGGCCGGACTCCGGACCCCCCTCCTAGTTACGCCTCTGCGGGACGGCCAGCTGGAACTAACTTGTCCGTATGCTAATATCTTTTGTGTCTGTATTTGTCCGTACTATCTACTTTTTTGTCTACCGCGCCCGCAACAGCCTCGACAACTTAGGGCCTACTTGCATTTTGCTTCTGCAATTGTGTTTTCTTATTTTCACCACAAGCAATAGTGCAAAGAATAATTGAGAGAAATTTGCAAAGTATTTCTCTGTAACATACTCATTAAAAGTAAGACTAAATTTGACCGTACTTTTCACCTTCTTCCCGCCTCCCCCCACCCGCCACCTTCCATTATTTATTAAATTTTGATGCCCCCGGAGATTTTTTTTTACATAAGACCCTCAAACATCTCTGGGTATATACCAGGGCTCCTCGTGTGTTTTTTTTCATTGTCACCGTGGAAGCAAGAAAACACAATATTTTACTTTTTTTTATTTTATCACCATGTAAACTTCACAACAGCGTTACGATTACTTTCACCACTGGGCTCATGGATTGAGAGCGTTTTAAAAAAAAAACAACGAATGGTCTTTACTTTCTTGTAACAGGACTGTGAAAGCGATCCATGCGAGCAATTTGAATGTGCATAGCAAAACCGAAATGTGTGTTCGCATATGCGCGGCAACTAATGCAACAATGGAACTGCATATCACCTGTTGTGTTTAGCAAAGTATGCGCTATCTATGGCCGCCGACTTGTTCTTAAATTGACTGCCAGAGGGCAATCTCAACACTGTTCAGGGAAACCCAAAAAATAGCTGAAAGCTTGGCTTCAATCGCCGACCTTGACTAGGTTTTTTTCCCTAGTGACCTCAAACTTATCTTGCCTGAGGCCGAGGTCTTCCAACGACCAGGCACGCCGAGAGGGGAGGGGGCAGGGTCCTGACCGGTCATTTTTTCACGCCTTTTGTTTATTAAGGGGCCCGCAATGATGTCCTGCCCTGGGGCCCGTGTTGGTTTCGGGACGTGCCACCGCCAACGACGGCAACGAAGTTTGAATGCAGTAAAAAAAAAAATCAGTATGCAAAGTAGAAGACTGCCTAGCTACCCCTTTACCCTTTACATATTTTTTGTAAGATGACCCATTGAATAAAAATGTAACTGTCTAAATCAGTCTTAAAGTAGAAGACTGCCTAGGCTACCCCCTTACCCTTACATATTTTTTGTAAGATGACCTAATGTAACTGTTTAGTGTAGCCATAGACAGTGCTTTTTTCTAGTGGGAACTCATGGAGCCGAGTTCCATAATTTTTTTGGCCAGGTTTGTAATAAAAGTATAATTTTTTTCAAGCAGAAATGTTTTTCAGATCGCTATATTATACGGTAGGCTATAACGTACAGAACACATATTAAACAATTATACGAAATTATACGAGTCTCTAATTTTCTTATAAAAACGTTTATTTCTTTAAATATCCATTACAATAAAATTTGTGTTCAGTGGAAAATTCAACTATAGACTATTATAGTATTTTCTTAACATAAGTTAAAACAGATGAAATGAGTTCCTATTTTTTCATTAGAAAAAAGCACTGGCCATAGATATAAATAAAGTAACTCGACATTAGCGTACATTATTTAGCTTTTTTAAAAGGGACATAACTTTGAAAACAAAATCCGTTGCTATGTGACATAATTCATAATTACTGCGCTAAATATATTCGTTTCATGGAAATAGTATTGTTAAAAGTTATCGTACTCACATGAAATGTATCAATATAGTTACAGCATATATTTTTAACAAAATAATAGTTTTAAAAGTCATAAACCAAATGTTTTAGGACTATATTTTTAACAAATGACATTTCCGGTGGTGATACAATTTTGATTCAATCAGTGTTTACGAAAATGGCGTATTGTTATGGTTTACTTACCATCTAGTTTAGCTATTCTGGTAACTTACACAAATTACTTATATCATTTAAAGTGTAAATTGATTTATTTATAAAAACATTCCTTAAAAGCAAAAATAATAACAGTTTTAATAGACTTTGAATTCAAAAATAAAATGAAACACAAATATGCTAAGACAATAAATAATTGTCGAATTGAACAATAATAAATTAATGTGAAGAATTTAGTTTACTCTATTTTGAAAGCCAAATGCTAGCCCTCTTTCGTTAAAATCATTATTATTTATTTTGAAGTTTATTTTTGGAAAGATTTTTTTTTCGATATTTATAAACCATCAACTTTATACATATAATTAACCTTTTGCATATGCATGTCACTCCGAGTTTGACTGGATGATTGAATTTGATTTATATATTATTTTCAGAAACAAGTACTCTTTCAGTAATATATAAGTTAACAGTTGAATAATTTTTAACTTTCAATCTTTTTTTTGCAACATTTTCAGTTCATTAATACACAAAAATTATCCATCATCAATTTAAATAGGCATGTCCACATAAAGGTGATTTTGTACTGGTCAATGACTCAGGATATGCCTCTGACGGCTCCAGTATTCAAATGTCTATCAAACCAAACTTGGGTTTGGAGATTATTATCTAGTGATAAATAAATGAGAACTCATTCATCAATTTTTTTTATTTCATTTTTACAGTATTATTCAAAAGTGAGAATGGGGAAGAAAGTGGAAAGTTTCTTAAAGAGAGACATCTATCATCACGGCTCATCATGAAGATGAAAACTCTAACAAACTCCAGGTCTGTCATAAATAAATAATTGACTATCTTTTTCTTTACTTTATATTTTTATCTATCTTTCTGTTTATATTGCACATTTAACAAACTTTCTTTCTCATAATTTACAGTAAATTCTGCTCTTATATTTCAAACAAGTAATAACTAATTTTTATTATTTTTATTTTTTACAAGTGTTTATTAGAATATTTTGACAGATTCGAGTACTCTAGTACTGTATGGTAATTTGAAGTCTATATCTGAGTTTAAATTTCAATGAGTATGTCAGAGGCGAGCGAGAGGTGGTCGGGGGGGGGCATCATGCCCCTTGGACGCTATTCACAAATGTGCTACCAAATGGTATAATATTAGATATAATATTATATGGTTTTTCGAATTTGGGGGGGCCACAAAAGCATATTAAAAAGGTATTGCGCCCCAGGGCGCAAAGGCTGAAGTCACAGTCAGTGGAGTATATTCTAAGGAAATTACCTTTGCTTTCCCCAACTGATAAGCCGGTAGACTGAGTAACTGTCATCAGGATCTGGAAAATCCAAAGGATGTAACCCAGGACTTAGGTTGATTTCCAAGCGCTTCTACACCACATGACCATTTTTCCCATATTAACTGAGGAAAAATTGAATAATTTAAATTTAGCTTTGTAAGTTTTATCTCTACCAGCTCAGATGTAAAACTTTTAATCATAAGATGATTAGGCTGCTAAATATTTTTAAAGTAATTTTAGTTTGTAGAATAGGAGAATTCCATTGGATGAAACGCATTAGACATTGATTTTACTTATTTACATTTAACCTTCATCTTTATATTGGGCCATTGCTTCTGAAATTTACTAAATACATTACACCCATTAATTTATTTTTTTACTACTTTTTGGTATTTTTATAAATGTAGTCAAACAAATAAAAGAGCTAATTTAAAAGCTACCAGAGTTGTACCACAGTATATACCATATACTATATAGTACCAGCAATAGTATATAGATCTAGCAATACTATATAGATCTGCAGTGGTATAGATCTAGCAATAGGGGTATACATATCTAGCAGTAGCTTTATATATCTAGAACAGTATATAGACCTAGCAATAGTATATAGCTCTGGCAATAGTATATATTGATCTACCAAAAGTACTTATAGATCTAGGTATCTCTATGATTTCAGATGTTGTAATTATTAATATTTACTACCTCTCTTCCTGAGCCAGAACGAATTGATAGTAAGTAAAAATTAGTAATGTTATAATTACTTACACATTCAAATGTATGTTTGAAAGGTTTTAAGTTTTATTATTTCGCCTCCGGTTGTAAAAAGGTAAAAATCAGTCCACTGAAGATCTGTGATACAATTATTTGTTTGTAGAAAGAATTAAAACTACAGCGGTGCAGCATAAAGAAAAAAAAAATGTGCATAGTGCACATTCTAAGAAAACACAATATTTCAATATCTCTTTTAAAAAGACAATACTTATATTATGTTGCTTATTTTTGCATTTTCTCTAAATGGCTCACTGTTTATTTATTGTTTTTTTTTTTTTTGTATTTTTTTTTTAGAATTTATACTTGTGTTTATATTTTCACATTAAATTTTTTTGTTTTTTTTTTTTTATTGTTGTTTATTTTTGTATATATTCTTATACATAAACAGGTACTTTAAATTGTTATCTTTTTTATTTCCCCTTCTCTTTTATAATCAGTTCAAATATTGTTAGAGATTTGTTAGTACTACCTTCAATGTTTTGTATCAGATGGTATTTGTTACACTTTAAATCACTGTCTTCTTTCATAAAGTTATATTCTGTTGTACTTAATGAAACCAAATATTCAGTAGTGTGATTATATTTGGAAGTAATAAAATATTTTTTTTTTGTTAACATTTTAATAAATATATGCAGCACCTTATCCAATTCCATCTTTTTTCTTAAAGCTTATAACGGAAAACCTGTTAAATTAATTTTTATGTGCTTCACGTTTGAATAAACATTTAAAAAAGTGTTTTTTTACTTTGTTGACAGAACCATATAAAGTGTATTAACTCCTTGATAGACTCTACTTGAGTTGTGCAAACAGAACGTCATGTCTGTCATCCCCAACGTACAGCTACAGCTTAAAATCTTTAACAGGTCAGTCAGGGTCTGTAGACTTGAAATCTTCCGTGTACATAAAGCATTGTAGTTGCTCCAGTCCATACATGACGCACAGATGCTGATACAGAGCTCACTGAAGATGAGGTCTGTGCAATTGTATTTTCTTTTTTTTTGCTGGATACTAAAACCTTTGTGTTTTTCTTTTTATTGGGCTAATGAATAAAGTAATCATCATAAAAAAATAATTCTTTCATTTACATTAAATTAACATTGTTGGCTAGGAAATGAAAATTAATGTCTTTCTAGATGTGAAAAATATTTTTGTAGTCCCAAATTTGACAGCTACAAAATAAATAAATTATTGATTTCTAAGCTCTTGCCGTAATGAATGTAATTTTTTGTAATGTCGTATTTTATTGAAGCTCTTTGATATTTTAATACATCCAATGTTAAGAAGATGATATGATAGAAGTAAGTAAACAGTCCTCTCCTCTGAGCTAAGTACAACCACCTAAAATGCCTCATATAATCTTAATTTTTCATTTTTTTTGCAATGATGTAACTAAGGTTTATATTCAGAGACATTTTTATTATTCTTTTCTTAATGTTTGATTCTCTGCTGAAATTCTTGTGATGATTTTAGTTGTTTTTTCTACCAATGCTTTCACAGTGCCTATAGAGATGCCACCAAAGACTTACATACAACAAAACCTACATTTGAATACTTTAAACCTTCAGTCACGTTGACATGGACAATTCAGAAAAGTGGGACACAGTAACGGAAGTTTACAAGTAGAGGCAATATCAGGGCTGGCTTTCAATACATTTTCCTAATGTTTTTTTAGGGCTGCTTACTAATCAAATTTGACAGCAAGAAAAAATGTTGTGTTTAAAATTTCAACGCAACACCTTAATGGGTTAATTTGACCTAAATAGTGTTACTGGAGTTGCAAAAAAAAAAAACAAGAAAAAAATAGTGAACAACCGAATTCTAAACAGAAAATCAGAACAGTCAGAAAAAATGCAATTGTAGAAGTAAATATGTTCCTTTGAATCACAGCATCTATGATAACACTTGATAACAATAGATTGTTAATGCTTAATTCCATTTTCTGACCCAAAATTATAATTAGTTAACGTCATGATGCTTTGATAGTAATTTTTGATTGGTCAAGGTGTCAAATGGTTTGGAACACTTATGGGGAAAAAGAACTTCATGTGTCAATTTTTTGGGACAGAGAGTGGTGGTAGGTAAAACCATAAAAGTAACATAATCTTTGATTGGGAGGGAAGAAAGCCAGAAGCTAACAAAATTTGATTGGGCAAGGAAGGGTAAAGTAAAAAAAAGTATATAATGAATGATATCTTTCCTGCTATCATATAATTTAAAGAAGAAAAAGCATCAATGAAACTAATATGTGAATTAAATGGTCTGAATTATACTCTGTCTAGATATCAATTAAATATACATATATGCTGATGATTGTTATAGCTTAACAATTTTAAAGAACTCAGCCATATTCAAAACTGATTAATTATGCCATCTTATAGATTTTACTGATTTTTTAAAATATAGTAAATACTATCAAGAGCCGGGTAACAGTCAATTTAACAAAATTTTGCAAACAAAAGTAATTAAATGATAGAAATTAGCTCATTGAGCACAAATGACAGACAAATTTGTTTAATACAATTAATAATTTGTGTCAATTTTAGGTTTATGTGCGTTAATTTTCATTTTAAAATTCACGAATAGTATCTCTAGTTTTTTTTTTTTCTAGTCACCTTATTTATATTTATAAAAACCTGAGCAATTTACTTTAGGGAATTTACGCTTAAAATTTTTAAAAACATAATTTTTTATTTGAACAGGCTGGAAAATAGATGACACTTTTATGATGGAGACCTTTCGCCTGTGTTAAGTTAACCCTAGATAGACTGCATACCATCAAGTAATCAGCTTTAATAATTCTTTAATTGGATATTATTAGAGAAATTTACTTGTTGAGAATCCATCGTAATGATTGTATTTCACCTCTGACTATTTTCTATGGTCAGATTTTCAAACCAATTTCTAAATTTCATAGCCACAGCTGACTGATTGTTATGAACTAGGAAGCTTGTTATTTTTAGTGTTATATATATATAAATGTCTTCTGTTAAGGCACAGCACTGGCGTAAATTTTTACCTCATGCCCGATACCTCTGCTGCCATGTAATCTAAAAAATCTCAAACACAGGCGCTGATCTCCTGGGTGCATTAGTGACCACTCCAAAAGCCAGTTATGGTGAAGAGGTTGTAAGGTCCCTCACAAACCTATTTCATTAGCGGTTACAGATCCACATTTTGATCAAGGGGAAATATCTCATCCTTTACCAGGATAGCAGAGGACATTTGTGCCAAGGACTGTTAAAATAAGATGGTCTGACTGTTTGCCATTCATCATTGGTTCACTTATCGCTATGCCACTAACTTATGTTGAACTACACAATGGCCTTTAAGACCAGTGACTTTGGTCTCTGCATTGTTTCCACAAATGCTGTGGATAGTGAAAAAGATGTGCTTCTCTTCATTTCAAAGTATGTTGCCAAAAGTTGAATAAAAAGTGTGAAGGCATCACATTGAGACTATGTTATGCATTATGCAAGTGCTTACTCTTTCCCACTATTTCCAGTGACCAGATTTGATACATTCCTTTGATTTTATACCAACCCCAAGCCACTAAGTAGAACCATTAGATTTTTAGCTTTGACACATCTGCACCTTTGCAGAGGCTTTCTGTATCCACAGGTTAGCCAGTGTAATGGTTGGATTTTAACCAGTAAGGTGTACCGAATTCGGACCTGGTTTACAACCTAAATTTCATACAGAAAACCTTTATTTATTTAAAATTATTTTTTTAAAACATGAAAATAGACTTATGAGGCTAAATCTTTTAACTTTTTATATGCAACAATATACATACACATATAATTTTCATTATATTAACATATCAATTAAGTCAGTTATTTTATGCTGGTATAAAGTTATAATATAATTGAACAATGAATAAAAGATTGTCTAAAAGTAATTTGCCTTTTCCATTTTTCAGTTTAAGGAAATACAGCACTCACAGAGGCTACCCTGCACAATAATGCACACATCTTTACCACAGTGTCTAAACTTTAACGTAGTATTTTTATCTTTGCAACATGTAGATATTCCTTTCTTTCTGACTAATTTTGACCCTTTTTTTGTTTCTTTTATGTTATATGCTTATTGCTCTGATCATCATTAAAAACATATTTCTTATGGACTCAGTATGACTAAAACTAAACAATTTGAGACTTCATGTGTAAACTATTTTACTTTTAGTTGTGTTATTTCTTTTCAGAAATGTGATCCTGATGGAAATACTGTTAAAGAAGAAAACTGGTCAGAACTTATCGGCCCAGACAGCTTGTGAGTATTTTTTCATTGTTTATATTGACGGAGTGTTGTGGTGGGTAGGAATCTGAAATGAAACCAGGCTGCAGCTCAAGTAAATTCTTACTTCCTCACTTTTTATTGTCTGAGTGAAAATGAATTCTAAAAAAAATATTTCAAAATAAAACTGAATTATAGAACTGTTTTGATGAAGTTTTGTCTAAAATCAAGCTCTTTAGCATATTCGTTTTATGATGATTACTAATCATCATCATCATACCCTTAAACGATGTGGTCATTGGGGAGCGAATGGAGACATCAACAGACATATTTCTCCATAGTTTCAACCTCGCGCGGCTGTCTCTTTAATTCATTCATTAGTAGCCCTGCCCATTCTTTTTTATAAATCAAACCAACTTTTCCGTTAGTGCCCTCTGTGATTACTAATATATTTTTTTCATTTCCATAATTCTCATCTTATTTTTATTTATTTTTTTGATTTGGTGTTCAAAATAATTTAACAACTATAATCTAAAGTTAATAAAAAAATTTTTCCACAGAATACAGAATTTGTCCTTGCGTCACTGTAAGATCACAGATAAAGGGGCAGTTAAAATAGGAAGAGTTCTCGGGCATGCCACTTTGTCAAACCTTGGAAACTTATATCACTAAATCTGAGGGAAACTTAATTGGAGATGTTGGTGCACAAGGTTTGGCAGAGGTTAGTGTTTAGGTTATTAAATATAATTGGCATGTATATTGAACAAAAAAAATAACATTCAACATCCCACCCCCCTAAGGTCAATCATTTGAAAACAATTCTTTTTTTTCATCTCAATAAATGAGAAAAAATTATGTTACTCTTTAATTTTAAAAAAAAAACACACACACTTTTCAAATGTGTTGTTATACCACACTTTTTTTTTTTTTTTTTTAATAATTGTTAACCTTTAAAACCTTACTTGTAGTGAGATCTGTTAACATTTTTTGCTTTTGTTATCTTTTTTTCTAATATCGAATTGTAAATTTCTTTGCTGAGATGTTTTATAGGGTCTTCGCATGAACAGAACTCTTTTGTCACTGTCTCTCATGAATAACAACATTGGTGATAAAGGAACAGAGAAACTTGCAGAGGTGAGACTCTTGAAAAACACAGAGATAAAAATATTTTAAAAAAACTTCAAAAAAAAAAAAAGTTTTGTAAAAAATGCAATTAAAAAGTAAACAAAACAATTCATTATCACACAAATATTTATATAATTTATCAATACTAAAATGTAAGCTTGGGTGTCCCCATCTGGATATTTAGATTATTTATTATCACTAATGTAAAAACAAATAAAGTCAGTACATGTACATTGTAATCACCACGCTTTTTTATTACAAGATTGGAAGAAAAAACCCCCACGGACACAGTAGAAAGTGAAAACAAATTAAAAGCTGATAAAAATGCAAGTTAGCCATTTCGCCATTTTATTCTAATATAATTTATTTGTATGTAAACATATTAAAACACTTGAAAAAAATTACAGCACTGAGCTGTAGTAATATTTCAGTCTAACAGATCCGTTTATGAGAAAAATATCTGTCCTTGATGACCAACACGGATTTTTTCTGCGATTAAAAATTGTGTAATATAAGCATGCAACAATCAAAATGTTGTTGTTGGATATGGTAAAGAAAATTGATTGCTGCACTTGATTGAACTGTTTTATAAATAATTTTTTTTTAGTTCTTTGAAAGTTGTGTTGATGTTGTTTCCTGGCTGACTCATATTGAACTTACTGCACACAGATAAGCTTCTGTCTTACAAAGAGAATAAACTAATTTACCAAGGAGGATAAAAAGATAACATTGAGACGAGTTAAAATAATTAACAGTTGTGTTATATCCCACCAAGCACAAATCAATATTTGGTAGATCTGCTTTGGCCAAAGAGGATAACTTCAGAGTTTAAATATAACCTAAGAGATGGCTCAAAGCTGGTAGAGGTAACTGGCTTAGCAGTGACTCAAACCCACATCCTTCAACTTCACTTGCAGAAAGCCACCTGAACAAATTATAAGCATATACTCTTTTTTTTTTTTGCTAATTTTAAAAGTCATTTACAATTTTTTTGTATTTGTGTGTTCTAGGCTCTGTCTCGTTTTCCTTTAACACAATGAGGAAATAGTTGAAAGAAGAAAACTTTTGTCTGACAGGAGCTCTCCTGAACGTAAATCTGTAAGTATATGGAGGTAATATACCGAGCAATATATAAGACTGCTAAGTTACTCAAGTAAACTTAATATATGGGTGTATCATACAAATTGAGGTACTTCACCATTGTTTAGATAATCTAATTTGACCAATTCATGCAGTGCCTGCTGGGTTCTTGTGCTGTACTCTAAACCTGGGGATGAGGTAAGGAGATTTGAACTGAGATCTTAGAGTTAGCAGTTGCAATAGACATGTATGTATTGCAGACCAGGCCAACCTTCTTACAGTCATTGCAATAATTATAAACCAGACGTTTAGTTTGAATGAAAGAATATTTACTGGTATAAAATATTGATTTAAGTATATTAAAAGAATATTTAAATTATATTGAGGCGATGCATTTTTAAGAGTGAAAAAAAAAAAATGTCATTATTAATTAGTTCATTTTGATGAAAACAAATTCTTTCCTAGTTGCAACATTTCTTTCCACTTTTTAGAATTAGTTTACATTTTCCTTTACTGTCATTGGAAAAAAAAAATTGTTTTGGCTGTTGAATTCATTTTTACATAGACAATTTGAATATCACTTTCAAATTTATCAGTCCTTCCTGGACACCTGTTGTATCTCATTTTCCTCTGGAAGTGAAGATATAACGGTTTGTAATGAAATGTTAAGTGCGGCTATTGCCAATGTTTTCACCTTTAATTGAGCAATCTTTATGGTTACAATATGAATTTTTTGTTTTTCACGTAGTGCTTCATTATCAGAACTCTATAAAAACATGATCTCAATCTTTTTTATTTATAGGCTCCTTTAAAGTATGTTTTGATTCTAGAGTACTTTGTCAGCTTGTTTTAGGGAGTCTGTTGGGGAAGGTCCTTATTATTTTTGATGATCAATATTCCAACAGTATTTACTTTATGAAATATGTTTCTTAATTTTCAAAGTGACTCCCAATTATTTTCTATTTATAGAATGGGTAAAAATATTTTTCATGAGGCGGAAAAAAAAAGGCAGTTTAAATGTTTACTTTTAATTTTTTTTTAAATGGAAAAAAATATTTACCCACTTTTCATTGTATAAACATGGCTATCTTTTTTGCATCATGTTAAAGCATGAAAACTTAAACTCAGAAATATATTGCAGTTTTGAGAAGCACTAAGTATGAAATGTTCACCACAGTTAACTTGCTTTTAATTGCTGTCACTAGTCACAATTGAGTATGTTAGATTTGTTTTTGTTTAATTTTTGTGTTGTTATTTTTCTTTTACTACATTTTTATGGCAATATGAGGTACTGGTACAGTTTTTATCCACAGATGACCTTATAACGCTAGATACTAATGTTTTTTTTTTTTAACTTTCTTAATATTATTATGGTTTACTGCATCAGCCCACACCAAGTCGTAGAGGAGAGTCAAAGACAGGCCAGGGAGCTGCTCGCGAGTAATAGCACAATTGAAAAGACAAAAGCACCAAGCCCTCTTGCCAAGAAAAAAGTGAGATTTCTTCTGAGCTTCTTTAAACAAAACAAAGTTTAGATGCATAAAATATAATTACCTTTTCCCTGTATAATTTTACAGCTCTATTGGTTTTTCGGATTTAAATAAAACAGTGAGTTATCTATACCAGTTTCATTTCACCTTATTTTGCCAAATTAAATGAATTCACTTGTTAGTTTTGAGCTTTAATATTATGTTATCACTAAAATATTTTTTTAAACATCATTTCACATTTGTTAACTTTTAAAATACACTTCAATTAATAAAGTTAATGGAATGTAAATAAGATTTAGGAGTGTATCCTGTCTATAAAAAATTTTACTTAAGATGAAAAATTTTAGGAAAGAATTTTTGCAACATTAATAGGCTTTATTGCATTTTTAAAAACTTTTGTTTCTCACATATTTAGTGAAATATACATTATATTTATTCTTCTTTTTCTAGTAAAAAGTAGGTATTTTAAAACAAACTTGACTACTAAAACAGTCATGATGATGGATTTCTGATTTCAGGATTCCAAAGAGAAGGATTCAAAGGAAGGAACCAAAACAGTTAAAAAAGAGAAAGAAGAGCCTAGAGACAGTCGGGGGCCTAAAAGCAAAGGTCAGTTGTAGTTGAAATCCTTTGGGGGCTTATCATTATAATTTTTTTTTTACAAATGAGTTCTACCAAAACTGTACATACAGAAGATGAAATACATTCACATTTTCCCCATTCAGTACCTACACTAGGGTGATAACAAAAATATTTTTATGAAAACCACTTGCAATCGAGGAACTTTTATGTGTAATTTAAGAATATCAATTGCATTTTTGATTTTTTTTAAAAAAAAGTTCCCCTCCTCCCCCTTTTCGGAAGAAAAAAGTGGAAAAATACTCTTTTTTCAAAAAAAAAGACATTATTTTTGTTTAACTCAAAAGAGTAATAATAATAACTAATCAACTTTTATTAACAAATAAGATGCAGATCAGTTAGTAATATGTACAGAATGTACAAGAAATGTTTAAAACATATTTTTTTCCTATGAACTTCAGATTCAAAAATTGAAATTTTCGATTTGGCATGAAGTTCCTCCATCAGTTTCACAGCACATTCAGCAATTTGGTTAGATCTGGGAATGTCACTCAATGACTTTTCGACTGACCAATGGTCTTTAAACACTTAATTGCCTTCTTGCATTTTATCCTGATGAGTGAGGTAAACAGTTCATTGAAGGACGCTTCATTATAGTGCTGAGAATGGAACCAAGCATTGCCCATTCGTAGCAGATGAAGTTGCAGGCAGGAGTGAGGATGTTGCGCCACTTAGTATCAGAAAAAAATGATATAACAGTATATATCGCACGTGAGTTCCATCTGCCTGGTGTAAATTTGCAGTTTCTTCCAGTTGATGCGAGGCCAACGTGAAGTTGTTTTGTAATGACGATATGCCTGACATAATTCATATAAGAACTTGGAATTATCTCGGCCATCCAGGGTTCTCGTCTGTGTTAACATCATCTGTCACAACGAGGCGGGGTAATCAGCCTGAAGAGTGACATAGTTTTGTGTTAATTAATAATGAAGGAATAGTTGAGTTTTGGTTTGCTCTGCTGGCTCTTGGATAAAAAAATTCATGACATGAGCCTAAAAGGAGGTCGAGTACATGGTGCTGACACTCAATATATTGTGGCTTCTGAGCCCTTGCTCAAGACATCATCCTGTATGAGCTTTACAATCCCATGCAAACGACCAGTATTTACTGCGGTCGTGTCAGTATATTATCATGCCAATATTTTTTCCAAGCATCATATTCATCAAGTAGCTTACAGTTCTCAGAATGGCCGCGCAGAACCACTCTCACATTTAATAATACCAAGTTGATTTCGGGGTTGTCATATTTTCAGCAGAACTACGGATACTTTCCCTGGAACTCTTTACCATCAAACTGGAGACAATAGGAGTTCTTTGCTTTGAAGTTTTTGAACAATTTTGGTTTATTTTACGTCCTACAGAGATTACTCGTTTCCAGACACCGCCTGACTTGGAACTGGCACATCGCACCCTGTTCAGCAATGGTTGCAAGAACATCATATGCTTTATGTGTAGAAATGTTGTTTTGCAGTACTAGCAACCTGCTGTTGTAGTGCTTGCTCTTTTTGGTATTTGTTTGCATTCAGGAGAAGATGACGGGAAGAATAGGTTGGCAAGTCGGTGAAGAAGCTAGAGGTTTCAGAACTGAAGATTCTGAGACAGTTGTATGTGTTTGTATAGGTTGCGATTGAGAAGAGCTGGCTTCTTGTGATTGGGTTTTTGATAGTTTGATTCGTTTTCTGGGTGGATTGATTCCAAAGGGGCTTGTTTGACCATTGAATAGTCCAATCTTTCCTCCACTCTTAACTTGCCTCTGGTAGAGTTCTTTATCCTCCGTGCTTTCCATCTCTCCATTAACGCTGGTGACATCAAATAACTGAGAAAGTGTTGTAGTAAATTTATCAGACGGATTCTTTTTTGTTTTTGTCATATAAATCAATCAGGCAATTGAGTTTCTCTGATGAGTGCGCTGGATAATAGTGGAAAGTCTAGACTTCCTCCAAAGCAATTCTATATCCCAGAATACAATTTTGATTCCCATCCAGTCGCCGTTTCTGGCTATTGAACAGAAAAGTGAAGTTTCCAAGAATTTGACGGTTTGTGGTGTATATCCGTGTGAGATTGTTTAGCCTATCTGTCTATCTGTCTAACAATATGTCTTTCTATCTATCCATGTCTATCTACTAATATCCTGACAGTAAGACTTGCAATCTTGCACTGAAAACGAGATAGTTTATCCAAAATATTCAAAAATATTCCACAATGTTCTAAAATATTCCAGAATATATATTATATATTTGCACCTGAAACAGAAAATAAAAAAGAAGTTATAACAATAATGAAATAAAGTTATTTATTGTGAACTCACCCCAAGCTGGGGCGAAGTTCAAACTGCGCAATGTGAACTTAAAAAATTAAAAAATAGGGGGAACTTTTTCAATTTAAAAAAAATTAATATTGCTACTGTCATCTACATATAATTGTTCCTCGAATGTGAGGGGTTTCAGTTTCGTTACGAAAAATAATGAAAATAGTTATCACCCTAACCTACACACTTGTCTTGTGAATGTAACTTTGTAATTGACATTCCATTAGAAACTTGGTGTTTGCCATTTATTGTGTCTGGTCTGCAAATTTCTTATTTTTATTGCCTAGCTCTGTCTGTCTGTCATCATTGATGAGTTTTAACATCATTTTGAAACACATTGTGAATGTTATGAAACCCAATTCATGTCAGATACCAATCAGATAATGACTGTGGTCCAATTTAACTCCATGTTACAATCGTATAAAAATTTCACGGTGGGCTTTTTTTTTTTTTTTTTTTTTAGATAAAGATTGATTTATTTTTGTAGCCTATCATGTAATGTTTGGTTTAAATTTCAATGAGAGAACATTTTTTTTTGTTTGAGCTGGAGGGAATCCCTGAATCCGGCGGCCAAACTAAACCAGAGTTTGGGGCTGCAATGTCCATAATACTTACATTTTGCTCTTAAGAGAAAAGCAGGGAAGGGAATTTAATTATAATTTAGGCTAGAAAGATATCTCTTACATCAGTTCTTATTAGAAAGATACCACTTAGATCAGTCTATTTTGGGAGATATCATTTTTGATCAGTCTATTAGAGAGATATCACTTAGATCAGTCTGTTAGAAAGATACATGTGTCACTTGATCAATTATTAGAAAGATATCACTTGATCAGTCGATAGAAAGATATCAATTTTTGATCAGTCTGTTAGAGAGATATCACTTTGATCAGTCTATTAGAAAGATATCACTTTGATCAGTCTTTACTCAGTGCCTTTTCTTTGTCATATCCATTAATATAACAAATGTTTATATTTGATGTAGACATTTTTTTTAGTATGGGAAAATGAAATAGTCTGACAGTTGTGTTTTCTGTGATATTAAAATTCAAATTCTGAATCTATTTAACAACGTTTCATAGAAACTTTTTAATTATTTTTTTCAGCTTCTCAGGAAAGTACAGCGCCATTAACTTTTTACGGCTGCATTTTTTTATTTTAATCTGTTTCTTTCCATTTTAAAAATTCTTTTGCATGATATTTAATCATTTCTTTTTTTACATTCAGCACTTTAGCTGTAAAAAGCACATCGCATTTGATCTTTGACTGTCCAGCATAGAAATTAGTTCACTTTTCGCATTTCCAATGACACGTATCAGCAAAAAAGATTTCATTAAACAAATTTACTGGAAAAATAATTTTAAATGTTCACATGAAATATTATACAGTGAAGGGATTGTGTCACTGACATATTTTACTGACAACTCTTTTGAGATATGTCCTCTCTTTAGCATTTATATAATTTGTCCCCTGGATGTCAGACAAGAGTACAGGAAAGTAGTATGGCTCACCTCTCAGGATATTGTATTATTCATTGTTATTTAGTGCTGAAATAGGATGAAGATGTCAAATTTTCCACGATTTCTAACCAGTGGCTTCTTGTCACCACGTTCTTAGCTTAAATAGCTCTGTGGGGTAAGATATTTAAGCCTTGAACAATTATAGCTTCATTATCATCACTGAAAAAAAAATCCTCTTGTTTACATTAGGTGAACAAAATTGATATGATAAATCAGATGATGTTTCATCAGCATTAAAACTGTTGATTTAATTCAAGCAGCTGTTTTATTTGTTAGATTAAAATGCAGTTTCACTCAATTGTATTTATAATTATTTTTAACCTAAGCAAGAGGGTTTTGTTAATTTTTTTTCATCTGCACCGCAGTCAAATAAACTAAAGGCTTGCATCTTTTCAGATTCATATATCATTTAGCACAAATCATGCTTTCTGCTTACAAGGTGAGGGCACAGAATAATGCCTTGAATTATGGCATATGGGCTTGATCTGTTTCTTTTTCTAACTGGCCAGATTTCTGGCCCACAACTGTCACTCCAGCTATTCAGCACTATCATCACTATATGTGTGCTTTAAATTTTCAAGATCATGTGTACTGCTGCTGCTGGTAAATGGATAATTTTAACTGTGCTACTTACTATACAAACCAATGTGATCTAACTGGTTAGAGATTATTTGTCTTGGATATCACATATCAATAAAATGTTTTAGATTAGCTAATGGTTTTGTTTTGTTTTTTAACAGAGGGAAAAAAGTAATTTAGCCTGTGTTCATTAAATAAATGGGTAAAAAGTTATGTAAGTGTTGTTGTTCTTTAACAAATGGGGAAAAAGTTATGTTAGTGTTATTGTTCTTTAACAAATGGAAAAAAATTAGTTTTTATGATTTTTTTACTGAAGAAAAACAAAAAAGAAATCTTGCATTTATCTTTTCACTGATGCATACATCCTATGAAAAATGAGTTGTGTTTTTTTTTTATCCTTAAATCGGATAAAACAGCGTACTATTCCAATCGAAGTTTAGTTTTTAACACATCCATTGACCTTCACAAAAATTGCTTTTTTCATTCTATCACCTGATGCAAGGGGAACAAGAGGAGGTTTTTGAATTTTTTTTTCTTCTGAAATTCATTTTTTTTCTGTAAACAGTTTCTGTAGTCATTTTACTTATTAACCTCCAATATAACATCATCAACCAGGGCTGCTGAGTTAGAGAGGGGGTATGTCAGATTACTGTTTTCAATTTCCACCATTATTACTAACAATGGCTAACAGGTTTAACATAATGAAGGAGCTATTTTTCTACATTGTTCATAGCAAGCCGTATTTAGAGGTGTAACAATAAATGAACTGAATGTCTTTGATGTTCAGTTTTGTTTAACTGATTTTAGAATAGATGTTGCTGTAGATCCACCATGATGTGTTTTTTTTTTCAAGAGTGCCACAAAAAAAGTGATGTAGGGGATTGAGACTATGTTCAAACCTGCTACACCTTACTATCTGCATTTATCTCTTTTAAAAAGATGGGTGTAGACTTAACTTGGTTGTAGTCTGTCTAACCTTGAGTTGAAGATTTGTAAGACAAGACAATAAAGAACAAAAAATGTAAAAATGTTCTTATTCTTATGAGATAATTAGTGGATCATTAAGACTATATTTTCATGCCTCTTCAGTGTATTTTTATATATTGTTACACTAGAACACTTCCTGATAAACTTTGCATCCTTTACTGAAGTAATTTAGTCAATGTTTTAATAATTTGGTTACATTATCCTGTAACATGCATGCTCACTGATTTTTTTTTGTGGATAATCAATAGAATTTTCAATGTAAATCTTAAAATTTAAATGAATTCATTTCATAAGTTACATTTTTAACTGCATCAATGTTAATTAATGTTTTAGTTTTTTGTTGTTTTTTTATTTAAATCTGACACTAGACTTACAATCCTGAATGTAACTCTGTAAGCTCCCCCAGTCAAGCTGGGCAAGTGGCTTAAAAAATAAAAATGGTGACATTTATTAGAAGGGGATTTTAATTTCTCTTTTTCAAATAGCTGCTACTGATTTCATTAAAAAGCTTTTCATTTCCGATAACCTTCATACACTAACTCAGGCTACAGGTTCATTGAGTTCAAATAATGTGTCAAGATTCATATTGTTCGTACTAGATATTTTAAATTTTGTTTTGTTTGTTTCAGAAAGAGAGTATGATGATTATTTATATATTTTATTTTTTTTGCAACTCATAAATTCATTCCTTTTTCCATCAAGATATGAAACTATTGCGCAGCTCCATAAGCCACCTGTCTAATTTATCTAATTTTTTTTTTAAACTATTTTTCTATTATACTCATATGCATTTTGATTCAGTGTATAGAGTAATAAACAATCATATAGCTGTAAATATTTGCTAGAATATAGTCGTTTTAGCCAGATTTCAAACATATTTCTTTTTATTTTTTTAATCTTTTAAAAACAAAAACATTTTGTTGTCATTGTTATTACTGAATATTTCTTTGTACTTGTAAAAAAAATAGTGACATATTAAAACTGTTAATATTATTGTTTATTCGCTAAAGTATGACAAGGGAGGGAATCTAGCTGAAGAAACTACTTTGGTGTTAACACATACCTTTATTTGCACTAACCTATTTCTCAAAATGTAGCCTATGAATGCAAAGCATGTTGGCTGTTGTAGTGAGTATGCACCACACATATAGAAGCACATTTTTGCCACAGTTCTTTACATTTCACGATAATTTTTAGTCATGTGTCTTAAGGCTACACATTGCCGTCAAGTTATTGATAAGAAACTTATTGGAATAGAGTTTAAGAAGAGATGCATCACAAACTGAAGAGATTTATCATCAACAGCTAAATTTATTTCGTAAATACAGTAAATGCTCTTAAATTTCTACTATAAAAATGTGTGCATATCATGATCTCTGTGTAGAATTTAGGACAAAAACCGGTTCGTTGATAAATATTTTACATACTTTTTGCCCAGGAATTACCAAGTATGAAGGATCATTTTTTATCTGTTTCCCGTTATTGCTTAAATTTTAAATAGAATTATTTATTATGATTTTTAAACACCCCACTACGTTACTTGTTGAGAGAGTCTAAAGTGGAAAGATTAGTTTCATTGTAAAGGAACTGTTCATTCATTCTTTTTTCACATTTTTTTTAAAACTTTCTTTATCTCAAGCTCAAAGTTTCCGTCGCTTATGCTGTGCCAGTTAGGATTTAAAAAAAGCTGTTTTAAAAGTTTCAATTTTTTAACTGATCTGTTTATCTGTCCACCCCCCTTCTCCACCCTTCTCTTTGGTCCTTTTCTGGTTTTGCTAGGCTCTGTGGTTTTCAAAGCTGCGATAAAAGTGATTGCCAGTGGTAAATTTGACTATGACTAACCTTTTGCCTCATTATGCCCCAGCATGCTCTGTCTTTTTTTTTATTTTATCATGTGACATCATTGTATTGAGAGGTATAGTAGGTTCAGTTGTCTTAGATCTTCCCAGACTTCTCTGTATTAACTCCACCCCATCTACCCCCAGTATCCTGTCATAAAAGCAAGCATATGCTTAAAAAAAATTACTAATATCTATAGAGCTCCCCTTCTCCCCACTCTCCATGTGACTGTTTAAAAAAAATAAACACAACCTTGCATGGTTTTAGACTGGAAATAGTAAATATACATAATTTTTTTTTCTCAAAGTATCAAATTAGATATATTAGATCTCTACCATTTTTCATCGTTTACGTCAGAGTAATTTTAGTTTGTTATGAAAATAGCATGTTTATTATTGATATGTCGGGCAATATACACCTGAGTTAACCACTTTCCAGTCGATTTGCTAAACATTTTTATTTTTTTAATCTTTTACCAAATCTGTGTCTGGAAT
This sequence comes from Bulinus truncatus, assembly GCA_021962125.1. NCBI lineage: Eukaryota > Metazoa > Mollusca > Gastropoda > Planorbidae > Bulinus > Bulinus truncatus. The sequence continues at coordinate 11,851,906 of JAGDYQ010000003.1, read as the reverse complement.
CCTTTAACAAGGTATTTACGATAAACTACTTAGATTGAATTTACAACCAAAAAAAAGTAATAAAAATGAAATGCAAAAACATATGGAATGAAAGAATTCTATCATAAACTGGAAAGGGGCAGAACTGTATGAGGTGAATTTCTTGCTACCAGCATTGTGTTTCTCTTTCTGCTAATTAATAATGTCAGAAACAGTGGTTCATGCAATGTGGGAACTGCTACAAGATATATTTTCTAGAACTCAGTAATGTCTTTATGTTTTATTTGTAACCAAAATGAATGAACTTAAGTATTTGGCGCGCCAGGCCTCGAGGTACAGAAAATTTTTCTGAGAAACACTGTTTTAAAAGCACTGACCTTTAAATTCTTGTCATTTACTTTATGTGATGAATGAATTTTAATAAGTATTATTAATGATGGACACACACAGTGTCAGTTTCAGTTCATCAAAGTCAGAATAGAAATATTTGTTTTTTTTTTTTTTTTTGTGATTGGCTGAACTTTTTTAGAAAAGAAATGGACAATACTTTTATTTAAATATACTGTTTATAAATCTAAAAAGTAATGAATGAATTCATATCCTTGTGTGAAGGCTTATGGGAAGGGAGAGGTATGGCTTTCAACTGATTTATTTATTCTCAGTCACTTCTTTTTTTTTTAAAAAATCTAGACATGTTTCAATGGATCTAATAATGTATGATGTAGTCAGTATATCTGTATACATTGTGCATGTATTTGTACGCTATCTCGATTTATTTCATAGCATCACCTTCGTTCTTTTTTCTTTCTGTCTAATGATATGTTGATGGTGTTAGAGCGTGTTTTTAAGTGTAAATTCACGATTTATCAACAGCTAATGATCATGAAGACTCAAAAATTGTTAAAATATAACTTTAATTCTTTTTCTTAAAGTGGACTATTGTTTAAATACCTAGAAAACTTAATAATATTTAAAGTTTATTTACTTAAATTTATTGAATTATTTTAAAATTTCTAAGAGGGAAAAAAATTTGGCTTAAAATAAAGTTTATTAGGATCTTCAATTAAATCCTTATATGTAAATTATTTTTTAAAAAGCCATCATTTTATTATTAGTTGCTTGCTTTTAGAGATGAAAAGATTTGACAGTAAAAATATTTAATCACTCTTTAAAAGTGGGAATCAGAATGAAGTGTTCTAATCAATGACAGCTTTCTTTATATCTCTGACATAAATTTTATAAAAAAATTTAATGACTAAAGTTATTAATCAAGGAACATAAAGTTCATTTTGAACAACTGATTTCCACTTAAATATAATAAAAAGTATGAAAAAGATGGGTCACACAGTCAAAGTACATTACTACTTGGTTTTCTAGATGGACAGTAAAATAATTTATGTACATTTTTTTTTTTGGCACTTCTAATATATTTCATCTTAGCACAAATTTTAAAAATTGTTTGCAGATTTCACTCCTTTATTTTTTTTTAAATCTCTCGACTTCCTATTTTATGTAATGGAACATTTGGTGAAAATGTTTTATTTGCCTTAAACTTTCCGCTTGCCTCCTTTCCTTTAATTTTTCAATGACCATCTGTTAGATCATTAATTTATTTTTGTTTATAAATCTGTTTTCTTCTGGAATTTTAATCCCCTTTGCCAGTAAATTTTCTATGTAATGTTGATCTTAATTTCTCGTCATGATAAGACAGCAAATAATTGAATTAAATTAATTCAAGTAAACCAATTTGTTGAAAGATTTTAGAAACAAAACATTCAGAACTGTGAAGAAACTGAAGCATAACTTTATCTGGAAGTAATAAATTGAATTATTGTGCCTCAGATGTAATCATTTAATAAATACATAGTGTGATAAATCTCAAAAAATTTCTTCTAAACTACATTCTTTATAACATCACATAAAAATGTGTGCAGCCAAAAAACATTGTGCTAGCAGAAAACTGATTAATGTTTATGTCTTAACGTATTTAGCAACCATCACGAATCAACCAAAAATATGACCACTAAAAAGACAAAAACCTGGTAAGGGACGTGCAGTGACCACTGACAGTGAGGTAAGTTGTAAATTTTGTTTTAATCTCTGTTTCTTTTCTAAGTTCTTTTGAACTAACCCCAAGATAAAAGGCATTTACCTTTCTTTCTTTAATTTTTTTCAACCGGTCAGTCAGAGTTTAAAAAAAAAAGGTTTTATTTAAAATCTTTTAGTTTAAAAACATGAGCTGTTATAATCTGTTTAAAAAAGAAAACATTTCGATGTCTTTAGAGATGAGATTTAGTAGCTTCTGTTATTTAAAAATTATGACTAGTGTAGAATTATACATCATTATGGTTGTTTTTTTTTCATTTGCTTTATCACTTAACGGAGGACATATTTATAAAGTTTGTGTTTGTGTTATAGTGTTTGGGTGTATGATATTTGGGTGTTTGGAAAATATTCCAAACAAAAGTATAAACTAACGCCGTAAATTGGCCCCTTGATCAACCTGCGACGTTTTTACAACGATATATAAGCCCCTTCCTCGCTAACTAATATGCCTTGACTGTACTAGTTGGAGCTAATTTAGTATCCAGTCAGTTACAATATTTCTTGACTGTACTAGTTGGAGCTACTTTAGTATCCAGTCAGCTACAATATTTCTTGACTGTACTAGTTGGAGCTAATTTAGTATCCAGTCAGCTACAATATTTCTTGACTGTACTAGTTGGAGCTAATTTAGTATCCAGTCAGCTACAATATTTCTTGACTGTACTAGTTGGAGCTAATTTAGTATCCAGTCAGCTACAATATTTCTCGACTGTACTAGTTGGAGCTAATTTAGTATCCAGTCAGCTACAATATTTCTTGACTGTACCTTGAGTTAGTTTAGTATTCTATCAGCTGCAATATATCTTGACTGTACCTTGAGTTAGTTTAGTATTCTATCAGCTGCAATATATCTTGACTGTCCCTTGAGTTAGTTTAGTATTCTATCAGCTGCAATATGTCTTGACTGTACCTTGAGTTAGTTTAGTATTCTATTAGCTGCAATATATCTTGACTGTACCTTGAGTTAGTTTAGTATTCTATTAGCTGCAATATATCTTGACTGTACCTTGAGTTAGTTTAGTATTCTATCAGCTGCAATATATCTTGACTATACCTTGAGTTAGTTTAGTATTCTATCAGCTGCAATATATTTTGACTGTACCTTGAGTTAGTTTAGTATTCTATCAGCTGCTATCAGCGTGAACCTCAGATGGCAGTCAACAAACTGTATCGCTCATAGATATGGGACATAACCAATTGTTGCACGGTGTACTTTAAGTGACACAAAATCTAATGAAATGAATTATTCTGTGTTTTTATTTTTGTTCTCATTATACATATTTGGATTATAACTGAGTTGGCCTAACCATGGTTTAGACTGTATCAGCTTCATATAGGACAATACCAGCCATGGGCAGATCTAATGGCGTGCGCAATGACAAAACGTATCAATTGTTCACAATAATATCAAGTTTGTTTTCAAAGGTGTAAAACATCACACTTTATAATACTACTTTATAACATTCACAATACATATTATTGTATGCACATATATATAACATTCACAATTCATATGATTGTATGGATATATATAACATTCACAATTCATATGATTGTATGGATATATATAACATTCACAATTCATAAGTTTGTGTGTTTATGTTTTCTCAAACTCTCTTATTTATATGCTCAAAATTTATTTCGTATATACCCTGGCCCAGTGGCGTTACTAGGGAATTGCGGGGGGGGGGGGGGTGCGGGTTTTCCCACAGAGATTATACATATTGCGCAAGCCTCGTTTTGAAACAATGTTTTCATCGCGCCATTAGTGATATTTACTCTCATCAGTCCATTCATTGAATAGAAATGTTTATTATATACATAGAGCTCCTATAAACCCGTGAACTCATGGATTAAATAATACAGTATCGCTTTATTATATTTATAAAGCAAATTGAAAGCTTTTTGCATTCATATTTCATGTCTTGAAAAAAATCAACAAAGAGATGTAAATAGATATGTGTGTTTTTTTATGAATGGAAAGCGTCATAGGAAACAAAAGCGAATAACAAAAATGGCGCGAGAGTGTTTTTTCACACAAAACCGAGGACTATTTATATAGCGATGCGCTATCTATATAATATATAACCTGTGTGCCGCATCGGGTGACATCAATACAGGGGTGACACCAGAATGAACATTTTCAAATTTCATAGCAGAAAGAACTCGGTCTAGTGGGATTTTATAGCAGATCATAGTTTCAGTGCTTTCAATACTGTGACAAGGCAATATGCTAAAGCTAAATGAGATGTGCGCCAGCTATCCATAGAATGGTTTTACAAGATGGTGCCAAATAGTGTGAAAATACTGAGGTCAAGGTAACTTACTGAATCAACAATGAGATATTATACAGCTTTAACTGCAGGCTCTTTGCTGTTAGTGTTATAGAAACAACGGGGTTTCAGAAATGGTGGAAGCTGAGCCCAAAATTTATTTTTTCATGAGATATCAAAAGAGCATCTATGTTGCCTTGAAAAATGGAAAACATTGGCGACAGGAGTGAATCTGCACACAACGAGTGATGCCGATAGTGTTGCTGTGATGGTGAAACTGCGCACAACGAGTGATGCCGATAGTGTTGCTGTGATGGTGAAACTGCACACAACGAGTGATGCCGATAGTGTTGCTGTGATGGTGAATCTGCACACAACGAGTGATGCCGATAGTGTTGCTGTGATGGTAAATCTGCACACAACGAGTGATGCCGAGAGTGTTGCTGTGATGGTGAATCTATGATGAAATATCCAAAGTTGAGCTTTTAAATTAGGTACGAAAGCTGAGAAGACATCTGAACGCACCAGACATTGATCTTAACAACGTCAGAGTGGTCAGCATTTGATGTTTTGAGACTTTCTAGAACCTCTGCCAATACTCACCTAGCCTGCTATTAATTATCACTATCTGAGTGTCTGTAGCTTCGTGTGATAGGAGCTTTACAAAACTGAAACTGAAAATAAAATAATTACCTGCCATCCACTACGGGACAGTCAAGGCTTTCTGATCTTGCTCTGTTATTTATTGAAACTGATATAGTAAAAGATAATGATTTAGATGGAGTGATTGAAATATTTGCAGCTTTGAAAACCAGAAAAGAAAAATTTGACATTGCTTTGCTGGTTGTTGCAATTCTTAAATGCTTACGCGTTGAGTTATATTTTGTAATTTGTTTTTTTTTTATTTTATGTCGTTAAAACTCATCAACTTTTAGAGGAAGTATTTCACAAACTACATTTATAGGCGATTCACTTTGGTCTAGTGCAGGACAATTCGAAATATGTTCCATTGTTCCGGTGGAAGCCATGAGGGGGGGAGACACCATGAATTTTCTTCACCGGATGCCACCAACCATAGTGACGCCGCTGCATGGGCCTCGGCTGATCTAAATCCGCCTGTGACAATAACACGTGTCAGAAGTTATTCTGTGCACCGTATATGCATTAAAATGATGCTAAAATGAGCATCATGCGCACACAGTAAAAGGAATTCATAGCGTGTACTAACCATATCATCTATATATATGTATATGTATATATATATATATATATATATATATATATATATATATATATATATAAGAACAGCGTGTAGGAAAGAAATAAAGAAAGAAAGAAAGATAGTAAGAAGCCGAAGTGAACTTGCGCGCGGGTGCTGTATCGTGCCACACCAACTTGTCTCTGTGCTGCAAAATTGCAGTGGTTATTTTTTACTTTTCAGTGCATTTTTATAAAAGCTCACATTTTAATTCTTCGTTTTGAAATTAACATTGAGAGAATTAATTACTGTTTAAACAACTAGTCCTACGTTTTTAGCGTTGACGGGTAAAACGTAATTTGTGATGTATGAAATGTACATTAGGTAGGTGGCATATTAGATAGGTGGCATAAATTAGCACCCATATCTTTACTTAACGGTGTTTGTTTTTTGTTTGATTTGGTTGGTTGGTTGGTTTGGTTTGGTTGGTTAGCGTTGACGGGTAAAACGCAATTTGTGATGTATGAAATGTAGATCATTTCTGCACATTAGGTAAGTGGCGTAAATTAACACCCATATGTTTACCTAATGGTGTGTTAGAAATGTTTTAAGTGTCACTCCCGAATTACCGGGCAACGCCGGGTACACCGCTAGTTATACATAAAGATGATTTTTGGTTTGTGTTCATTATTTATGGTAAAATCCATGTGTTAAATGAGCAATGCTGTTAGCACAATACTATTATGTTATTCTTTCAATGTGCATTACTTTTAACACTTTAAATTGATGTTTGTACAATGCACTGTTACCAAAATAAGTAAAAGTGTGCTGAACACTCGTAAACACCATTCACAATGACTTGAGTTTATTCCTACCTGCTGGCAACAACTGAACTCACTAACTTGAACTTCAGTCAACATTTCTATGATATCTATATTGCCTTGTGTAAAGGATTTTTTTTAAATATTGTTTTGATGCATGTGTTTAATCACAGTTTTTAATTAACTGAAGATCCTAGTTTTTTTATGTTGTTATGTGACGAAACAAGAACGTCACTTGTCACTTGGAGATTTTACTTGGATACTTACTTGTTCTAAAACCAAGTGAGTTAGATAGGGAGCTTTGAGCTAGTAAGACGTATTTTTACTTAGCAGCAGTGCTCGATTTAAGAAAAAACCAGTGCCGGGGATGAAAAAAATTTCTGCAGAGCCGGGGTTAATTGTCATCCCCGGCGGGGATGAAAAAATCTAAAGCAGAGCCGGGGATGACAATTCTCAGTGCTGGGGATCTCAACAGCATCCCTAGCGGCGGCGAGATGCCAACAATTTTTTTTTTAGGATCTTCAATTTACAAACCATAGACAAGTAACTAATTTATTTTCATAGGGTCTTCGATATGCATCTTAGACAAAAAACAACAAAAATAATAGAAAACTTGGTGAATCTTAATTAACAGAACATCTAATCTCATATAAAAATCATTAAGTTCTGTGTCAGCGTCATGGCCATCCTTTGTCATGCGAAATGTGTGTACTATGACTAAAGTATGACATGCTTCAATTTTTTTTTAATTTGTGAAGTTCTATACTTTCACGATCTCCATACAACATAAGTTCTTCAGATTTTTTTTGGCCAGTTTGCTTTACATAAAACTATCTGCAAACACCCGGGCGAGTGTTATTTACAGAGTTTTTAGCAGAAATAGTGTTGCGTAGTTAAAATCAGCTGATTTTATCTGTGTTTTTCATCTAATATTTGTAGTAATACTATAAAATCAATTCCCTACATTAGGCTAACCTTAAGAAAAATTCAGTGCCGGGGATGAAAAAAATTTTCTGCAGAGCCGGGGATAGATGTCATCCCCGGCAGGGATGAAATTAATTAAAGCAGAGCCGGGGATGACAGTCCTCAGTGTTGCCCCGGCGGTAAATCGAGCACTGCTTAGCAGTCAGATTATTACTTTGAACTTAGAAGATGTGCCTTTATCTAGTCATAGTTTTTATCAAGTTCAATGTTACATGTCAAGCATAGTTTATTATCTTTTAAGTCTGCGTCAATATTAAAAGTATGAATCGGCAATCAGCCTTGTTTATTATTTCACTTGAATGTTGTATGCAAGCTACCACGACGTCTCCACAATCAGTTGGACCCAAATTACTCACCCCGACACCTTGTATCAGGGCCTCGGTCAACATTTCTATGATATCTATATTGCCTTGTACCAGGGCCTCGGTCAACATTTCTATGATATCTATATTGCCTTGTACCAGGGCCTCGGTCAACATTTCTATGATATCTATATTGCCTTGTATCAGGGCCTCGGTCAACATTTCTATGATATCTATATTGCCTTGTATCAGGGCCTCGGTCAACATTTCTATGATATCTATATTGCCTTGTATCAGGGCCGCAGATAGACATTATGGACCTCGGTACAAAACACCAAATTACATTTTTTATCAGATAATTAAGGGTTTGACGGGCCTCCACCTTCGTGGGCCACCAAACAATGTACCAGCTTAGACCTGCATCCAATACACTTTGACGGGCCCCCAAACAATCTACCAGCTCAGACCTGTCTCCAAAATATATGTTGGCCAACTTTTTAACCAAATTGTTTCAAAATGTTTGCAATACGAAATGATTATATTTTCCTCCTCATTGTTCTATTATTAGCCTATTATGCAATTTAAAAGAGCAAAGTATAAGACTCGTTATGTCAATTAACTTGTGAACTGAAGTGTTGTAGTTATTTTATTGAACCTGTCGATTATTTCATGTCACTTTCAATTAGTGTTATCCATTTCACTGTTCATAAAGAGCATGTTTCAATATGTGATTGTCGGGCGAGTGCGGTAATTAAACTCGGTTAATCCCGGTCGAGCGCGCGCTCCGGACCAAGCGAGACAATTACGAAAACATACGCCGGTTCTCCTTGCGATTGTTTCCCCGTGGTAGGATAATTTGAGCCCGTGTTTATCACATGGTAGATGATAGTTTTGTAAATATAGCCATCGGCCGTAGAAAGGAGCGGTTGGTCGGGCACAATGACTAGTATCGCAATAGAGTCGTTACTCACATGTCTTTTTGGCCTCTTTACCAGTTACAACTGTTAGGAGACATGTTATACCAGTGATATACTCAGTACACAATATTCAATCAGACATACAAACAAGCATCAATCATTGTCAGTGACATGTGTCACTATACCTGCTAAATGCCCATCTGCCAAACATTCCGAGATCAACAATTATGTGAAGTAAATGTTTACTTAATTCAATGATTGTAAAACAGTTTAAGTTAATATCTGCAAAATTAATAAATAGATAACGTTTTGATAAATTTTACATTCAACTAGAATAGAGAATGATAGTTTAATTTTTAATTAACAGTAGTAAAATTCATTACATTCATTAGCCTATAATTCAATTTAATTTGGCAGTCACAATCTTCTGTTTTAAGTTTAAGAAAAGTGGTTAAGTTGAATGAAAAATTATTCGCAGTGAAATAGACCATATAAATAACAATGTTACTGGGCTGTAACAAGTCTTTTTAAATTACAATGTTACTGGGCTGTAACAAGTCTTTTTAAATTACAATGTTACTGGGCTGTAACAAGTCTTTCTAAATTACAATGTTACTGGGCTGTAACAAGTCTTTTTAAATTACAATGTTACTGGGCTGTAACAAGTCTTTTTAAATTACAATGTTACTGGGCTGTAACAAGTCTTTTTAAATTACAATGTTACTGGGCTGTAACAAGTCTTTTTAAATTACAATGTTACTGGGCTGTAACAAGTCTTTCTAAATTACAATGTTACTGGGCTGTAACAAGTCTTTTTAAATTACAATGTTACTGGGCTGTAACAAGTCTTTTTAAATTACAATGTTACTGGGCTGTAACAAGTCTTTTTAAATTACAATGTTACTGGGCTGTAACAAGTCTTTCCAATAAAACTTTTTAAATCTCTAAACAACTACAAAATTGTTTTATCGTGTTGGAATTTTTTATTTTATTTTGCAGGTTAGACTGAGCCACGGAATATAATTAAACGCGTCACATTATGCAGAAATAACAAAACGTACACTTTGTTGAATTATGTTTTCTTGACATTTATTGTTAGATTGACTCTGTTCAGACAAAGTTAAAAGAAGTGAGTTATGTAAATAAGATTTAAAGAAAGATTTCTTTTACCCCCCCCTTCCCCCCTCCTAAGCCATCCCCACCCAAAGCAAAGACAATGGGCTCAATATTTCTCGTAATGTAATATATAAACAAATATTAAAATAATAACAATGATTTTGTTTAATATCGGGAGAATTTGTTTGTTTTATTCGCGGTAGAGTTTCTTCATTTTAGACTTTATCAAAGTATTAAGTTTTACATCTTCTAAATAGACAACCCTTTTTTAAAATGAATAAATAAACACTGTGCAGTTAATTTTATTTCAGATTCTTAATATGACAACAAACGGTGTGCACTTATGGTTATCTCAAATTATGATGATATCACCATAACATGTGCACTTATGTTTCTCTCAAATCATGATGATGTCACCATAAGTTGTGCACCTATATTTGTCTCAGATTGTGATGATGTCACCAAACGATGTGCAGTTTTGTTAGTCTCACATTATGACGATAACAACACAGGAAGAGCCCCCATCATTTGATCAGGATCGGCCTTATAATGGTGTGACTGCGAGCAGTACCATGGAAATCTAGATATAGCATCAGGAAGGACAACCAATATTTTAAAGAATACGTTTTAGGCTGACACACAATCAAGTGCTTAGCGTTAGTCTTCATGTTTAATAGCAGTTTTAGGCTGACACACTATCAATTGTTTAGCGTTAGTCTTCATGTTTAATAGCAGTTTTAGGCTGACACACAACCAAGTGTTTAGCGTTAGTCTTCATGTTTAATGGCAGTTTTAGGCTGACACACTATCAATTGTTTAGCGTTAGTCTTCATGTTTAATGGAAGTTTTGTATATTTGGTACTTTTGTTTTTATGAAATAAACACAAACGCAATTAAAGTTTGAAAACTTTTAATAATTTTTTTTTTAATTTAAAATCTTTATTTTGTCAATTTAATTATTTTTCGTTTTTTCATTGGTTTTTCATGAACCGTCTCATTCAATTGCTTAACATAATTTTTAGACGAACAATTTAAAAATTTAACATAAATAAGTTCTTTTAAATTATGATTGAAATAAAAAAAAAATTCTTCAATCAGCAATGACTCATCAATTGTTACTCTATCAACAATTTTAACAAACAATTTTTTTTATTTGTTTGTACTAGAAATAGTTTCAGACTACTTGCTGATCTTTTCAATGAATTGAATACTTTCCAATTTTGTAGGCAAGTAGAGAAGGTGTATTCAGATGGCTTCAATAGCCCTCCTCTGTTGACATCGTTAAAAAAAACATCCAGCTTTTTCAATCTTAATTCGTCAATGTCTTTAAAATTTGTATCGACTAATATTTCTCTACCTTTTATTTTAAAAGTTATGTTATTATAGTATATATTAGGGTGCATCACCACAATAGAGGAAACAATTGACTGTTTGTTTTTGAGCTGTCTATGTTTCTAATTTGTTCTAATATCATTAATAATAACTTGTGTAAAATATTTTTCAAGTCAGAGTTGATTTAGAGGTCCCCCCTCCCCCCCCCCGCCCAAGAAATCACAAAACATGTAAAGAAAAAAAAAGTTTATTCTAGCCTATATAAAAATTACATTAAAGTATTAAATTATTTATTACTGTTGCATTTAATTCAGTTTCACTTTGTTGCTCGTTTGTAAGGTTTACGCACATTTGAGATGTTTTTGCGGTCCATTTCTACCACTTGAAGAATGTTTTGAAAATGTTCATCCGTTCGCGCTGCTTCAACAAAGTCAGATGCCAGTTTCACTCCTCTCTCGGCACAATCGTTAACAACGTTAATAGCAGCAACATTTTCTGCACTGGCAATGTAAGAAGCTGTTTGGCACCAATCATCAACAGGCAGTTAGAGGAATCCTGTGTCCAGTTGAAGTCTGTATATAGTAAACCACGAGTCAACTCCAGCCAGATCACACAACCGAGTATTAGAATCAATTCATTGGAATCGTGGTTTTCCCCAACCATTTCCAAATCGATTCTGTGGAGTTGGGAGGGCAACCACTGGTCGAAGCCTTTACAGAGCATCTGCTAGAGCGCGCTTTTCCAACACAAGTACTTCATTGCTGAACAGAGCAAGTGGGATCATTTCAGCAGTGAGGTACCATAGATGCCTATTCAGGGCACGGATTGCTGACTTGGATATGTCTCTGTTTACATCGTTGTAATCCAAAAGTCGCTTGTAGAGCTGTAGATCATTCCATGGTGCATCATAACTCTTTTTGCAAGTGAGCCACCACACGACATAAACATGTGTTACAAATGTAGCAAATGCACGAATCTTTGGCACTTGATCACGTGTGGTAATAGTACCTGGAGGCAATAATTGAATTTGCTTCTCACACAGTGCAATCTTGAGGCAATATATCAGCTTTGCCATCCATCGTGCTTTGTGCAGGGCACCTGGCGTTTTAAAGTTGACCTCCTTATTTGTAGCATTCAGGTAAACAAGGGACAGCTAGGAATTCGTGGTAGTCGTCTCGCAAGAATTCGGTTTGTTTACTAGAGTTGGCATGTGCAATTACCGCATCTCTCATTATCGTCAGTCGCTCTTGAGCCTTCAGATCATGGTCAGCTAACGTAAACGAACTACAAACGTGAGACCAATCATGTGCCACCAACTCCCAATTACTTCGCAGCTTGGTGAACAAAGTTATATCCGGAGATTCGGAAACTTCTATTTTCATGTCTGCAAACACATGCGAGAGGATAACTTCACCAATGTGATGGCGACAACCTGACCACAGAAGAGCACGTTGCAGCATATTTTGTATGGCAATGCAGGCAGCAGTCTGATGACCAGTGAATGATCTTGTTGTGTCGAATGTCATATTAACGATACAATCATTACAATGCCACTCTGTCATTAGCTTCATGGTTAATTCTGCAATTATTTCACCAACGGGTTTCTTTGTTGCCTTGGCATAATTTGGCACTCCTAGAAGTTTCAATTGCTTTGCATCACCGACAATAACTGTTATGCGTTCTTCAGTGACACGATGATTTTTTTTAGAGAAGGTGTCAGTTTGCCATCCCAGTGAAGAGTGCAGAGTTTGGGTGGTTCCCAGGAGTCGTGGATCTTTGTAGGTATCTCACTTACAACTTTGCGACGTGAACGATCTGCAGTGGCATAGGAAGAAGCCACCATTGATACATCACCCCCAGACTCGCTAATAAGGCCCTGTGTGAAAGCTGCCTGCTGTGTTGGTGTAATCTTTAATCTTGTCGCTAGTGACACAAGATTTGGTCGCCTTAAAACATCTGGAGGTACAAATACCAAAGCTCCTGTTGGCTTTCTTCGCTTTTGCAATGGCATTATATCATCCGAACAGTTATCAACAAACTTCATATTATCTTCAGATTTAGAAGTAGAATCATCGGGTTCGTCACTGCTACCCTCGCTGGAAGGCACCGATATCGTTGAACATGCTGCATTTTCTTCTCTTGCGCGTTTCTGACGTTCCAATGTTGCGACATCTCGTGAATGGCGTCGAGCGACTTTTTTTGAAAGTGTTTTGTCAAATGATCCAAAGCTGGAAGACCTGTCTCCTTTCATAGACCTCAAGAATGCAAGATCTTCTGCATTCTTGATAATAGTCTCGACATTTGGTGGCCACAGTTGAAAAGTTGTTGCCAACATAGATTTCATTTGTTCCAGTTTACGTTTAGTGGCTGGTGTGTTTCGGCGACTTTTATCAATTGAACGAAGTTTATTGTATTCATCAAGAAGCTGAACAATCTTCTCACAAGCTCTCCTCTCTGTCACCATTGGAATGTTTGCTTTTTCGTAGAAAGCATTAACTTGATTCAGGGTCAGCCAGCATTTCCTTAGAAGGTGTAAACATTTATTGTTGTTTTTCATATCATTTCCATGTTCTGATTTTATAGGTCGTGTGTATCAGAAATTAAAATAATATAAATAAAGAAATTAAAATGCTTGCCTTGGTCATCAATATGCGGTAAGGAAAAGTGTTATTTTTGCTAATAAAATGTGAATTTTAAATTTTATTTCTAGCACAACTGCTTATCAAAATCAATCATAGCTACCAAACATTATAAAACCAAAGACTATAAAACAATTTATATAGCGCTTCACTTTTTGTATGTAAGTCTGTAAGACTTTACAAGAAGGATGGTTTTATCTAGTTTTCGCTTAATTATGCAAACTTTGTTGAAGTCCGGGGGACCTCTAAATATTGTCAAATATTTTTTATTTTTTACACAATCCTTTTTTTGATCAATGGAACACACTTAAATAGCAGACAGATCAATTATAAAAAAAATTTTTGGTGATGCACCCTAATATATATATGAAAATGTAGTAAATTGAAAGGGCTTTTTAACAATATATGTTTCAAAGTGATATTATTATGCAAGTATTTTATTATTTTTAAAAAGTTTAGATGAAAAAAATATAAAAAAATAAATAAACTAAACAATCCACAAACACAAAGAAAAAAAATGCATTATGATTCATTTCAATAAAAGTTACTTTTTATTAAACTACATTCAATTCACTGTGTGTAGGATATTTTTGAAGACATTATATTCAGAAAAAAAATAAACTAAACAATCCACAAAGACAAAGAAGAAAAAAAATTCATTATGATTCATTTCAATATGTTACTTTTTATTAAACGAGAAATTGTTGTTAAATTAAAAATTGACAATTATTTTTTAGTTGAAAGTATTTAGAAAGCATTTTTTTTAATAAAAATATTATACTAGAAATATAAAGTCACATTTTATTGTATGCCGTCTGTTTGGCGTTAATCCTTGCGTCAGCCTAAACCGTACACGGCTAGAATGAAATTTTGTTTGGTTGTCTATCCTGGTGTTATATCTAGATATCCATGTCAGTACGCAGGACAATGGACAAGTATCATCTATACTTCAAACGTCATCGCCACCAAGCAGTGACGTGCTGCTCTATGACGTCACGGCGACAACCGTCATGGGCTATCAATGGAAAAATAACAAGAAAGAAATATTGTTTCAAAATGTTCTATCAACAGAAAAAGGTTATTAACTGTGATATTGGAAACCGTCAAAGTTGGCGGGAAAACGTCCAACATAGCTACACTTTTTGAGTTTTTTTTTTATCTTGGACCTTTATGAGTGAGCACGTTCTCTGCTAACCAGTGACTATAACAATGTGACATAATTTATTACATCTACAAAAAACTACAGAGCAAGTGTTCGTTATAGGCTAGTTATAGCCAACACGCCTTACATTTATTTTTAAGTTGGTTTCCGTTCTTGTTTTATTATAAACTTGTTGTTGTACGCCTTCAGTAGACCATCACCACACTCACCTCCCCACCTGCCTGTTTGGTCTTTCAGTCTAACACATGTTTATCGCTTGTCCTTATGTTGTTTTCCCAGTACCGGAGTTATCTCGTATTGAATGGCAGATTATCTTCTCGCTAGAGTTACTTCGCTTGGATCTGTCTCAGAGGGACACAGTGTATTATGATAAAGTTAGTTTATCGGTCTGGGATAGTATTACTAATTCACGTGCCATATAAACCTTCCCTTCCCTTTTTTCAATAAATAAGGGGGCGGGGCGTGGATTGAGGCTGACAGGATCACTTAAAATATCCCCTGACAGCTGTCTGGTCAAAGTGTTGCCCCATTACAACTTCTGGTCAAAGTGTTGCCCCATGACAACTGTCTGGTCAAAGTGTTGCCCATGACAACTGCCTGGTCAAAGTGTTGCCCATGATAACTGTCTGGTCAAAGTGTTGTCCCATTAAACTTCTGGTCAAAGTGTTTCCCCCTGACAACCGTCTGGTCAAAGTGCTGCCCATGACAACTGTCTGGTCACAGTGTTGCCCTTGACAACTGTCTGGTTAAAGGGTTGTTCATGACAACTGGTCAAAGTGTTGCCCATGACACCTGTTTGGTCAAAGTGTTGCCCATGACAATTATTGTCTGATCAAAGTGTTGCCCCATGACAATTATTGTCTGATCAAAGTGTTGCCCCATGACATGTGTCAGGTCAAAGTGTTGCCCCAAGACAGCTGTCTAGTCAAAGTGTTGCCCGTGACAACTGTCTGGTCTAAGTATTGCCCATGACAACTGTCTAGTCAAATTGTTGCCCCATGACAATTGTCTGGTCAAAGTGTTGCCCATGACAACCGTCTGGTCAAAGTGCTGCCCATGACAACTGTCTGGTCACAGTGTTGCCCTTGACAACTGTCTGGTCAAAGTGTTGTTCATGACAACTGTCTGGTCAAAGTGTTGCCCATGACAACTGTCTGGTCAAAGTGTTGCCCATGACAATTATTGTCTGATCAAAGTGTTGCCCCATGACAAATGTCAGGTCAAAGTGTTGCCCCAAGACAGCTGTCTAGTCAAAGTGTTGCCCGTGACAACTGTCTGGTCTAAGTATTGCCCATGACAACTGTCTAGTCAAATTGTTGCCCCATGACAATTGTCTGGTCAAAGTGTTGCCCATGACAACCGTCTGGTCAAAGTGCTGCCCATGACAACTGTCTGGTCACAGTGTTGCCCTTGACAAATGTCTGGTCAAAGTGTTGTTCATGACAATTATTGTCTGATCAAAGTGTTGCCCCATGACAAATGTCAGGTCAAAGTGTTGCTCCAAGACAGCTGTCTAGTCAAAGTGTTGCCCGTGACAACTGTCTGGTCTAAGTGTTGCCCATGACAACTGTCTGGTCAAAGTGTTGTCCCATTAAACTTCTGGTCAAAGTGTTTCCCCATGACAACCGTCTGGTCAAAGTGCTGCCCATGACAACTGTCTGGTCACAGTGTTGCCCTTGACAACTGTCTGGTCAAAGTGTTGTTCATGACAACTGTCTGGTCAAAGTGTTGCCCATGACAGCTGTTTGGTCAAAGTGTTGCCCATGACAATTATTATCTGATCAAAGTGTTGCCCCATGACAAATGTCAGGTCAAATTGTTGCCCATGACTACTGTCTGGTCAAAGTGTTGCCCCATGACAATTGTCTGGTCAAAGTGTTGCCCATGACAACTGTCTGGTCAAAGAGTTGCCCCATGACAACTGTCTGGTCAAAGTGTTGCCCATGACAACTGTCTGGTCAAAGTGTTGCCCATGACAACTGTCTGGTCAAAGTGTTGCCACATGACAACTGTCTGGTCAAAGTGTTGCCTATGACAACTGTCTGGTCAAAGTGTTGCCCATGACAACTGTCTGGTCAAAGTGTTGCCCATGACAACTGTCTAGTCAAAGTGTTGCCCCATGACAACTGTCTGGTCAAAGTGTTGCCCCTTTACAACTTCTGGTCAAAGTGTTTCCCCATGACAACTGTCTGGTCAAAGAGTTGCCCCATGACAACTGTCTGGTCAAAGTGTTGCCCATTACAACTTCTGGTCAAAGTGTTTCCCCATGACAACTGTCTGGTCAAAGAGTTGCCCCATGACAACTGTCTGGTCAAAGTGTTGCCCATGATAACTGTCTGGTCAAAGTGTTGCCCATGACAACTGTCTAGTCAAAGTGTTGCTCATGACAACTGTCTGGTCAATGTGTTGCTTAGAAGAAACACATTTTTAGGTCAACAAATCGTACAATACAATGAAATTCATTGACAATAAATTGTCAACAGAGCGTTTAAAAAGACAGGAAACAGTAAGGCGGATAGACAGAAAGTCAGACAGACACACAGAGAGACAAGTAGTTGGACAAACAGAGAGACAAACAGGCAAATAGATAGATAGATAGATAGATAGATAGATAGATAGATAGATAGATAGATAGATAGATAGATAGATAGATAGATAGATAGATAGATAGATAGATAGATAGATAGATAGATAGATAGATAGATAGATAGATAGATAGATAGATAGATAGATAGATAGATAGATAGATAGATAGATAGATAGATAGATAGATAGATAGATACCAAATAGGCCCAACACCACATAGGACCGGCCCAAATTGTGATATTAATATATCCATTCTAAGGAATCATGAACTAATGAGTCATATGTCCATTCTAAGGAATCATGAACTAATGAGTCATATGTCCATTCTAAGGAATCATGAACTAATGAGTCATATGTTCTAAGGAATCGTGAACCAATGAGTCTTATGTCCATTCTAAGGAATCGTGAACTAATGAGTCATACGTCCATTATGAGGAATTGTTAACTAATGAGTCATATGTCCATTCAAGGAATCGTTAACTAATGAGTCATATGTCCATTCTAAGGAATCGTGAACTAATGAGGCATATGTCCATATCATGAACTAATAAGTCATATGTCCATATCATGAACTAATGAGTCATATGTCCATATCATGAACTAAGGAGTCATATGTCCATCGTCAGATACATTCACTTTCAAGTAAACAGAAACATGTATTCATTATCACGAATCTCTTAATGTTTAAGAAAGGTATTCTATCGGTAAAGGGGGGGGGGTAATCATCTGGACTACAGGACCAACCTGGACACTGACTAGTACGTGGTCTCATTAACATAATTAATTCAGCTCTGCACATCTTACCTTCCATCACGAGTGTGGCTGTTTTCACGCCACCATTCAGATTCATACCACGTTGACCTAATGCATCGCGGATGGCAACTGGCATGTTTTGGAAATTGACGAGAACGGTGGACGCATAATTACAGAGTCAGAGGTCATTTGACCCACCCTCTTCCACCCCCTCAACTTCTCCGACAACTTACTATTGTGTCCCTTGTTAGTGTAGTCATAACTACCAATAATTACGAATACATTAGTGACAGGAAATGTATGTATATTCTCACAAGTCATATGTTTGTTTTTATATGCACACACAAATACATAATGTGTCTGTGTGTGTGTGGGCGCGTGTAAACCATGAGTTGTTTTTACATATGTGAACAGAATGTTTTTTTAAAGTAGATAGTTCGAGACTTGAGTACAGACAACACTGATAACAGTATGGTATAATGGATTGTGTTGAAGTACAGACAACAGTATGGTATAATGGATTGTGTTGAAGTACAGACAACAGTATGGTATAATGGATTGTGTTGAAGTACAGACAACAGTATGGTATAATGGATTGTGTTGAAGTACAGACAACAGTATGGTATAATGGATTGTGTTGAAGTACAGACAACAGTATGGTATAATGGATTGTGTTGAAGTACAGACAAGAGTATGGTATAATGGATTGTGTTGAAGTACAGACAACAGTATGTATAATGGATTGTGTTGAAGTACAGACAACAGTATGGTATAATGGATTGTGTTGAAGTACAGACAACAGTATGGTATAATGGATTGTGTTGAAGTAAACAGAGTAGCCCGCCCCCCCTCCCAACTCGGTAAAGGGCTTGAAGAGTTCAACCTTTCTTTGATTTATCTTGGTTTGAAAACAACGGACTGGTGGGGTCCCAATAAAATGTAGCCCTAAAGGTTACTACAATTAAAACGCCGATCCTGGCGTAAAAGTCAACATTTCATTACTATAGGGGCCTAATTTTGGGCAGGATAACAGGAAGGGGGTGGCAGAGTTTGCCACAAGAACCATTAACACGAGTTACGCCAAACTTAAAACTATATAAAAATATTCCATCCAAATATAGACATACTTTGGACACAGCGACGTTAACTGAAGTAATACACAGTTCAACATGGCTGAGACCATACAATTATAGTCTTTCTCAGAGGTTATTAGGAGCGAAACTTTGGCCAATAATCAAGATATGTTTATACAACTGAAGGAGGTTTCATTATTTTGATAACACCGTGAAACTTTTCTTTATTTCGGTTTTTTTTTTCTGATTATTTAGATCTGAACAAAATATTAAACACTAACCTTAAATCATAAAGTTTGCTTTTGATTCCTGGATTTTGATTTTTTTTTAAACCATATATTTCAATTAACAATCATATCTTATGTTTATATATTTCTTATATATTTTAGAAACTTCTAACGTCTAGGCCCAGGTCCGTAGCGTGCGGGGGACCGGGGCGCCCCCTGCGTTTTGTCTGGGCCCCTCTGTTTATTTGCTCTACTTAGTAAAATGTATTACCTGCCCCCCTGCTATTGCCTGGTCCCTGCTGTAGAATGCCTGGCCCCTGCTGTAGGATTTTCACGCCACGGGGCTGTCTAGGTCACTATAGCCGTGTCTAGAGGTCTGATGTCTCTAGAATATTGTTATAACTCTCTCCTTGCCCTCGATAGTGCGCCAAAATGGGGAATTTCTATACCAACGTACTGTGTGACTTAGCATCAGAGGAGTGATGATAAAGCCGACATGAAGAACTGTGACCATTGTAATTGTTTGTAAATTACTAGTAAACAAAGGCCCGGTACCCGGACCGGCGAGTAGGCACTCAGTTGGAGTTGAAAATGGTGATACATATTTGAGCGCGTTAACAATCAGTCTGTATACTTGCAGTTGCCCCAAGGACATGAACAGATTATTGTAGCCAAAATTCATTTGAGAATAGGGACACCTAAATAATGCATCAAATAAAGTTCATATGCTAAATAGTTCCTCCCAAAGAAAATAATCCTCACTATGGGTAAACATAAGCAACAACTCTTAAAATCATAATTCCCTCACAATATTCTAATGGACTCCTTTCCAAACAGTTATTCATTTGATGTTTTATGATGTTCAACATGGCGTATTTAAAAAAACGTGAGTGAATGCTTGTGTTAAGCGAAACGCTACATGTTTAGCAGGTGGTTTATTTTACTGTTATACACAATGTAGCATAGTACAATTAACTAAGAAAATATTGCCAGCCCGGCAGTGCAGAACCTAGGGATTTAGGGACCCGGTGGGCTTGGCCTCTATGGGGGCTGTCTCTGCATTTTGACATAATTTTTTGACGCTTCTCAAGCTTGGTCCCGAGAAGAAAGAATCGTTGTGTAGCTTTTAGCTGACCTTCAATTAAAAACATAATATTCCATCAATGCAGTTGAGGCCGCAGATGCAGAAAATATCAGGCCTCTAAAAAACAGGAAATATCAAAGCTTTAAACGTTATAGTTCTGTGAAGCCAGTGCTGAACCTAGGGATTTGGGGTTTGTCCTGTTCGGGGGCTCCTGCATGTTGACATGAGATAATGTACGTAATATTTAATGTCAAAAAGATTTTCTGGGGCCCCCGTTAAGCTGCGATAATACTTAATTTCATTCCCAAGAGAATAATCCTCATTATGGGCTCAGAAGTTTAACAAAAAGAACCCCCGACTATTAAACGTTGAATCTAACATCCAACTATAGCCTACATAATCTGCGCACACAACACCTTATCATTGGTAAATCATAATGGTGTATCAAGATCATCTCACCAAGTTCGTGGTTCTCAGAACCCTAAAGACAAAGAGGGCAGAAGAAGTTGCATACCAACTCGTAGACATATTTACGTTGCTTGCCAAATCGACACTAGTCATTCTATACAATGCCTAGGCATTGTATAGCATGACAAGGGAAGGTATGCACAATTTAAAATTTTATACTTTGCCTAAAACCACCAGGCATTCTATACATTGCCTAGGCATTCTATAGAATTTCACATACTAGAATCATATTAAATACGTCATATTAATATTTTATTTTTTTCATTGTAAAATAAAAAAAATGCTTGAACACATTGTGCTGCGTAGCTAGTGGTGTCTCGTAAATTTAATCAATTTCCCGACCTATTAGTCTAAAAGACTGGACATGTTACCGTCAATTAACCCTCTACCTCCCTCCCCTTTACCTACAACAGTCATGTTATCTAAGATCTTCCCCCATCATATGGTGTGAGTGTGACTTAATTAATGGACTATATATTCTTATATTTATATTCTGTGTTACAGAGTAAAGAACGGAAATTGGCGAAACAATCGACAAATAAAGGGGCAGAACCAGCTTTATTATTGGAAAAAATTACATTTTTGAATTATCTCCTTTTAAATGAGCATAAAGGTACGATTCCAAAAAGACGAAACATTTTCGCGCGGAAAGTTCCGCGCTGAAGTTTCCACTTAGCGAAACTCTTGTCTATACACTGGAACGAAATGACGAGCGCCGAAACAACTCACCGGAAATAAGATTCTATGATTACTTAGCACTTTCTTCCTGCTAGTGAAGTGTATCTGTGCCTTTTCTGAATATCATTTTTTACAATGGATTATTTTTATTCCTCATCTGATGAAGAAGCAGCTTTAATTTTGTTAATTTTACTTGGAGAACAAAACCCTAGGTTTGTATAATTATTGGTATTATTATTTTACATTTATTTATTTTAAAATAAAATAATCAATCGATGTATAGTTTGTGTATACTTATATATTCATAAGGGTTTAATCGACTTAGAGTACTTAGACCTTATTTTCATCACCACAGTACTCAAATTCAATTGACATGAATCATATACATTGAATTTCTTTGATCTATGATGGTTAAGTGAAGATGTAATTAGCACAGTTTACTTTAAAGATATTTGTCAGTGTTTTACTTATAATCAGTGATGGACATCAATTTTTTAAAACTATTATTATAGTAGTTATAACTAATTAACAAAATATGTTTATCTTTGCAATGTACGAATACATTTTTTAAAATAAAATTACTACATTTATTAAATGAATTAACTAGTCGACAATTTTTTGTTAAGACGTTTAATTTCTTTTTTCTGTCGACCAAAAGTTTATTTAATAACCTTACCATAATTATTCATCATACATCGTTTTTTATAATCTTTTATGGGTAACATAATTTATGTTAGTAATTTTTAGAGCATTTTCGAGCATTTTTTTTTTCGAAAATGCTCTATTGTCCCCGTTTTGTCTGTCTGTCTGTCTGTCATCACCCTAGATCTCAACAACCATAAGTCCTAGACCCATGATGTATAGATCATTTTGTAGGTCTTGGCCTGCCAAGAAATGACTTTTTTTCCATTTCGCGATCTGACCTCTGAGGGCCGTAAAAGGGGCCTTATAAAGTACCGTTTTTACTATATAAGCTATATTAATAATGGAGCGCCCTATATCTCAGCAAACATAAGTCCTAGACCCATGATGTATATATCATTTTGTAGGTCTTGGCCTGCCTTGTGTACATCAAAAGTTCATTTCGCGATAGGACCTCTGAGGGCCGGGCTTCAGGGCTCCTAAGGGGCTTATATATTATATATACACCTTGTACGTTCAATAACCCATTCATTTGGTGCGAAATACTGCAGCACGTAGTTTCACCAAGATTTATTAAGAAACTCATCAAATGAAATAGTAAGCTTGTGTTCTGAGTTTAATTGAAAGTATCAGAGCTATGCAACAATTGACGGAGTTTTCGGACGATTAAATGACTACAATTTCGAATGTTTTCAATTATGAGTCCTATTTCAGTAACCACAAACCACTTGTAGTTAGATTTAAGAGAAAATATTTTTTTTTCAAATATAAAGAAACGTCTTTATAATATTTTTTTACAGATATATGCATTACACAATTGAATTTATAAACATTTCCAAAATTTACAAATATTTACTGAAAGCTAACAAACGTACTGATACATAACATGAAAATGCGCTAACACGTCCTGTGTCCAGAATGGAACAGGCTTAATTGCTTGTTTTTTCTTTCAGAAAAAAGAAATGGGTTCATGACACAAACACAGTCACTAAATGGTAACTTTTTATCTTTACAAGAGTCACTGCAGGACCCTGCATTTTGTCTCTTAAGACATTTAAAGAACTACAGTGTGGTACACAGAGGCGGATATACCCACGGACTACAGCGTGGTACAAAGAGGCGAATATAACTATACTACAGCGAAATAATTCATTCATTCTGAGCATATTTTATTTGATTTTGACATTGAATGGGGGGGGGGGGAAGACTAGTTTAAAAAAATATAATGATAATAATTGACATAATGCATCAAGTATTAAAAAAAATTAAAAGCCATAAAATTATGGTACATTGTAAAACTAACTAGGCAAATCCAAACGACTCCAAACAAAATTTGAGTGGGTTTGATAACTAGTTTTCATTCATACAAACTTTCAAACACCTTAGCTGTAGTGCTAATATATATGTCCTTAGTTGTCAGTAACTTGCCAACTTAGACAATCATCGACATCAATCTGTTCCAACATTTCAACATACACAAATCTGAGAAGCTTATTAAAGTACTAAATTGGCTGCTCCATGTCTGATATAAAAAGTAATGTATTTCCGCGTTCTAAGACATATCTTGAAGTAGACCATTTACTTAAATTACTTTACAGTACATTCACCGCTGATGGTCTTGATGACCATATCTAATGATTGATGCGCTCCCTGTCCTCCAAGATGTAACAGGGACGGAAGAATGGCCCAAGCGGTTGGAAGCCATGCTGGAGGCAATCCAAGCTCTTATGTCCCGGAATTGTGTATTAGTGACTCTTCAGTGGATCCCCGGGAATGACCGGGCCGACTTCCAAGCAAGCCGTTGAAGTCGATACATGGCCAAGCGCAGCCCGGGAGTGCGGAAAAGAGCTTACTTGATGCAGCGTGCGCCAAGATCAGGCTCTTTGAACGATCTCGGTGTTTCTCGAGTTGGGACAATGGGGTGACGGGCAGAAATGTTCGCAGTCAGATGGAGCGCCGTCCAAAACTGACCCGTGGTGGGGGCTCAGGGGGATCGAGCAGGCACTAATAGTTTCGCACTGGGCATTGTCCTATAGAAGCGTACTTTTGGAGGGTGAGGCCCAATGTCGATTCCCTTTGCCGACACTGCAGAGAAGTTGAGAAAACCGTGGATCATGTGCTTTTTGAGTGCCCCGGGTTGGCGGACCAAATGGTGGACCAGTCGGGTAGCTTGCTGGCCATCGGCCTTGATAGCAGTTCCCAGATTTGAGAGACACGGCAAGTTTGATCTCAAGAGACGAAGTCTCAACCCGCAGTTATCACTGAGAAAGTTCAGAGCGAGAGAGAGAGAGAGAGAGTGAGAGGGTGTGTGATCTTTCAATGTTACATGTACAACTGACAATACTTTTTCCCCCTTTCATCTTAATGCACATAATGCAAAATATTTTAAACTAGATTCACGCTGCAAAACCTTTGGTACCCGTAATTTTGATCAGTATGTTAGGTTTTGGACAGATCCGATTTTTTCAAAATTGTATTATAATTTAAAGATGCAATATGTTGTAGAAATATAGAAAAAATAAATTTTAATGGAAATATTTCACATTTTGGCCTTTGTGTTTCATGTTTGAAAACCGCAGAAACTATTCAAAACTGTAGATGTTTAAAAAACATTTATTTCTCTTATTGTTTAAACAAATGAGTAGCTGATTTTCGGTGAAGTTGATGTAACAAAATGATCATTCATGACGTGTTTCAATATTGTATCTAGAATGTGTTGATATCATACAATGCATACAGCTTTTTCTAATCCATCATCTTGAAATTGTTTCTGTAACAGTGTGACTGCACCAATTCTTCTTCAAGTATTGGCTGCAATTGTGTCAGAGACAATCATTTTTATTCATTGAGCACAATTTTCATTCGGGAAAAGTGGAGAGAGTAGTATGGCAGGTCAGGGCCCTAAATTAGCTGTAGAGCAAAAGAAAGAAAGAGGAAGACAGCTTATTTTCCATTGAATATTGTCTCCCTTTTTGCATTTGCCAGCTGAAAAACCAACGAGTCTGACCTCCCTTTTTTAATTTTTTATAACCTGTCATGGGTAGTTTTTGTAGATTGGTAGATCAGTTGTATGTATATTATATTTCTAAGGAACTTGTATAAAAAGTAGTATGGTCTCTTCGGAGTTATTATTGTTGACTGACTTGGGTGTATATAAAATTATTATGTATCCACATGCATGAGACGAATCACAGTTATAAAGCACTGGGTAGACTTGGTTGTATATTGTTTATTTATTAATTCTTATTCACGAAAATACATACATGGTATAAAATGATGTGAGATGAGGAATCAAGTTCGTCTGCTTGTCTCTCAAATCTATCGTCTGCATAAAACTTAATATAATTTTACTTCCGCTAAGCTAAGTGGCCAGATAATTCCAACCATCTCTGTGCCAACTGTAAATTCTCCAGCCTAAACTGATTATTATTACAACATCCCCCTTTCCTTTAAAAAACAAATGTTATACATTTAGTTTTTTAGTCTGTCTCTAAGTTTTTCTGTCGTTAACTGAATAAAATTCACTTTTGTCAAAATAAAAATACAAATTTTTGTTGTATCACATCACATCAATAGAAATCTATATAAAAAATGTCAGTGTATATACAAAATGTCAAACAAAATGGTTATGATACAAAATATCAAACTAGTTATGATACAAAATTTATTAATAAAACTATTCTTGTCAATACTATATCTCATATTTCAATTTTTAAATGCATCATATAGCATATCATAATATTGACATAAAAATGTGTTCAATTTTCAAAAATATTATTATCAATTCAGTTTTAAAACAAAAAAAAACGTTATACAATAACAAGTGATTATTCACTTAGGTTGGTACCAAGTACCATAACTTCTTCATAAGTTTTAAGTGCATTTTTAATTATCATTGTTATCTCCCCTCTTTTCTCTTTTTACTTTTTTTTTTATAGTGATTATTTTCTATCACCTTATGACTTAATTGTTATTTCAATTCTTTGTTCATATTCACTTAATGAATTTATTTTCAATATTCAACACTTTCATATTTTTCTTCACATCATTATCATTCTTTTCTTTTGTATGAGAGCATTTTATTTCAGTTCAATATATTTTTCATGTTGTCTTTTGACAAACTTCTTCTGTTGTAACAATATTTTGTTCAACTTATTATTTACCTTGCTTTATCTAGCAAGCCATTTTTCTCTCATCTCATATGAAGACCTTTTCTTTTGCCTTCTGTCAATAACACTTTCCTTAGTGATTTGACAATATTCATTTTTTTTTTTTACTCATATTATATAAGACATTTTTCTTATGTCTTTTTCATCATTTTATATAGTGTGAATATATTAACTTTGCACTTTTTCGTGTCAATTTAGCTTGACATATTTAATATTATCATCATGTACAATTCATTATGTCTTCTGACACATAAAATATTTAAACATCATTTTAATAAAATTCATATATTATTACAATCTTTATATCTTTGACTTCTTTAGTCAATAATTGTTCAAGTTACATATTTGAGACTAATAAGTCTTCTTGACAATAATCAATGTCATAATCAATAATCCTTTGATTGGATTTAACAAAATTTAACTTTTTAAAAAGTTTTATAACAAATTGAACAATAAACTTCAAACAATGAACAAATTCAATAAAATATGCATTAGTAATCATTGCATAATAAAATCTTTGCATAAACTTCAATAATATTTTCATCAATGTGAATGAAAAGAATGAGTAATTAATCATTCTTACAACATATTCTCATGTACATTATACTTGTTTAGTGTGTGTGTTTTATTTTAAACACAATCTCTCCTCATTTTCATCTTAATTAAGTATGCATATTTCTATTTTAAATACATTATGCATCAATTATCAACATGAATTCTTTAATATATATTATTAAAAAAATATTTGAGTCAATATACTCAATACAATAGTGTACTTGACAAGCTTAAATGTCATTATCATTATTCATGTATTATATTTTCAATACATACAAATCTTTTATTTTCAAATACAACTGTTATCAGTTTTAATTATTTCAATATCCATATTATTTTTACTTATAGTACCAATATTCTTATTATTCTAGCCATTATCCTTATTGTTCTACTATATTTCATTGCTACTTGTTCCAATAAAATTTATATTTCATTATTGTTCCTATATTCATTTATTTATACTTGTTATTCCAATTAATTATATTTATTTTTGTTGTCCCAATACAGTATTTTCTATGTTGGAATAATTCAATATGTTTACTCAAAAAAAAAAAAACTTATTTCTGACTGAGTCTCGATAAAATATCTGGGATATGGTTATTTGACCCTTTAATGTATTTTATGTTAAATGAGTAGTCTTGTAATAACAAAGACCAGCGTGTTAGTTTAGCATTATTTATGCTTTTGGTATTCAGGTTGGCTAAAGGTTTGTGATCTATTAACACAGTGAACTCATTGCCTAGCAAGTATTTGCTTAATTTAGTTATTGTCCAAACTAAAGCTAAACATTCTAGTTCTATTACTGAATATCTACTTTCAGTGTCTGACAGTTTTCTACTTAAATACAGTATTGGTTTATTAATATTATCCTGCTCTTGATATAGACATCCACCGATTGATGTCTTACTAGCGTCTGTGCCTACAATAAATTTCTTAGTCATATCTATTGAACTTAAAATTGGTTTTTCTTCAAAACATTGTTTTATTCTCTTTAATGCATTGTCACATTCTGAATTCTATTCAACTTTTTGTTGCATCTTTTTCTTAGTTAATTTCACTAAAGGTTCAATTAAGTTTGCAAAGTTAGGAATAAATTTTCTATAAAAATTGCATAATCCTATAATAGATCTAACTTCTTTTTTCTTTTCTGGAATGCGAATATCAAAAATTCTTTTAAGAATATTGTTAGTTGGTGTGACTAATCCTTGACCAATATGATATCCAAGAAAATCTATGTTTTTAAAACCTATTTTTATTTTCTTAGGTGATACTGTTAAATTATTAATTTGAAGAATTTCTAGTAATTTATTCAAACTGTTTATATGGTCTGACCAATTTTTAGTATAAATACATATGTCATCCACATAGTATCTAATGTTTTCAATATTTCTTAATAACTTATTCATCATCTTAGTGAACGTTGCAGTGCTGTTCACTAGACCAAAAGGCATAACATTCCACTCATAAAATCCTTCATGAGTTTTAAATGCTGTATATTGTTTAGAATCTTCCTGAACTTCTATCTGCCAAAAGCCTCTAGTCAAATCTATGTGTGTGAAAATATTGGCATTTGACATTTCTTGAACTAAGTCTTCAATGTTTGGTAAAGGTTGTTTATCTATTACTGTAATAGAATTTAAGCTTCTGTAATCACAACATAAATGAATTTTGCCATTATTTTTTTTTACAACCACTATTGGAAAACAATAGCTGGAATCTGATTCTCTTATTAATCCACTATTTAGTAATTGTTCTATTTCTTTTTGAACTTCATTTCTGTATTTAACTGGAATGTCATTGTATTTAGGTTTAATTGGTTCTTCAGTTTTTAATTTGATTGAATGTTTAATTATGTTTGTCTTTCCTGGTTTGTTAGAAATTACATTTTGAAAGGAATTTAATGTTTCTATTAGTTGTTTCTTAATATCTGCAGGTATGCCTGGTGCAAAATTAATTTTATTCATGTCATCCTGTTGATCTAAACTTATTACTGGAATCTGATCAGTGTCATTAATATTATTTTCTAAACTATATGTGTTGTCTTCTGCAATTAAACAATTTAAAGATTGAATCTGTTGTACAACGGTTTCTAATTCTGTGGGAGGATCTAAAATATCTCTCAATCTATCAACATGAAATGTTCTACCCTCTCCATTTATTTCTACTGAATAGTCAACATTTCCTATTTTGTTTATTATTTTATATGGACCTCTCCATCCAATTTCATTATCTTTGGGTATCAATACATAAACTAGGTCTCCAACTTTAAATTCCCTTAAGTACCTGTTTTTGTTTTTAAGATCCCTATGGTATTTATTTTTCTTTATGAGATTTTCTTCTGCATATTTGTTTGAGTACAGTATGTTATTTCTGGTTTTGTCTACCAATTCAAATGGACTAATATGTTCCTTTTCTGTGTTAATTATATTTTCACTGAATAATTGTAGTGGTCCTCTAGGATTTGAACCGAATATGAGTTTAAATGGTGTAAAACCTGTTGTTTCATGAGGTATTTCTCTATACGCGAATAAAATTAAAGGTAAGAATGTGTCCCAATCCTGTCCATGATCACTAATTATTTTTCTTAACATGGTCTTTATGGTTTGATTTGCTCTTTCTATGGAACCATTTGATTGAGGTCTGTACCTGGCTGTAAATACCTGTGTAATGTTAAGCATATGAGTAAATGCTTGAGTAAGATGTGATTTAAATTGAGTACCATTGTCTGTTAATATAGTGTTAGGAAAACCAAAAGTTGTAAAAATAGACAATAATGCTTTGCAAATTGTTTCTGCAGTTATATCTACTAATGGAATTGCCTCAACCTAGCGTGTTGCTAAGTCTATCATTGTTAAAATATATCTATGTCTTCTATTGGACATTACTGAAATAGGTCCAATTATGTCTATGGCAATTTTATAAAAAGGATTGTTTGTTGTGTCACTTTCTTGTATGGGAGCTCTGTGTTTTGGTCCTATGTGATTATATTGTTGACATTTCTTACATGCCTTAACAAATCTTTTTACATCTCCTATGACACCTGGCCAGTAACAATATCTTCTAATTCTATCTAGTGTTTTCTTAACACCCAAATGACCTGCTAAGTAGCAATCATGAGCTGCTTTTAGTATATTATTTCTTAAAACTGTAGGAATCATTATTTGTTTAAATGACCTGTTATGTCTAGTGTATTTTCTTATTAAAATGTCATTTTCTACCTTATATATTATGTTTTTATTTTCATTTCCCTCTCTATTGAAATAAATTTTTAAACTTTCATCATGTTCTTGTAATGTTTTAAGTTTATCCCTATCAATATCCAAAATGTT
Organism: Bulinus truncatus; assembly: GCA_021962125.1. NCBI lineage: Eukaryota > Metazoa > Mollusca > Gastropoda > Planorbidae > Bulinus > Bulinus truncatus. Next base: position 11,821,513 of record JAGDYQ010000003.1, on the reverse strand, counting down.
GTTTTGTCTACTAGATTCCGGGTATTGTTTTGTACTGTTTTCTTTATTAGCTTGTGCTCTAGTCATTGCATTTAATTTTTTAGTTAGGTTGTAACTATGTTTTTGTTTTATGTGTTTATTTAATCTTCTTAATGATCTGCATTTTCTACTGCAATTAATGCATTCATGATCAGATTTATTTATTGTATTTGTATTCTTTATAGTATTTTCTTGTCCAACTTCAACTGAATTACTGTCATTGTTTAATTTACTTATTAGTTTAGTTTTTAATACTGTGTAATTGTCTTGGTTGTTTTCTGCTAGTGATTTTGCCAAATGGTGGTTGTGTAATTTATCTATTAGAACTGTTATTTTATCTTCTTCTTTAACATTGTTCTGTGTGGCTACTGTGTCTACTCTCTCTAAAAAATTTACAATGTTCTCAGTACCATTCCAATTTTGTATGCTTTTGAATAGTGTACATATGTTTTTATCTGTATCTGTCTCTAACGGTTCCTCTACCATTGTTTCTAATTCTCTATTTTCTAACCATTTCATATACATTTCTTTGGAATTATCTTGTATATTTTCTACATTTCCTATTATTAATGAGGTTATTGGTGAATCCATTAAAAGTGCTTTTATCTCCCCACTAATCCATGGAGTTTCAATATAAATTTTTGCTGTTTTACATTTCACTATTTCTCCATTTCCCATTCTTATTTCCTCTATGCCCTCTAATATTTGTTCTTCCTTTACTAATTTTGAATCCAGAATAATACATGTACAGCCACTGTCTCTCAAGCACATTACTTTCCTACCATCCACATAACAAGGATAAAAAATTAACTCTCCCTTGCCCTCCATCATGTTACAGTTATGTATGTTGTTAAAGGAGTGTCTTTGACTTGATCTACACCTATTTTCTTGTTTTCTAATGGGACTAGTGTTTGTTGATTGTCTCTTATTGTTATATTTATGTTGTCTTTTATTAAAATATTTGTTTCTATCCCCATAGTTGTAATACTGTCTGTTTCTGTTTTGATAATTGTCTGTATGCTGTTTCCTAAACCAACAAGTATGCTTGTCGTGTCCTATCTTGTGACAAATTTGACATGGATTGTTAAACCTAGGAGGTAAGCTACTAAATCTTTTCCTGGCAACACTATTTTTCATGAGATTAAATTTATTTTGTGTTGAATTGAACATTGGAGTGTTTACATGACTATCCCTAAAATCTGACATGGCAGAAATTAACTCTATCTTCTTATGGACCTTTCTTTGTTTTATGAATGTGAATAGTTCTGATGTGCAAAGTGTCAGTATTTTGTCCACCAGAAGTAGCTCTTTTATTTCAATTACACTATTTTCGTCTATCCCAGACATCTTTATCCAATTGTTCAAATGGGCCTCTAAATTATTAATATATGCCTGAGGATGTTCATCAGAATCTAATGTACAGTTATGAAATAAATTTCTATAGTAGTCTTCTGTTTTGTTGAAATGATCTAAGAGTTGTTTCTTTATTTCACTGTAATCTAATGTGTCACTGTCTCTTATGTTATTTAAAGCTTTTAGTGCATCCTCTGTAACTGATTGGTATAAATAGTTTTTCCATTCTGATTTGTCTATGTTATTTAGTTTAAATTGCATTTCCATATTATGGAAAAATTGGTCTATTTCACCAGATTTACCAGAAAAAGGTTGTATTTTTATTTTATGTTTATATGTTTTTTGATTCTCTTGTTTTACTATAATATTCTGATTTTGCGATTCTAGTTCTAATTTTTTAAGTTGTATGTCTCTTTCAATTTCCATCTGTATTTTTTCTCTTTGTAATGCTATTTCTTGTTTTATTATGTCTTCTTCTATTCTAATTTTTTCTGCTTCTATTTTCTTTTTGTCTGCTCGATTTTCTGCTTCTATTTTATTTTGCTCTGCTCTCTCCATTTTATCATTAGCAAATTTCACTAATTTATCACCCGTTAGACCTGCATATTAGCCTTGATTAATATAGAATTCAAATGATCCTGGTTGCTCAGCCATTCTAAAGTTTTATTTATTTTTCTTTATCAAATTATTTATATATTTGATTTAATTTTTATATTTCTGCTGTATTGGGTTTTTATATTTATTGTATTTATTGTATATCTATAGTATATTTCAGTATTCAATATTCTTGAGTCTATATGCAATCTTATGTCAAAATAAAATAAAATTATTAATGTAAAAATAGTTCTAATAATAAGTGACAAATGAAAACGTACAATAAATAAAATATTTCTAAGATTAATATACTATTACTAAAAAATGTAAAAAAAATTTTACAGACTAAGTTAATATTATTTAATTAAATTTATAGTTAGACGAGCGAAAACAAGTATACAACTTTACAAAATTACTTGTAAAAAAAATTTAACGAGATACGATCATACGAATAAGACATATACTTCTAAACAAATATTTTAAGTAAAATATCTAGATGAAAACAATATATATTAATTTTAATTTAACTAATTTTGCAATTAGAACTTTTCAAATAGACATTTAACTATATACTAAGGATGTAAAAAAATTGTTTCTAAGCATTACTTACTAATATAATAAATTTGAAACAGTTTGCAAACAAAACAACAATTATAATTAAATAACATGAAATTACTCCCAGATACCTTGTTACTTCGCACTTCGGATCTCAGGTGTAGAGTGCTGTAAAGAGTATAGTTTCGGAAGGTGTAGACTCACTAACTTCTCTCTGGTGTAGATGGTAAAAGTATAGGTCAGAGTGTAGTCACTTCATGGCTCTCCTGGTATGGTCTGCCCCAATTTGGCAAGGTCTGCTGACTTTTCGGCTCACCTTTTTCACCCACACGAGGATTTAGTAAAAGAACTGATGGAAATGTTCTTATGAATGTACCACTGTAGCGATGGTTCTACAGCAATAAATTATGTAAAAATATAGTCCAACAATTGAAGTAAAGCCAAGGCAGTTGTATATAATACAGTTAAGTACTGTATGTTGGTGGATGGAATATCAGATGAAAAAAAATCAGGAACATGTAGATCTTGTAAATCTTCTAGTGTGTCAACATTCGTCTTGATTACAATAAAATTACTTCAACACAGTTATGTTCTCTAAAGAACTTTCACCGCCGCCGCCATTTATGTCATGGGTAGTTTTTGTAGATTGGTAGATCAGTTGTATGTATATTATATTTCTAAGGAACTTGTATAAAAAGTAGTATGGTCTCTTCGGAGTTATTATTGTTGACTGACTTGGGTGTATATAAAATTATTATGTATCCACATGCATGAGACGAATCACAGTTATAAAGCACTGGGTAGACTTGGTTGTATAAATATATATATATTGTTTATTTATTAATTCTTATTCACGAAAATACATACATGGTATAAAATGATGTGAGATGAGGAATCAAGTCCGTCTGCTTGTCTCTCAAATCTATCGTCTGCATAATACTTAATATAATTTTACTTCCGCTAAGCTAAGTGGCCAGATAATTCCAACCATCTCTGTGCCAACTGTAAATTCTCCAGCCTAAACTGATTATTATTACATAACCCCAACCTCATATGCTTTATTTGGTAAGGTCTTTCCATCAAAGTGTAAGCACAACTGGTTTTTTTTTTTAAGTTTTCCATGAAATATTTTTTTTTAAATTTTTCTCCTTTTTTTATTAGACCGTTGTAAACGCGCTTTGTGTTGGAGTAGATATGCAAACTCCGTTTCCCGACTTTTTGGTTATTCCTTGTAATCAATTCTTCTGCAGTCACTAAACACACTGCAGAAGCAGTTTTTTTTATACTTTTAGACTTTAACAGTTTCTCATTATCTTCACTACTTCTGGAACACTGTTCTTCGCTCACAAAATCTTCTTCACTCACAGAATCTTCTGGATCCAAAATTGGTAAGACACTCGATTCAACAATTTCTTCAGTAAAGCTTTTTGTGACTGGCACTTTCCCTTTAATTTCATTTTTCTGGGGTGAATCTTTTGTGAATCATCTTCTGAGGTACAATAGCCTACTTTTACTTTTGTTGAAATCTGAAGTGCATAGAACTAACTCTCTGTTTTCTCGACACAACCACTCTCCTTTCTCATCTGTTTCATTAAACATCGCTGTGAAATCATAGTTTCCAGGACTTCGAAACAACATTGTACTATCATGTCTTTTCTGCTTTTTTACATCAGAAGCAATTGTATAATATCTGCCTTTTCGGAACTGCACCAGATTTGAAGACCAAATTCTCTTGCTCTTCTCGGAAGCTGGAGCATTTTTTGACAGAACTGCTCTGAGACAATCCAGAAATTACACAAATACTAATTATGCATATAATAGTTGCAACTAAAATGCTGACGGTGCATGGAACAAAGAACACAATTACAGTTAAAATACTAAATGCGGCTATGGCATAAGATTTACTGAGCGTGTGGAAGGTAACTTTTTTAACAGTTGATGGTTGTTATTGATATTTTTTGTATAAATATGATAATAATCCGCTTGTGGCAGTACGGGGAATAAAAAATAATGAAATTTTTGTTTTAGTCATATACCTAGTGTGCAAGCTCATAGTACACATCGAGCACAATGATTTGCAGTTGATATGTGGGTCTGTACATCATTGTACAGGACAGGAAAATAGCTGTGTTATTATTTCCCAGGCTTCTATCTCATCTATCATATATATATATATATATATATATATATATATATATATATATATATATATATATATATATATATATAGATATAGATATATATTTATATTTTGTATGGCAATGCAGGCAGCAGTCTGATGACCAGTGTTAGATCTTGTTGTGTCGAATGTCATATTAACGATACAATCATTACAATGCCACTCTGTCATTAGCTTCATGGTTAATTCTGCAATTATTTCACCATCGAGTTTCTTTGTTGCCTTGGCATAATTTGGCACTCCTAGAAGTTCCAATTGCTTTGCATCACCGACAACAACTGTTATGCGTTCTTCAGTGACACGATGATTTTTTTAGAGAAGGTGTCAGTTTGCCATCCCATTGGAGAGTGCAGAGTTTGGGTGGTTCCCAGGAGTCGTGGATCTTTGTAGATATCTCACTTACAACTTTGCGACGTGAACGATCTGCAGTGGCATAGGAAGAAGCCACCATTGACACATCACCCCCAGACTCGCTAATAAGGCCCTGTGTGAAAGCTGCCTGCTGTGTTGGTGTAATCTTTAATCTTGTCGCTAGTGACACAAGATTTGGTCGGCTTAAAACATCTGGAGGTACAAATACCAAAGCTCCTGTTGACTTTCTTCGCTTTTGCAATGGCATTATATCATCCAAACAGTTATCAACAAACTCCATATTATCTTCAGATTTAGAAGTAGAATCATCGGGTTCGTCACTGCTACCCTCGCTGGAAGGCACTGATATCGTTGAACATGCTGCATTTTCTTCTCTTGCACGTTTCTGACGTTCCAATGTTGCGACATCTCGTGAATGGCGTCGAGCGACTTTTTTTGAAAGTGTTTTGTCAAATGATCCAAAGCTGGAAGACCCGTCTCCTTTCATAGACCTCAAGAATGCTAGATCTTCTGCATTCTTTTTAATAGTCTCGACATTTGGTGGCCACAGTTGAAAAGTTGTTGCAAACATAGATTTCATTTGTTCCAGTTTACGTTTGGTGGCTGGTGTGTTTCGGCGACTTTTATCAATTGAACGAAGTTTATTGTATTCATCAAGAAGCTGAACAATCTTCTCACAAGCTCTCCTCTCTGTCACCATTGGAATGTTTGCTTTTTCGTAGAAAGCAGTAACTTGATTCAGCACAATTTTGGCAGTTGTAAATCGAGAAGGTGCACCAAGAGAACCTGGACGCTCACTGTGTGCTGCTACATTGCAGTGATACATCATGCACCTCAAAACTTGTAAACAAGTTGTAAGTCGAAGAATTCCAGTAATTATAGCATCATCAACACAGATTGCAGGGCCAATGCCAAACAATTCAGTTTTCAGAAGAGTTTGTGGTTTCTTTGTTCGCGAGGCAGGAGACGCTGTAATAACTGGATATGCAACTGTTGAAGTGATGCCAGGGTCAGCCAGCATTTCCTTAGAAGGTGTAAACATTTTATTGTTGTTTTTCATATCATTTCCATGTTCTGATTTTACAGGTCGTGTGTATCAGAAATTAAAATAATATAAATAAAGAAATTAAAATGCTTGCCTTGGTCATCAATATGCTAATAAAATGTGAATTTTAAATTTTATTTCTAGCACAACTGCTTATCAAAATCAATCATAGCTACCAAACATAATAAAACCAAAGACTATAGAACAATTTATATAGCGCTTCACTTTTTATATGTAAGTCTGTAAGACTTTACAAGAAGAATGGTTTTATCTAGTTTTCGCTTAATTATGCAAACTTTGTTGAAGTCCGGGGGACCTCTAAATATTGTCAAATATTTTTTATTTTTTTACAGAATGCTTTTTTTGATCAATGGAACAAATTTAAATAGCAGACAGATCAATTATTTAATTTTTTTTTGGTGATGCACCCTAGCATACATATTCTGAAACAGTTAACATTTGTTTGTAATGCGCCATACATATTTATAATTTACTAAATCGGAATTTTCCCCTAAACAGCAGCACAAAGTTATCAAAACAAAAGATTTCACCATCTATATACATAATCGGCTAACATAGACGGTGGTTCGACCGACAGACCTACACACCGTGCGGTTTAAAGTATGCTCATGGCAATAAAAGCCGCATGTCTGTACGTTACAAATACACGGCACCGTACGAGTCGAAAGCTTACATCGCTAAAAAAAATAAGTCTGAGTTCTAGTACGTCACACCTTTGTGGAGTTAAAAAAAACCGCGCGTGTCATTGACCGTCTCTATAAAAATAGTCTGGGAAATTCCAAAATTATAGAAACTAAAAAGAGACAATGCATATTAAACGAGAGTATGTTTGGTGCACATTTTGTTCATCAAATGAATCTTTCTTGAATAAAAATGAAATGCTGGGGAATTCTAAACACAACAAGTATTTCTTATTAATAAATTAAGATTTTTAAATGATATTGAGTAGTGTGCGCAAATTATGTTTAATAGTCGGGGGTTGTTTTTGTTAAGCTTCTGTACCCATGATGAAGATTATTTTCTTTGGGATGAATTATATAAAAAGCTATTTTTTGTATATAGACTGATTGTTAACGCGCTCAAATATATATATATATATATATATATATATATATATATATATATATATATATTACCGAGTTGGTTGGGATAGGGTTGGGGATAAACCAAATGGTTGCAGAAAGGGGAAGGGGGGGGGGTCAAGCAGACGATTCAAGTTGCAACACCGCTAATTTTTTAACCTCACGCCTCTCTTTTTTTTAAATACGTCATGTTAAACATGATAAATTATAAAATTATAAAAAAAAGAACTGTTGGAATGGGGGTGTAGAGTTGGGAAAGGAGTATTTAACGGGGGGGGGGAGAGGTAGGGAGAAGTGTCACGTGGTATTGTTAATAGGGTGAACATGCAGTTATACTAAATGCCCCTTTTTGTAATTTTGTACATTGAGACCCACTGCGATTCGGGCATGTCTTGAGTGAAGGGAGTGGCGGGCGGGGGAGGGAAGGAAGGATGGGCGTGGGGCTAAGTGAAAGAGAATTGATACATTATTAAAAACAAGCAATTTAAGTCTTTTCCGTTTCGGACAAAGGACATTTTAGAGCATTTTCGCCGAACGAAATCCGTATTTTTTTTCCGTGTTTTGATAAATAGAGAGGAAAGTAATCATGTTGAATAACTGTTACAAAAATAAATAATGATTACGCCCCTTTGATTAGCTTTTATTATTTATATTTAAAATATAAGCAAAAACGGTACCTAGGAAAGTCTTTTTTTTTTCGGCCCTGAGATGTCAGATCGCAAAATAGACTTTTGATGTACACTTGGCAGGCCAAGACCTATAAAATGATATATACATCATGGGTCTAGGACTTATGGTTGCTGAGATAAAGGGCGCTCCTATGTTAATATAGCTTATATAGTAAAAAACGGTACTTTACAAGCCCCCTTTTACGGCCCTCAGAGGTCAGATCGCGAAACGGACAAAAGTCATTTCTTGGCAGGCCAAGACCTACAAAATGATATATACATCATGGGTCTAGGACTTATGGTTGTTGAGATCTAGGGTGATGACGGACAGACAGACAGACAGACAGACAGACAAAACGGGGACAATAGAGCATTTTTTTTTTGAAAATGCTCTAAAAATAACTATTGAGAAAGAGTCCTTTAAAATATTATGAATAAATTAAGATTAGTCAATGATATGGTGTTGTGAGCGCATCGCCATTTTCAACTCCAACTGCGTGCCTAATAGCCGGTCCGGGTACTGGGCCTATTCAGCTAGTATCTACTAATTTATTGTCTACACTACAGCGTTGAATGTGTTCTCTTGACCTAATGTTAGTGCCGGGCCCAGCCACAGCATTGTCACATCTTATCTATATTAATACACCATTTTTTGAATTCTAAAACTGGAAATTAGTTCAATATTACTTTATTCTTCACACATAATTGTATTATTAAATGTGTTTTTTTTTTTTATTTTATTTTTTATTTTTTTACAATAATCAGTTGACATATTCTATTTTATGTACAGCATTCCCTCATTTTCCCCGGTTAAACGGCTACAGAATTTACCGCAACTGGGGATAAATGAGAAATTAAAATAATCCGGTTTTATAAAAAAAATTAGAAAAAATCTCGAGTTGTCGAACGTTTTTGAACGCGTCTTGCTTTCTGTGACCTATTCTGGAATTCTACAAACGCGACAAATCTATATGCATGTATATTGTTGAACGCGTCTTGCTTTCTGTGACTTATTCGGGAATTATTCGGGAATTCTCACAGGCTGCTGCCGTTGTCTCGCAAGGTTGGGCGAAGAAGAGAAAGATAGATAGATAGATAGATAGATAGATAGATAGATAGATAGATAGATAGATAGATAGATAGATAGATAGATAGATAGATAGATAGATAGATATTATTATAAATTGCCAAAAAGTCAAATTTGTTTATTACAGTAAATGACCAATCTTTATCATCACCTGTTACAACAAGATGAAATTATATGAGATTTCGAAGTACACAGCAGTTTGTTATTTTTACATTAGCAGCGATTTGTTGAGCACTTTGTAGTGTAATTTAATTTGTTGAGCACTGGGTGGTGTAATTTATTTGTTGAGCACTTTGTAGTGTAATTTAATTTGTTGAGCACTGGATAGTGTAATTGTATTTGTTGAGCACTTGGTGGTGTAATTGTATTTGTTGAGCACTTGGTAGTGTAATTGTATTTGTTGAGCACTGGGTAGTGTAACAATATTTGTTGAGCACTTGGTACTTTAATTGTATTTGTTGAGCACTTGGTAGTGTAACTGTTTTTGTTGAGTGTAATTGTATTTGTTGAGAACTTGGTAGTGTAATTGTATTTGTTGATCACTTGGTACTTTAATTGTATTTGTTGAGCATTTGGTAGTGTAATTGTATTTGTTGAGCACTGGGTAATGTAATTGTATTTGTTGAGCACTTGGAAGTGTAATTGTATTTGTTGAGCACTGGGTAATGTAATTGTATTTGTTGAGCAATTGGTAGTGTAATTGTATTTGTTGAGCACTGGGTAATGTAATTGTATTTGTTGAGCACTTGGTAGTGTAATTGTATTTGTTGAGCACTTGGTAGTGTAATTGTATTTGTTGAGCACTTGGTAGAGTAATTGCATTTGTTGAGCACTTGGTAGTGTAATTGTATTTGTTGAGAACATGGTAGTGTAATTGTATTTGTTGAGCACTGGGTAATGTAATTGTATTTGTTGAGCACTTGGAAGTGTAATTGTATTTGTTGAGCACTGGGTAATGTAATTGTATTTGTTGAGCAATTGGTAGTGTAATTGTATTTGTTGAGCACTGGGTAATGTAATTGTATTTGTTGAGCACTTGGTAGTGTAATTGTATTTGTTGAGCACTTGGTAGTGTAATTGTATTTGTTGAGCACTTGGTAGAGTAATTGCATTTGTTGAGCACTTGGTAGTGTAATTGTATTTGTTGAGAACATGGTAGTGTAATTGTATTTGTTGAGCACTTGGTAGTGTAATTGTATTTGTTGAGCACTTGGTAGTGTAATTGTATTTGTTGAGCACTTGGTAGTGTAAATGTATTTGTTGAGAACTTGGTAGTGTAATTGTATTTGTTGAGCACTTGGTAGTGTAATTGTATTTGTTGAGCACTTGGTAGTGCAATAGCATTTGTTGAGAACTTGGTAGTGTAATTGTATTTGTTGAGCACTTGGTAGTGCAATAGCATTTGTTGAGAACTTGGTAGTGTAATTGTATTTGTTGAGCACTTGGTAGTGTAATTGTATTTGTTGAGCACTTGGTAGTGTAATTGTATTTGTTGAACACCTGGTAGTGTTATTGTATTTGTTGATCACTTGGTACTTTAATTGTATTTGTTGAGCACTTGGTATTGTAACTGTATTTGTTGAGTACTTGGTAGTGTAATTGTATTTGTTGAACACTTGGTAGTGTAATTGTATTTTTTGAGAACTTGGTAGTGTAATTGTATTTGTTGATCACTTGGTACTTTAATTGTATTTGTTGAGCACTTGGTAGTGTAACTGTATTTGTTGAGTACTTGGTAGTGTAATTGTCTTTGTTGAACACTGGGTAGTGTAATTGTATTTGTTGAGCACTTGGTAGTGTAATTGTATTTGTTGAGTTCTGGGTAGTGTAATTTATTTGTTGAGTACTGGGTAGTGTAATTTATTTGTTGAGCACTTGGTAGTGTAATTGTATTTGTTGATCACTTGGTACTTTAATTGTATTTGTTGAGCACTTGGTAGTGTAACAATATTTGTTGAGCACTTGGTACTTTAATTGTATTTGTTGAGCACTTGGTAGTGTAACTGTTTTTGTTGAAAGTAATTGTATTTGTTGAGAACTTGGTAGTGTAATTGTATTTGTTGATCACTTGGTACTTTAATTGTATTTGTTGAGCACTTGGTAGTGTAACTGTATTTGTTGAGTACTTGGTAGTGTAATTGTCTTTGTTGAACACTGGGTAGTGTAATTGTATTTGTTGAGCACTTGGTAGTGTAATTGTATTTGTTGAGTTCTGGGTAGTGTAATTTATTTGTTGAGTACTGGGTAGTGTAATTTATTTGTTGAGCACTTGGTAGTGTAATTGTATTTGTTGATCACTTGGTACTTTAATTGTATTTGTTGAGCACTTGGTAGTGTAACAATATTTGTTGAGCACTTGGTACTTTAATTGTATTTGTTGGGCACTTGGTAGTGTAACTGTTTTTGTTGAGTACTTGGTAGTGTAATTGTATTTGTTGAGCACTGGGTAGTGTAATTGTATTTGTTGAGAACTTGGTAGTATAATTGTATTTGTTGAGCACCTGGTAGTGTAATTGTATTTGTTGATCACTTGGTACTGTAATTGTATCTGTTGAGCACCTGGTAAAGTAACTGTATTTGTTGAGTACTTGGTAGTTTAATTGTATTTGTTAAGCACTTGGTAGTGTAATTGTATTTGTCGATCACTTGGTACATTAATTGTATTTGTTGAGCACTTGGTAGTGTAACTGTATTTGTTGAGCACTTGGCAGTGTAATTGTATTTGTTGAGCACTGGGTAGTGTAATTGTATTTGTTGAGCACTTGGTAGTGTAATTACATTTGTTGAGTTCTGGGTAGTGTAATTTATTTGTTGAGCACTTGGTAGAGTAATTGTATTTGTTGATCACTTGGTACTTTAATTGTATTTGTTAAGCACTTGGTAGTGTAACTGTATTTGTTGAGCACTTGGTACTTTAATTGTATTTGTTGAGCACTTGGTAGTGTAATTGTATTTGTTGAGCACTTGGTAATGTAATTGTATTTGTTGAGCACTTGGTAGTGTAATTGTATTTGTTGAGTTCTGGGTAGTGTAATTTATTTGTTGAGTACTGGGTAGTGTAATTTATTTGTTGAGCACTTGGTAGTGTAATTGTATTTGTTGATCACTTGGTACTTTAATTGTACTTGTTGAGCACTTGGTAGTGTAATTGTATTTGTTGAGCACTTGGTAGTGTAATTGTATTTGTTGAGCACTGGGTAGTGTAATTGTATTTGTTGAGCACTTGGTAGTGTAATTAAATTTGTTGAGCACTTGGTAGTGTAATTGCATTTGTTGAGAACTTTGTAGTGTAATTGTATTTGTTGAGTACTTGGTAAAGTAATTCTATTTGTTGAGCACTTGGTAGTTTAACAATATTTGTTGAGCACTTGGTACTTTAATTGTATTTGTTGAGCACTTGGTAGTGTAACTGTTTTTGTTGAGTACGTGGTAGTGTAATTGTATTTGTTGAGCACCGGGTAGTGTAATTGTATTTCTTGAGCACTTGGTAGTGTAATTGCATTTGTTGAGAACTTGGTAGTGTAATTGTATTTGTTGAGCACTTGGTAGTGTAATTGTATTTGTTGAGCACTTGGTAGTGTAATTGTATTTGTTGAGCACCTGGTAGTGTAATTGTATTAGTTGATCACTTGGTACTTTAATTGTATTTGTTGAGCACCTGGTAGTGTAACTGTATTTGTTGAGTACTTGGTAGTGTAATTGTATTTGTTGAGCACTTGGTAGTGTAATTGTATTTGTTGAGAACTTGGTAGTGTAATTGTATTTGTTGATCACTTGGTACATTAATTGTATTTGTTGAGCACTTGGTAGTGTAATTGTATTTGTTGAGCACTTGGTAGTGTAATTGTATTTGTTGAGAACTTGGTAGTGTAATTGTATTTGTTGATCACTTGGTACATTAATTGTATTTGTTGAGCACTTGGTAGTGTAACTGTATTTGTTGAGTACTTGGCTGTGTAATTGTATTTGTTGAGTACTGGGTAGTGTAATTGTATTTGTTGAGAACTTGGTAGTGTAATTGTATTTGTTGATCACTTGGTACATTAATTGTATTTGTTGAGCACTTGGTAGTGTAATTGTATTTGTTGAGTTCTGGGTAGTGTAATTTATTTGTTGAGCACTTGGTAGTGTAATTGTATTTGTTGAGCACTTGGTAGTGTAATTGCATTTGTTGAGAACTTGGTAGTTTAATTGTATTTGTTGAGCACGTGGTAGTATTATTGTATTTGTTGAGCCCTTGGTAGTGTAATTGTATTTGTTGAGCACCTGGTAGTGTAATTGTATTTGTTGAGAACTTGGTAGTGTAATTGTATTTGTTGATCACTTGGTACTTTAATTGTATTTATTGAGCACTTGGTAGTGTAACTGTATTTGTTGAGTACTTGGTAGTGTAATTGTATTTGTTGAGTTCTGGGTAGTGTATTCTATTGGTTGAGTACTGGGTAGTGTAATTTATTTGTTGAGCACTTGGTAGTGTAATTGTATTTGTTGATCACTTGGTACTTAATTGTATTTGTTGAGCACTTGGTAGTGTAACAATATTTGTTGAGCACTTGGTACTTTAATTGTATTTGTTGAGCACTTGGTAGTGTAACTGTATTTGTTGAGTACTTGGTAGTGTAATTGTATTTGTTGAGCACTGGGTAGTGTAATTGTATTTGTTGAGCACTTGGTAGTGTAATTGTATTTGTTGAGTTCTGGGTAATGTAATTTATTTGTTGAGTACTGGGTAGTGTAATTTATTTGTTGAGCACTTGGTAGTGTAATTGTATTTGTTGAGCACTTGGTAGTGTAATTGCATTTGTTGAGAACTTGGTAGTGTAATTGTATTTGTTGAGTTCTGGGTAGTGTCATTGTATTTGTTGAGCACCTGGTAGTGTAATTGTATTAGTTGATAACTTGGTACTTTAATTGTATTTGTTGAGCACTTAGTATTGTAACTGTATTTGTTGAGTACTTGGTAGTGTAATTGTATTTGTTGATCACTTGGTACTTTAATTGTATTTGTTGAGCACTTGGTAGTGTAACAATATTTGTTGAGCACTTGGTACTTCAATTGTATTTGTTGAGCACTTGGTAGTGTAATTGCATTTGTTGAGAACTTGGTAGTGAAATTGTATTTGTTGAGCACTTGGTAGTGTAATTGTATTTGTTGAGCACCTGGTAGTGTAATTGTATTTGTTGAGCACCTGGTAGTGTAATTGTTTTTGTTGATCACTTGGTACTTTAATTGTATTTGTTGAGCACCTGGTAGTGTAACTGTATTTGTTGAGCACTTGGTAGTGTAATTGTATTTGTTGAGCACTTGGTAGTGTAATTGTATTTGTTGAGAACTTGGTAGTGTAATTGTATTAGTTGATCACTTGGTACTTTAATTGTATTTGTTGAGCACTTAGTATTGTAACTGTATTTGTTGAGTACTTGGTAGTGTAATTGTATTTGTTGATCATTGGTAATTTAATTGTATTTGTTGAGCACTTGGTAGTGTAACAATATTTGTTGAGCACTTGGTACTTCAATTGTATTTGTTGAGCACTTGGTAGTGTAACTGTATTTGTTGAGTACTTGGTAGTGTAATTGTATTTGTTGAGCACTGGGTACTGCAACTGTATTTGTTGAGCACTTGGTAGTGTAATTGTATTTGTTGAGTTCTGGGTAGTGTAATTTAATTGTTGAGTACTGGATAGTGTAATTTATTTGTTGAGCACTTGGTAGTGCAATTGTATTTGTTGAGCACTTGGTAGTGTAAGTGCATTTGTTGAGAACTTGGTAGTTTAATTGTATTTGATGAGTACTTGGGTGTGTTATTGTATTTGTTGAGCACTTGGTAGTGTAATTGTATTTTTGAGCACCTGGTAGTGTAATTGTATTTGTTGATCACTTGGTACTTTAATTGTATTTGTTGAGCACCTGGTAGTGTAACTATATTAGTTGAGTACTTGGTAGTGTAATTGTATTTGTTGAGCACTTGGTAGTGTAATTGTATTTGCTGAGAACTTGGTAGTGTAATTGTATTTGTTGAGCACTTGGTAGTGTAATTGTATTTGTTGAGAACTTGGTAGGGTAGTGTAATTGTATTTGTTGATCACTTGGTACATTAATTGTATTTGTTGAGCACTTGGTAGTGTAACTGTATTTGTTGAGTACTTGGCAGTGTAATTGTATTTGTTGAGAACTGGGTAGTGTAATTGTATTTGTTGAGCACTTGGTAGTGTAATTGTATTTGTTGAGTTCTGAGTAGTGTAATTTATTTGTTGAGCACTTGGTAGTGTAATTGTATTTGTTGATCACTTGGTACTTTAATTGTATTTGTTGAGCACTTGGTAGTGTAACTGTATTTGTTGAGCACTTGGTACTTTAATTGTATTTGTTGAGCACTTGGTAGTGTAATTGTATTTGTTGAGCACTTGGTAGTGTAATTGTATTTGTTGAGTACTTGGTAGTGTAATTGCATTTGTTGAGAACTTGGTCGTGTTATTGTATTTGTTGAGCACTTGGTAGTGTAATTGTATTTGTTGAGCACTTGGTAGTGTAATTGTATTTGTTGAGCACTTGGTAGTGTAATTGTATTTGTTAAGAACTTGGTAGTGTAATTGTATTTGTTGATCACTTGGTACTTTAATTGTATTTGTTGAGCACTTAGTATTGTAACTGTATTTGTTGAGTACTTGGTAGTATAATTGTATTTGTTGAGCACTTGGTAGTGTAATGGTATTTGTTGAGAACTTGGTAGTGTAATTGTATTTGTTGATCACTTGGTACTTTAATTGTATTTATTTAGCACTTGGTAGTGTAACTGTATTTGTTGAGCACTTGGTAGTGTAATTGTATTTGTTGAACACTGGGTAGTGTAATTGTATTTGTTGAGCACTTGGTAGTGTAGCTGTATTTGTTGAGTTCTAGGTAGTGTAATCTATTTGTTGAGTACTGGGTAGTGTAATTTATTTGTTGAGCACTTGGTAGTGTAATTGTATTTGTTGATCACTTGGTACTTAATTGTATTTGTTGAGCACTTGGTAGTGTAACAATATTTGTTGAGCACTTGGTACTTTAATTGTATTTGTTGAGCACTTGGTAGTGTAACAATATTTGTTGAGCACTTGGTACTTCAATTGTATTTGTTGAGCACTTGGTAGTGTAATTGCATTTGTTGAGAACTTGGTAGTGTAATTGTATTTGTTGAGCACTTGGTAGTGTAATTGTATTTGTTGAGCACCTGGTAGTGTAATTGTATTTGTTGAGCACCTGGTAGTGTAATTGTTTTTGTTGATCACTTGGTACTTTAATTGTATTTGTTGAGCACCTGGTAGTGTAACTGTATTTGTTGAGTACTTGGTAGTGTAATTGTATTTGTTGAGCACTTGGTAGTGTAATTGTATTTGTTGAGAACTTGGTAGTGTAATTGTATTTGTTGATCACTTGGTACATTAATTGTATTTGTTGAGCACTTGGTAGTGTAACTGTATTTGTTGAGTACTTGGCAGTGTAATTGTATTTGTTAGCACTGGGTAGTGTAATTGTATTTGTTGAGAACGTGGTAGTGTAATTGTATTTGTTGATCACTTGGTACATTAATTATATTTGTTGAGCACTTGGTAGTGTAATTTTATTTGTTGAGTTCTGGGTAGTGTAATTTATTTGTTGAGCACTGGGTAGTGTAATTGTATTTGTTGAGCACTTGGTAGTGTAATTGCATTTGTTGAGAACTTGGTAGTTTAATTGTATTTGTTGAGCACGTGGTAGTATTATTGTATTTGTTGAGCCCTTGGTAGTGTAATTGTATTTGTTGAGCACTTGGTAGTGTAATTGTATTTGTTGATCACTTGGTACTTTAATTGTATTTGTTGAGCACCTGGTAGTGTAACTGTATTTGTTGAGTACTTGGTAGTGTAATTGTATTTGTTGAGCATATGGTAGTGTAATTGTATTTGTTGAGAACTTGGTAGTGTAATTGTATTTGTTGATCACTTGGTAATGTAATTGTATTTGTTGAGCACTTGGTAGTGTAACTGTATTTTTTGAGTACTTGGCAGTGTAATTTTATTTATTGAGCACTGGGTAGTGTAATTGTATTTGTTGAGCACTTGGTAGTGTAATTGTATTTCTTGAACACTTGGTAGTGTAATTGTATTTGTTTAGAACATGGTAGTGTAATTGTATTTGTTGAGTTCTGGGTAGTGTAATTGTATTTGTTGATCACTTGGTACTTTAATTGTATTTGTTGAGCACTTGGTAGTGTAACAATATTTGTTGAGCACTTGGAACTTTAATTGTATTTGTTGAGCACTTGGTACATTAACTGTATTTGTTGAGTACTTGGTAGTGTAATTGTATTTGTTGAGCACTGGGTAGTGTAATTGTATTTGTTGAGCACTTGGTACTTTAATTGTATTTGTTGAGTTCTGGGTAGTGTAGTTTATTTGTTGAGTACTGGGTAGTGTAATTTATTTGTTGAGCACTTGGTAGTGTAATTGTATTAGTTGAGCACTTGGTAGTGTAATTGCATTTGTTGAGAACTTGGTAGTGTAATTGTATTTGTTGAGCACTTGGTAGTGTTATTGTATTTGTTGAGCCCTTGGTAGTGTAATTGTATTTGTTGAGCACCTGGTAGTGTAATTGTATTTGTTGAACAGTTGGTACTTTATCTGTATTTGTTGAGCACCTGGTAGTGTAACTGTATTTGTTAAGTTCTGGGTAGTGTAATTTATTTGTTGAGAACTTGGTACTTTAATTGTATTTGTTGAGCACTTGATAGTGTAACTGTATTTGTTGAGCACTTGGTACTTTAATTGTATTTGTTGAGCACTTGGTAGTGTAATTGTATTTGTTGAGCACTTGGTAGTGTAATTGTATTTGTTGAGCACTTGGTAGTGTAATTGTATTTGTTGAGTTCTTGGTATTGTAATTGTATCTTTTGAGCACATTGGAATGTAATTGTATTTGTTGAGCACTTGGTAGTGTAATTGTATTTGTTGAGCACTTGGTAGTGTAATTGTATTTGTTGAGCACCTGGTAGTGTAATTGTATTTGTTGATCACTTGTACTTTAATTGTATTTGTTGAGCACTTGGTAGTGTAACTGTATTTGTTGAGTACTTGGTAGTGTAATTGTATTTGTTGAGCACTGGGTAGTGTAATTGTTTTTGTTGAGCACTTGGTAGTGTAATTGTATTTGTTGAGTTCTGGGTAGTGTAATTTATTTGTTGAGTACTGGATAGTGTATTTTATTTGTTGAGTACTTGGTAGTGTAATTGTATTTATTGAGCACTTGGTAGTGTAATTGTATTTGTTGAGAACTTGGTAGTGTAATTGTATTTGTTGATCACTTGGTACATTAATTGTATTTGTTGAGCACTTGGTAGTGTAACTGTATTTGTTGAGTACTTGGCAATGTAATTGTATTTGTTGAGCACTGGGTAGTGTAATTGTATTTGTTGAGAACGTGGTAGTGTAATTGTATTTGTTGATCACTTGGTACATTAATTGTATTTGTTGAGCACTTGGTAGTGTAATTTTATTTGTTGAGTTCTGGGTAGTGTAATTTATTTGTTGAGCACTTGGTAGTGTAATTGTATTTGTTGAGCACTTGGTAGTGTAATTGCATTTGTTGAGAACTTGGTAGTTTAATTGTATTTGTTGAGCACGTGGTAGTATTATTGTATTTGTTGAGCCCTTGGTAGTGTAATTGTATTTGTTGAGCACTTGGTAGTGTAATTGTATTTGTTGATCACTTGGTACTTTAATTGTATTTGTTGAGCACCTGGTAGTGTAACTGTATTTGTTGAGTACTTGGTAGTGTAATTGTATTTGTTGAGCATATGGTAGTGTAATTGTATTTGTTGAGCACTTGGTACTTTAATTGTATTTGTTGAGTTCTGGGTAGTGTAATTTATTTGTTGAGTACTGGGTAGTGTAATTTATTTGTTGAGCACTTGGTAGTGTAATTGTATTAGTTGAGCACTTGGTAGTGTAATTGCATTTGTTGAGAACTTGGTAGTGTAATTGTATTTGTTGAGCACTTGGTAGTGTAATTGTATTTGTTTAGAACATCGTAGTGTAATTGTATTTGTTGAGTTCTGGGTAGTGTAATTGTATTTGTTGAACAGTTGGTACTTTATCTGTATTTGTTGAGCACCTGGTAGTGTAACTGTATTTGTTGAGCCCTTGGAACTTTAATTGTATTTGTTGAGCACTTGGTACATTAACTGTATTTGTTGAGTACTTGGTAGTGTAATTGTATTTGTTGAGCACTGGGTAGTGTAATTGTATTTGTTGAGCACTTGGTACTTTAATTGTATTTGTTGAGTTCTGGGTAGTGTAATTTATTTGTTGAGTACTGGGTAGTGTAATTTATTTGTTGAGCACTTGGTAGTGTAATTGTATTAGTTGAGCACTTGGTAGTGTAATTGCATTTGTTGAGAACTTGGTAGTGTAATTGTATTTGTTGAGCACTTGGTAGTGTTATTGTATTTGTTGAGCCCTTGGTAGTGTAATTGTATTTGTTGAGCACCTGGTAGTGTAATTGTATTTGTTGAACAGTTGGTACTTTATCTGTATTTGTTGAGCACCTGGTAGTGTAACTGTATTTGTTGAGTACTTGGTAGTGTAATTGTATTTGTTGAGCACTTGGTAGTGTAATTGTATTTGTTGAGAACTTGGTAGTGTAATTGTATTTGTTGATCACTTGGTACATTAATTGTATTTGTTGAGCACTTGGTAGTGTAACTGTATTTGTTGAGTACTTGGCAGTGTAATTGTATTTGGCATGACCAAAATTATTTAAACCAAATTTATGTTAGGAGGATAGCTACTCTTGGGGCCCCTAGGGCCGTTTATCTTGTATCAATACGTATAAGGTGTAGAACGGGGCCCTAAAAATGACATACTTATTAATATAGCTTATATAGTAAAAAAAACGGTACCCTTACAAACACTAATGCTTAGCCCTCATGGGGCAAGACAAAAATTATTTAAACCACTTTTATGTTAGTGGGATAGCTACTCTTGGGCCCCTAGGGCCGTTTATCTTGTACCGCTACGTAAAAGGTGTACAACGGGGCTCTAAAAATGACATACTTATTAATATAGCTTATATAGTAAAAAATGGTACCCTTACAAACACTGATGCTTAGCCCTCATGGGGCAAGACAAAAATTATTTAAACCAATTTTATGTTAGGGGGATATCTACTCTTTGGGCCCCATAGGGCCCTTTATCTTGTATCGCTACGTATAAGGTGTAGAATGGGGCCCTGAAAATGGCATATTTATTAATATAGCTTATATAGTAAAAAATGGTAGCCTTACAAACACTGATGCTTAGCCCTCATGGGGCAAGACAAAAATTATTTAAACCAAATTTATGTTAGGGGGATAGC
Source organism: Bulinus truncatus (assembly GCA_021962125.1). NCBI lineage: Eukaryota > Metazoa > Mollusca > Gastropoda > Planorbidae > Bulinus > Bulinus truncatus. Next base: position 11,801,163 of record JAGDYQ010000003.1, on the reverse strand, counting down.
TACTCTTGGGCCCCTAGGGCCGTTTATCTTGTACCGCTACGTAAAAGGTGTACAACGGGGCTCTAAAAATGACATACTTATTAATATAGCTTATATAGTAAAAAATGGTACCCTTACAAACACTGATGCTTAGCCCTCATGGGGCAAGACAAAAATTATTTAAACCAATTTTATGTTAGTGGGATATATATCCCACTAACATAAAATTGGTTTAAATAATTTTTGTCATGCCTTTTAAGGGCTAAGCATCAGTGTTTGTAAGGGTACCATTTTTTACTATATAAGCTATATTAATAAGTATGTCATTTTTAGAGCCCTGTTGTACACCTTTTACGTAGCGGTGGTATTAAGATAAACGGCCCCTAGGGGGCCCAAGTGTAGCTATCCACTAACATAAAAGTGGTTTAAATAATTTTTGTCTTGCCCCATGAGGGCTAAGCATCAGTGTTTGTAAGAGTACCATTTTTTACTATAAAAGCTATATTAATAAGTATGCCATTTTCAAGGCCCCATCCTACATATTATACGTAGCGATACAAGATAAAGGGCCCTAGGGGCCCCACGAGTAGCTATCCCCCTAAAATAAAATTGGTTTAAATAATTTTTGTCATGCCTTTTGAGGGTTAAGCATCAGTGTTTGTAAGGGTACCGTTTTTTTACTATATAAGCTATATTTAAAAAAATGTCATTTAGGGCCCCATTCTACACCTTATACGTATTGTTACAAGATAAACGGCCCTAGGGGCCTCAAGAGTAGCTATCCCCCTAACATAAAATTGGTTTAAATAATTTTGGTCATGCCTTTTGAGGGCTAAGCATCAGTGTTTGTAAGGGTACCATTTTTTACTATATAAGCTATATTAATAAGTATTCCATTTTCAGGGCCCCATTCTACACCTTATACGTAGCGATACAAGATAAAGGGCCCTAGGGGCCCCAAGAGTAGCTATCCCCCTAACATAAATTTGGTTTAAATAATTTTGGACATGCCTTTTGAGAGCTAAGCATCAGTGTTTGTAAGGCTACCATTTTTTACTATATAAGCTATATTAATAAGTATGCCATTTTCAGGGCCCCATTCTACACCTTATACGTAGTGATACAAGATAAAGGGCCCTAGGGGCCCCAAGAGTAGCTATCCCCCTAACATAAAATTGGTTTAAATAATTTTTGTCTTGCCCCATGAGGGCTAAGCATCAGTGTTTGTAAGGGTACCATTTTTTACTATATAAGCTATATTAATTATGTCTTTTTCAGGGCCCCATTCTACACCTAAGATATAGGGATAAAAAATAAATGGCCCATTGGGGCATCAAGGGCGTCTATCCCACTAACATAAAATGTGTTTAATCATTTTCTTCATGCCCTATAGGAGTCAGGCATTACTGCTTCTCATGGTACTTTTTTTCCTATATAATCCTTTGTTAAGTATGCCCCATTTGTTTCTTCATTGTAAAATGCTAAACTGGCAGCAACATCACTGGAATTCGGTCGTGCTTTTTAAAATTGTTAAACAGAAAATATACGGAACGAAAGAAAATAGTAAAGAAAAGTGTTATAAGTTGCAAATTTTTTTTGCGATAAAGTAATAAAAATGAACAAAATATTGTCTAAAATGGATAATATTGATGTGAAATCATTAATACTATGATTTGGGAATGTTTATTTAGGTATAGTATCAATAATATTATCAAAATAATTTCTGCACGTAAAATAAGAGATTATATATATATATATATATATATATATATATATATATATATATATATATATATATATACACAACCAAGTCTACTCAATGATTTCTAAATGTGCTTCGTCTCATACATATGTGGACACTTAATATAATTTAATATACACCCAAGTCAGTCAACAAGAATAACTCCGAACAGACAGAAATAATAATATACCAGTAAAACTGAGTAATATAAATATACACATACCAGAAGCAGAAGTGCCACGGAAATAATATATATATTATCTACTAATCTACAAACGTACCCATGACATGTAATTTATTTGTTGAGTACTGGGTAGTGTAATTGTATCGAATGTACCAATGACCTAGCTTGTAGAGAGCACCTTCGACAACAGCAATGGGGCACCTCAGGAAGGTGGGGGGTTTCCAAAATATTTTTTTTAAAAACCTAACTTTTAAAATTCTACATTATTTTTAATATCATCAGTTTTAAATTTTCAAACTCTTAGTTGTTAAGATGTTTAGATGAAGATAATGAAGAAAAAAAAACAATTGAACATTAAAATTGATGGAAAACATTACAATTAAACAAACAACATTCAGTTTTACGTTGATGAAGATTATGAAATCTAATCCCGTCGTTTCGTATGTTACAAAACTGTTGAGATAACTTGAACAATGCAGGAATCAACTGACGGTTGTGATGTGTATAAGTTGGAAGAAAGTGTAAATAATTATTAGTTAATATTTTATAAATGTTGCGAAATGTAAACATTATTATATTTTCATTTTATTGCTTATTGCTTGCTTTATTTTAAAAGAAATTCTATCAAAAAACATTCGTTATTTACATTCTTCAAAACAATATTCATAATAATAGTTTTTAATAATTATTTTAATTTAAACTTTTAATTTTTAAAATGCAAACTTTGGGTTGAAAACATATGGATTTCATTTCATTGTGTGATAGAAAATCAAATCATAGCAAAGTTATGCCAAGTTAATGAGACCTCGATCAACTGCAAGTATCCTCACTCCAAATATGACTATACAACAAATCGAAAAAAATTAAGTTATTCACAAATAAACAAAATAAGTAAAAAGAAAATAAAAAATAAAATCACTGGTAAACTTTTAACTAAGTGAAATGTTAAACTCATATACATAAATGTACTACTGTATTTTATAATATGTATATCGTTAAACATATCAAAAGTATGACTGCAATACATGATAAAACAAAAGTTAACAACTAAAAAACTAAGCTATATATAAAAAGAAAAAGGTTGAACATCGCTAGAGTTACTTAGGACCTAGATACCTAATCTAATTAAAGTACAGACTACTTCATGGTTCATATGTCATTGGAAAGAAAATTGACATTCAGTACTCCCAAAAGCGGCGTAGCAACAGACCGTCACCATCAGAACAAGGTCTGCTTTTCTGGCATGCAACATTGACATTCTCTGTGGTGTCAAGATCCTCTTCAAAGAACTGTATGATGACTCACATGCTGCAGTTGAAACATCAATGGTTCGTGTAAGATCAATGATCTTTTTTATGGATGGCATGGCTTCCATGACCGATGACGTAGATATTAATTTGGCGTCGACATATTTATTTTTATCTTCAAAAAAACAACTTTCTCGCCAACTCCGATTCTCTTTCATCTAATTTGATACTTGCCAGATCGGCAAGGGGCTGCAATCTTGCCATGTTTATAAAGGTAGGCGAATTCACACTGGTGGCCAATACCGCTGTGGCAATATCTGACTGTATAGCACCGAAGCGTTTGTCCAGTTCACCTGTCATGTTGTCTAGCAACTGGAAATATGTGTTCATTGCCTCCATGCGCTCAGTTTTCTCACAGTCTTCATTTAACGTAATTACCTGTTGTTTATCTGCAGTTCCTTGTCCAGTGGTTTTAACATTTTCTGCAGGAGCTTTTATCAAATTGTGTTCTTCTGAAGTTATGGTACAAATTGAGAACTATACAAACAGCAATGCAAAACATGAGGAAGACCTGAAAAGTTCCCTGCTGGAGTACTGGACTAAGTGACACCCAATGAGCTTTACATACTTTTTGTTTTGTGTATGAGTATTTTACAAACACCAATTTAACGTTCATACTTCTCCACACATTCATATTTCTCCACCGTTGTGCTATTCTATGTACTTTGGACATGATCGTTCATGTCTAAGCTCAGATTCAAACTAATTCATGAATTTTAAAAATATAAAATTTTGAGACTGAACAACACACTGATTGGCAAGCCAAGGTAAAATATCCATTAATTTTTTAGAAGAAAGTGTTTAAAATACTGCCAGCTTTATGAAAATCTTACTATAGATGAAAGAATCTACATTGGTAAATATAGTTTTTAATAATACATTAAAGATAAGCCAACTAAAATTAATGGGGTATGAAAATTTTGGTTTTAGCTGATACATGTTGAAGAAATGAGCACAATGTTAAAATGTCTTTCACTTAATTTCAGGGAAAAAATCTTTTTTTTTTTCGATAAAGAAATGTTTATGCATGTTCTACTGAAAATGATTTTTGAAATATATTTGTGGTTAAATATTTATGAATCCTTAGTATATTGTGTATTTTTAATGTTGATTTAATATAATCATAAGAATTACAGGCATTGTTTTTAAAAAAAATATTTCTACCTGTTTTTTTAATTGTAAAAAAAAAAATTTTTTTCTACATTGCTAATACTACAAAATCATTATTAAAAAGTTGTCTAAAGTAATCTAACAGATGATAAAACATTCTGCATTTCTGCTCTCACTAATCTCTATACTTATAAGACGCATTTGCTGTCTGTCTGTCTGTTCCCTTATAACTCAAGATCCAGACAACCAAATAACGTGAAAATTGGAACACATACACATAATTACATGGGGAAGGTCATGGGACAGGTTTCTTTTCATCTCGATGGGTAGTTTAATTGTAATTAATTATTTTAGTATTTTTACTATCACGCCAATGCCATAAATAAAACTACTCTGTGACGTCATTTCCCGATGATACATTTTACATTTTTAAATTTTCCTACTAGTAAAGTCGAATAGAACTTGCGCGCTGGTGCTGTATTGTGCCTTTGTGCTGCAAAGAATTGTTTTTTCATGCTCCCTGATTTGTACAGTTTAAGGAAGGTAAAGGAATGAAGAAGGATTTTAGAAGAAGTTTGAAGCCATAATAGTATAAGAATATATATATATATATATATATATATATATATATATATATACAGGGAGAGGAGGGGAGGGAGAGAGAAGGGGCAGGGAGAGGAAAGGAAGGTAGGAGAGGGAGAGAGAGAGAGGGGTGGGAGGGGGAGAAAGGGGAGGGAAGGAGAGATGAGAGGGAAGGGGAAAAGAGGAGAGTGACGGTAGGAGGGAGGAGGGAGGGAGAGATAAGGAAGGGAGATGGGGGGAGAAAGCAGATGGTAAACAGAAAACCTTATTTCAAAGCCGGATACTTTGTAGAAGTATATAATGCTCATGTTATTTATTCATTTAATTAATTTTTTTTTTTTTTTTTTTGTTTTGGTTATATGATAATTTTGGCTCATAAAATGTGTGTGTGTGTGTCACAACTATTTTATTTATTGATAGATTTCATTGAATTTGGTGTTGTAATATGTAATTTTGACTGAGGTTTAATATAAGAATAAAATTAACAGTATATCTCAAAAGATTTTTTCCCCTTCTTGGTGTTTGATGTTTGTTTGTAAATTGTAAAAAACAGTTGTATGATAAGGGGTATTTTAAAAAGTTTTAAACAAACAAAAACTTCATTGAACAGAGCAACCCAATAATAGTAAAAAAAAAAAGGCAAAAAAAAAAAACATAGATCACGGAAGAGTTAAGCCTTTAGTCTTTACGTAATTAAAATTTTAGAAAATTTAGAAAGCGGACATGCGCACACGCAGGAAGTCATTCAGTAAACAAACAAAATATGTTCATTATTTAAAAGTTAATTGAATATAAGAGTGGGGGGGGGGATAACCCCGGCTCTGTTTAGATAATTTCATCCCCGCCGGGGGATGAAATCATAGACATTTATCCCCGGCTCTGCAGAAATTTTTTGTCATCCCCGGCACTGGTTTTTTTTTTAATTCGAGCACTGCCAACATCCTACAGTGTATAATCAAATCGATTGATAATGTTGATGCACATATTATGCAACTATTAAACAAACTGGCCGAATGCCTAGGTACCATCTAATACACACACCAAATATATAGTACCGGCAGCCTTTTTTTTTGTTTGCTTGAACACAATAAGTATTGACTGTGTATCGTACTGTGCTGCAGGGACAGTTTGATGGTATTTGTCAATTTCACAAACTTGAACATACCTAACTTTATAGATGTATATAAAATGATGCTGCAGAATGCATAGTGTAAGCCTAATATGAAATAGTTTTTTTTTCCTCATTTGTAATGTAATAACTAATTAATAAAAATAAATGAATAAAATGACCAAACTGTGTAATATGTGTTTATTTTAATAATTATGCACAGAAAACCGAGATAGACGTGTCGCCAAAATAGAAATCTTGAAAACAATGTTTAGTTTCTAAACCAGACAAGGGCAATTTACGGCCCATTAAGCGTTTTGATTTGACCCGCAGTACACTCCCCTTCATTCATTTACATTGATAACATTTACTTTTATGTTAGCTCATATCAAGTAGCCTATTATAAAAACACTGCGATGGTCTGCTCTTGGTCAGGCCTTTCAATCAAATTTAAGAACCCATTATGACCCATTTTTTCTATATGTGATTTTGTAGCATGTTTATTATGCAGTTATATGATTTACACATAGCATTGAAAAAAAATCACTTACAAACACGAAAGATAGACATCAATAGTAGCTGCAGTGAATACATTGTGCATTGAAGTAACTGAAGTGTATGATCTTTTTCAATATATTTCAGAATACTCGGGGTGTACATTTTATACTAGATCTGGAGCAGCCAATTCGCTACCTTTGATTAATGTCTCATTTATGTGTAGAATTATGCTGGAATGTTGGTCAAGATTATTGTCAACTATTGACTACATCAGCAAGTTACTGCAAAGAATGGACATATCCAACAATACTACAGCAATGATTCTTGTAAATTTATAAGTGACCATTCAGAGAATGCAAAATACTGGAATCAAATCTTGGCAAGCAGGGCCGGGAAGGAGTCGGTGTCGGCCACACAAGCCCACTACTCTTCCTAAGATACTGATTATCAGGCATAATATCAATATTTATCGCCAATAAAGTGAATGATTATAAATATTTTATAAATAATGAAATGTAAAATGTATAGCAAAAAAGGCAATAATAAAATTAATTTAAAAATTGTATTGTCCAGAGTTTCGTTATATCATCTCATACTTGCTAAGTCCACAATAAAAGGTTCTGAGATTTCACATCTTATTATACTGTGACTTTTGCACCAGTTTTAGATTGTTGAATGAGCGCTCTGTAGACATAATGCATGACAAAATACGTAGACTACACATTAGGGTGCATCACCAAATAAAATTTTTAATAATTGATCTGTCTGCTATTTAAATTTGTTCCATTGATCAAAAAAAGCATTCTGTAAAAAAATATTTGACAATATTTTGAGGTCCCCCGTACTTCAACAAAGTTGGCATAATTAAGCGAAAACTAGATAAAACCCATCTTTCTTGTAAAGTCTTACAGACTTACATACAAAAAGTGAAGCGCTATATAAATTGTTTTATAGTCTTTGGTTTTATAATGTTTGGTAGCTATGATTTATTTTGATAAACAGTTGTGCTAGAAATAAAATTTAAAATTCACATTTTATTAGCGAAAACAATACTTTTCCTTACCGCATATTGATGACCAAGGCAAGCATTTTAATTTCTTTATTTATATTATTTTAATTTCTGATACACACGACCTATAAAATCAGAACATGGAAATGATATGAAAAACAACAATAAAATGTTTACACCTTCTAAGGATATGCTGGCTGACCCTGGCATCACTTAAACAGTTGCATATCCAGTTATTACTGCGTCTCCTGCCTCGCGAACAAAGAAACCACAAACTCTTCTGAAAACTGAAATGTTTGGCATTGGCCCTGTAATCTGTGTTGATGATGCTATAATTACTGGAAATCTTCGACTATCAACTTGTTTACAAGTTTTGAGGTGCATGATGTATCACTGCAATGTAGCAGCACACAGTGAGCGTCCAGGTTCTCTTGGTGCACCTTCTCGATTTACAACTTCCAAAATTGTGCTGAATCAAGTTACTGCTTTCTACGAAAAAAGCAAACATTCCAATGGTGACAGAGGAGAGCTTGTGAGAAGATTGTTCCAGCTTCTTGATGAATACAATAAACTTCGTTCAATTGATAAAAGTCGCCGAAACACACCAGCCACAAACGTAAACTGGAACAAATGAAATCTATGTATGTTGGCAACAACTTTTCAACTGTAGCCACCAAATTTCGAGACTATTATCAAGAATGCAGAAGATCTAGCATTCTTGGGTTCTATGAAAGGAGACAGGTCTTCCAGCTTTGGATCATTTGACAAAACACTTGCAAAAAAGTCGCTCGACGCCATTCACGAGATGTCGCAACATTGGAACGTCAGAAACGCGCAAGAGAAGAAAATGCAGCATGTTCAACGATATCAGTGCCTTCCAGCGAAAGGTAACAGTGACGAACCCGATGATTCTACTTCTAAATCTGAAGATAATATGGAGTTTGTTGATAACTGTTTGGATGATATAATGCCATTGCAAAAGCGAAGAAAGCCAACAGGAGCTTTGGTATTTGTACCTCCAGATGTTTTAAGCCGACCAAATCTTGTGTCACTAGCGACAAGATTAAAGATTACACCAACACAACAGGCAGCTTTCACACAGGGCCTTATTAGCGAGTCTGGGGGTGATGTATCTATGTTGGCTTCTTCCTATGCCACTGCAGATCGTTCACGTCGCAAAGTTGTGAGTGAGATATCTACAAAGATCCACGACTCCTGGGAACCATCCGAACTATGCACTCTCCACTGGGATGGCAAACTGACACCTTCTCTAAAAAATCATCGTGTCACTGAAGAACGCATAACAGTTGTTGTCGGTGATGCAAAGCAATTGAAACTTCTAGGAGTGCCAAATTATGCCAAGGCAACAAAGAAACCCGTTGGTGAAATAATTGCAGAATTAACCATGAAGCTAATGACAGAGTGGCATTGTAATGATTGTATCGTTAATATGACATTCGACACAACACAGATCAAACACTGGCCTTCAGACTGCTGCCTGTATTGCCATACAAAATATGCTGCAACGTGCTCTTCTGTGGTCAGGTTGTCGCCATCACATTGGTGAAGTTATCCTCTCGCATGTGTTTGCAGACATGAAAATAGAAGTTTCCAAATCCCCGGATATAACTTTATTCACCTAGCTGCGAAGTAATTGGGAGTTGGTGGCACATGATTGGTCTCACGTTTGTAGTTCGTTTACGTTAGCTGATCATGATCTGAAGGCTCAAGAGCGACTGACGATAATGAGAGATGCGGTAATTGCACATGCCAACTCTAGTAAGCAAACCGAATTCTTGCGAGACGACTACCACGAATTCCTTAAGCTGTCCCTTGTTTACCTGAATCCTACAAATAAGGAGGTTAACTTTAAAAGACCAGGTGCCCTGCACAAAGCACGATGGATGGCAAAGCTGATATATTGCCTCCAGATTGCACTGTGTGAGACACAAATTCAATTATTGCCTCCAGGTACTATTACCACACGTGATCTAGTGCCAAAGATTCGTGCATTTGCTACATTTGTAACACATGTTTATGTCGTGTGGTGGCTCACTTGCAAAAAGAGTGTGGATGCACCATGGAATGATCTAAAGCTCTACAAGCGACTTTGGATTACAACGATGTCAACAGAGACATATCCAAGTCGGCAATCCGTGCCCTGAATAGGCATCTGTGGTACCTCACTGCTGAAATGATCCCACTTGCTCTGTTCAGCAATGAAGTACCTGTGTTGGAAAAAGCGAGCTCTAGCAGATGCTCTGCTAAGGCTTCAACCAGTGGTTGCCCTTCCAAACTCCATAGAATCGATTTAGAAATGGTTGGGGAAAACCACGATTCCAATCATTTGATTCTAAAACTCGGCTGTGTGATCTGGCTGGAGTTGACTCATGGTTTACTATATACAGACTTCAACTGGACACAGGATTCCTCCAACTGCCTGTTGATGATTGGTTCCAAACAGCTTCTTACATTGCCTGTGCAGAAAATGTTGCTGCTATTAACGTTGTTAACGATTGTGCCAAGTGAAACTGGCATCTGACTTTGTTGAAGCAGCGCGAACGGATGAACATTTTCAAAACATTCTTCAAGTGGTAGAAATGGACCATAAAAACATCTCAAATGTGCGTAAACCTTACAATCTTTGCAACAAAGTGAAACTGGATTAAATGCAACAGTAATAAATAATTTAATACTTTAATGTAATTTTTATATAGGCCAGAATAAACTTTTTTTTTTCTTTACATGTTTTGTGATTTCTTGGGCGGGGGGGGAGGGGGGACCTCTAAATCAACTCTGATTGGAAAAATATTTTACACAAGTTATTATTAATGATATTAGAATAAATTAGAAACATAGACAGCTCAAAAACAAACAATCAATTTTTTCCTCTAGTGTGGTGATGCACCCTACCAAAATGTAGAGGAGGGGGCAAACGCTTCCCTGCCCCCCCTGGATACGCCCATGCTCATAAGTATAAAATCTTACATATAGACCCCACTAACACTCAAAAATATATATGCTTACACATTGATCACACTAACACTCAAATTTATAAAGCTTACACATAGACTACACCTACTAACACAAATATATAGCTTACACATAGACTACACTAACCCTAACAAGTATTTAATTTACATATAGACTCACTTCTAATTTCTCAACATTCATTTAATACAGGTCTGATGATAATTTTCAAAGAAAAAAGATCTCAGTGGGCATCAAAATACTTTAACAATGATTTAAGTTACTTAATTGACTCTTTAATGCATCCAACATTCATCTATAATATACCTATCTATACCTACTCGTTCCTAAAAGTTCACTTTCTGTCAATTAAATATTCGGGGTGGGAGGGGGGTCTAAAAAAGGTTTCGCTGTTGTTGACATGGGCCAGAAGGTGGGGGGGGGTCTAAAAAAAGGTTTCGCTGTTGTTGACATGGGCCAGAAGGTGGGGGGGATCTAAAAAAAGGTTTGGCTGTTGTTGACATGGGCCAGAAGGTGGGGGGGGGTCTAAAAAAAGGTTTGGCTGTTGTTGACATGGGCCAGAAGGTGGGGGGGTCTAAAAAAAAGGTTTCGCTGTTGTTGACATGGGCCAGAAGGTGGGGGGTCTAAAAAAGGTTTGGCTGTTGTTGACATGGGCCAGAAGGTGGGGGTTCAAAAAAAGGTTTGGCTGTTGTTGACATGGGCCAGAAGGTGGGGGGGTCTAAAAGGTTTCGCTGTTGTTGACATGGGCCAGAAGGTGGGGGCTTAAAAAAAGGTTTGGCTGTTGTTGACATGGGCCAGAAGGTGGGGGGGTCTAAAAAAGGTTTGGCTGTTGTTGACATGGGCCAGAAGGTGGGGGGGTCTAAAAAAGGTTTCGCTGTTGTTGACATGGGCCAGAAGGTGGGGGTCTAAAAAAAGGTTTGGCTGTTGTTGACATGGGCCAGAAGGTGGGGGGTCTAAAAAAGGTTTGGCTGTTGTTGACATGGGCCAGAAGGTGGGGGGTCTAAAAAGAGGTTTCTGCTGTTGTTGACATGGGCCAGAAGGTGGGGGGTCTAAAAAAAGGTTTGGCTGTTGTTGACATGGGCCAGAAGGGGTGGGGGGTCTAAAAAAGGTTTCGCTGTTGTTGACATAGGCCAGAAGGTGGGGTCTAAAAAAGGTTTGGCTGTTGTTGACATGGGCCAGAAGGTGGGGGGTCTAAAAAAGGTTTCGCTGTTGTTGACATAGGCCAGAAGGTGGGGGGTCTAAAAAAAGGTTTGGCTGTTGTTGACATGGGCCAGAAGGTGGGGGGTCTAAAAAAGGTTTCGCTGTTGTTGACATGGGCCAGAAGGTGGGGGGTCTAAAAAAAGGTTTGGCTGTTGTTGACATGGGCCAGAAGGTGGGGGTCTAAAAAAAGGTTTGGCTGTTGTTGACATGGGCCAGAAGGTGGGGGGGGTCTAAAAAAGGTTTCTGCTGTTGTTGACATGGGCCAGAAGGTGGGGGGTCTAAAAAAGGTTTGGCTGTTGCTGATATTGGGCCAGAAGGTGGGGGTCTAAAAAAGGTTTGGCTGTTGTTGACATGGGCCAGAAGGTGGGGGGTTGATGTTCAAAAGCGACGACAAAAAAAACAGCTGCTGTCTAGAAAATCAAACCTTCATTAGTTCGTAAATCCGAAAATTTAAAGGGTAGCCCAGTTGGAAATAATTTTTTTCTGTTCTTAAACTTCAGAACTAATTAATACAATTAATCAAGACATACTATTTTTTTAATTTTACGGGCCTGTCACGCAGCGATCCAAAAAATTATTTAGCGATATTTGTTGACTGGTTTATATGAAAATATTTTTATTATCACGAAAGATTACTTAATGAAATAAAATTTTATGTCTATAATGATATAATAAATACATTTAAAAAAATTTTTTAATTTAGACCGGCAAAAATGCTGAAAATAAAAACATAAAAAATGACAAAAAAGGGGGGGATAAGGGGGCTTAAGATATCTTTAATACCGGAAGTCATTCCAGAAACCAACATCTTTGTGATTTGGTAATTGGTGTTTCTCAATTTCTGACAAATGGTTTATGAGAAATCTGCGTTAGAACGGTGAAAAGATTCAAAATTATCTCTTTTAGAAAAAACAACATTGAATCTTGTAAATTTTTGAATTATTTTTAATGTATACCGCGTTCTTTAAAATATTTTTCAATTTGAATTAACTTGCCATGGCTAAAAAAGTTAATTCCAAGTTATTCTATGGTATGTCTAAGTACTCAAACATAAAAGGATTTTTTAGATATAGTGCATTTTTTTTTCTTATTGTGCCCGTAGTGCAGTCTTTCCCAATGTATGCTTATGTACCCACTAGTAGTTGCCCGTTTCATTCGCAACTAAATGTTTTATCCCAATAAAATATTTAATATGAGAATAATCTTGTCATAAACCGAGGCGGCTGCTAATTCAACATGATCACAGTCCATCGACGAAATTTTATAAAAGCTTAGCGTCGATATGATCCATGATGATAACTGAATTACCCTATTTAATGTGCTTGTGCAATCATATTTTCATAAACGTAGATAGTTTTTATAAAAATAAGAAAAATAGCAAACAATCAGCAATAGCCGGTTTACAAGATTCTTAGTGATATATCACTGTATCTAAAGCATGGCTCGATGCCATCTTGCGCTCATCCAGCAAAAACATTTCAGCATTTCGTAATTGATCCGCTGCAAATGTATTGTGCGCAAAATATGTCTTACTGCTCTCTTTAATAGGAACTATTAACATGGTTGGAAAACGGTTAAAATAATAGCGATATCCCATTCTGCACGGACGAACGCCAAGAAATGCAAGATATGAACAGAAATAACAAAGAAATGTACGAAATACCGCAATAGGAAAGAACATCATCTCTTTATCGCCATGAACACAATACATATTATAGATTTCCTTGAACATCACAGTTTTAGTGTACGGACCATTGTCTGGATATATATGATAGATTTCCTTGTGTATTTTTAGTGTACGGACCATTAACCTGAGGTAGACAACAATAAGAAACCCTTGAATGACGGATGCAAAATTACCAGTTTTGGAATTCCCGAACTATTTTTAACTTAAAGCGACATTCCATTCTGCGAAGGAAGATATCAGCATAAAGAAACACCGACTGTTTTCCCATTCTGACACATGCGCAGCCGACTTCCGTGAAATGAGTCCCAGATGATATCCCAAGTACAGAATTACTTTTATTTATAGCGACGGCCTTCCCATTCTGCACGTACGGACGGACGGACGCCAAGATAGGAATTTTATTAGTAGGATTGTGCTACCTGTACCAATTGTGTGCTACACATACCGATTGTGTGCTACACGTACCCATTGTGTGCTACACGTACCCATTGTGTGCTACACGTACCCATTGTGTGCACCTAGGGTTGACCTCAGCTCCCCATAGTACCGGCCAGGTGTGGGCCCTAGGAATCCTCCAGACGAACAGCGACAACGCTAGCGCCACGCGTACTGTAAAGGTCCGATGTTATTGACCCACGTCAGAGACGATTCCACCAATTTACGTTTTGCAAGCCTCGGCCCGTCCCTAGGGTTTGGCTTTTCGAGACCAATTGTCGAGGGTTTCCGCGCCGCACGGATCTCTGTTTTACGTAACCTTCGCTTTATGCGCCATGATACGGGCCGTTGTGTGCTAGACGTACCCATTGTGTGCTACACATAGCGATTGTGCGCTAGACGTACCCATTGTGTGCTGCACCCACCATTGTGTGCTGCACGTACCATTGTGCGCTGAAGACGTACCCATTGTGTGCTAGACGTACTCATTGTGTGCTAGACGTACCTGCATTGTGTGCTAGACGTGTACCATTAAAGTTAGACGATGTATGGTGTTTGGGTGTATGATATTTGGGTGTTTGTGTTATAGTTTTTGTGTTATGTTGTTTGGGTTATGGTCATATACAAACTAAAATGTGTTTTATAATTTAAATCACGAGTGAGTGATTGTTTTAATGACAAATAAGCGAATGGAAAATATTCCAAACAAAAGTATAAACTAACGCCGTAAATTGGCCCCTTGATCAACCAGCGACGTTTTTACAACGATATATAATCCCCTTCCTCGCTAACTAATATATATTGACTGTACATTGAGCTAATTTAGTATCCAGTCAGCTACAATATATCTTGACGGTACTAGTTTGAGCTAGTTTAGTATCCAGTCAGCTACAATATATCTTGACGGTACTAGTTTGAGCTAGTTTAGTATCCAGTCAGCTACAATAAATCTTGACGGTACTAGTTTGAGCTAGTTTAGTATCCAGTCAGCTACAATATATCTTGACTGTACCTTGAGTTAGTTTAGTTAGTATTCTATCAGCTGCAACATATCTTGACTGTACCTTGGGTTAGTTTAGTATTCTATCAGCTGCAATATGTCTTGACTGTACTAGTTTGAGCTAATTTAGTATCCAGTCAGCTGCAATATATCTTGACTGTACCTTGAGTTAAATTAGTTTTCTATCAACTGCTATCAGCGTGAACCTCAGATGGCAGTCAACAAACTGTATTGCTCATAGATATGGGACATAACCAATTGATGCACGGTACTTTAAGTTACACAAAATCTAATGAAGTGAATTATTATGTGTTTTTATTTTTGTTCTCATTATACATATTTGGATTATAACTGTGTTGGCCTAACTATGGTTTAGACCAGTGGTTCCCAAACTTTTTTGACCCACGGACCCCTTTTATAGTCAAAACTTGCCCACGGACCCCCAAGTGAAAAAGCTGCATAAATTCATGGTATGAAAATTATATATGAAAAAAAAAAACCATTTTGTTGAAAAAGTATTTATTGAAATTATAATTTTCGTTTAAAATAAAAATACAATGGCGTGGATGAACTTGATGAGATGATATGAGTATATTTATGTCCAGCTCAAAATTTGTGAGTAGGGACTGCAAATTCCCACGAGCATTAATTTCTGGTCGTTTTTTGTTGTTGTTTTGTGTGTGTGTTTGTGTGAGGAAGTTCATAACAGCACTGAATCAACGTTCTACCATATAGTAAGACGGAAAAGCAGTCAACAACTTCTGTACAATAACCCATAATGCAGAATATAAAATTGGGATCTGTTTTTGTAACCAGAATTTTTGGTACCCTTGTTTAAAGATTGGTTTAAATTCCTCTTTTGTGAATATTTCAATAAGCTGCTCCTGTATTAGTAAGGATTCGTCTGTGTCCAAGCGTGCAAGGGCTCTACGCCCAGTCGGGAATATCCAAGTGAAGAATGTCTTCAAATCTTTGGCTCAGGTCTGCATGAAGAACCGTTAAGTGTTGACAGTAAGCAAGATGATCTTCAACTTTGTTTTGCAATTTCGAAATATTTCGGATCTGAAAACATTATCCTCTTTCCAAGTTTTGTTTGCACAGAAAAAGTTTTGCCACCAACGCAGCCGTTACGTTATAAGTTGTAATTCTATTTAATTTGTCACCTTGCAGGTTCAAATTATTTTCGTTAAATTTGTCAAATGAATCACTCATAAAGGCTATATTAAATTGTGTCGCAAATCATTGTCTTAGCATTCCAGGAATTCCAACACTAAATCAAAGAGTGCAAATAATCGATTTAAACATGCACCTTTAGATAATCAACGTACTACTGTGTGAAGTAGTAAACGATTATAGTCTTCGTCATTTTTCAATCAAAGTTGAGAAAACAATATCTAATTTTAGACATTCCTTCTAATTTTATTAACTGCTTTAATGACATAATCTAGTGGTCATGCAAAAGTTCACTAAGATTTTTTGCGACCAAATGATGTCAATGGATGACACAATGCACTAAAAATACATTTGGTATAGCTTGTTTTAAGTATGACAGACAGCCTCTGTGTCTTCCTACCTTTGCTGGGCACAGCCATTAGCAACAGAAATGGTATTAGTCAAGAGTAAAGCTTTTACATTGATCAACTCTTTTTAATTCAGTAAATAACAGTTCATCGTTTGTTTTCAAAAAATTAGCAAGAACAATTCTTGACAAAATGTTTCTTTTGCAAATCTTACATAAGCTAAAAGTAAAGCTTCGTTTCCTGGTATAGTGGACTCGTTTGGGTAAAAATTCAGAAGTTTTTAAGTAATAACATAAATAATTTTATACGGACTGAACCAATTCGTCAATCCTTCTTTGTACTATGTTATGACTTTGTGAAATTATTTTTATAATGTCCAAAGTATATGGTATAAGCGTGTTTTCGGCCATCTGTCTCACACCGCGCCATACATAATATTAATTTAATTAGTGTGCGTTACTAGTTTATTTATTGTTTTTTAATTTTAATTTCCATAATAATAAAAATAGATCATAATTTTACTATTTTACATTTAACCTTTCGCGGACCCCCTAAAGTTGCTCAGGGACCCCCAAATGAAATTTTATTTTCCACGGACCCCCTGAATGATGCCAGGGACCCCTGGGGGTCCGTAGGGACCACTTTGGGAACCACTGGTTTAGACTGTATCAGCTTCATATAGGACAATACCAGCCATGGGCAGATCTAATGGCGTGCGCAATGACAAAACGTATCAATTGTTCACAATAATATCAAGTTTGTTTTCAAAGGTATAAAACATCACACTTTATAATACTACTTTATAACATTCAAAATACACATTATTGTATGCACATATATATAACATTCACAATACATATGATTGTATGGATATATATATAACATTCACAATTCATAAGTTTGGGTGTTTATTTTTCTCAAACTCTCTTATTTATTTGCTCAAAATTTATTTCGTATATACCCTGGCCCAGTGGCGTTACTAGGGAATTGCGGGGGGTAGGGGTGCGTGTTTTACCACAGAGATTATACAGATTGCGCAAGCCTCATTTTGAAACATGTTTTCATCGCCGCCATTAGTGATATTTACTCTCATCAGACCATTCATTGAATAGAAATGTTTATTATATTCATAGAGCTCCTATAAACCCGTGAACTCATGGATTAAATAATATAGTATCGCTTTATTATATTTATAAAGCAAATTGAAAGCTTTTTTCATTCATATTTCATGTCTTGAAAAAAATCAACAAAGAGATGTAAATAGATCTGTGTTTTTTTATGAATGGAAAGCGTCCTAGGAAACAAAAGCGAATAACAACAATGGCGCGAGAGTTTTTTTTTAACACAAAACCGAGGACTATTTCTATAGCGATGCGCTATCTCTATAATATATAACCTGTGTGCCGCATCGGGTGACATCAACACAGGGGTGACACTTGAATGAACATTTTCAAATTTCATAGCAGAAAGAACTTGGTCTAGTCGGATTTTATAGCAGATCATAGTTTCAGTGCTTTCAATACTGTGAAAAGGCAATATGCTAAAGCTAAATGAGATGTGCGCCAGCTATCCATACAATGGTTTTACAAGATGGTGCCAAATAGTGTGAAAATACTGAGGTCAAGGATAATTTACTCAGTCAACATTGAGATATTATACAGCTTTAACTGCAGGCTCTTTGCTGTTAGTGTTACAGAAACAAATGAGATATTATACAGCTTTAACTGCAGGCTCTTTGCTGTTAGTGTTACAGAAACAACAGGGTTTCAGAAATGGTGGAAGCTGAGCCCAAAATTTATTTTATCATGAGATATCACAAGAGCATCTATGTTGCCTTGAAAAATGGAAAACATTGGCGACAGGAGTGAATCTGCACACAACGAGTGACGCCGATAGTGTTGCTGTGATGGTCAGTGGTAGAAAAAAATGTGGAGGGATATCGTGCACTGATTGCAAAGCAAAATTTGGCATTTCGTTGCCACAATAATAATAAATCTTCTTTGAATAAAGTTAAACTTTTTGAGATGGTTGAGATGGTTGAGATGCAGTGACGTAGTGAGCTTAACTAGCGCCCGGGGCACAATGCCTTTTTAGCGCCCCCCCCCCATCATTCGATAACCATATAGTATTATATGTAAAATATAACATTTGGCGCCCCTTTTTGAGTAGCGCATCATGCCCCCCCCCCCACTACGCAACGGTTGAGATGGTTGAGATGCTTTCGAATGTGACACCTGAAGCTCAAAATGAGTTTATAAATGTCCTGGCACTTCGTTAGAAGGAGATCTTATAGGAATAGAAAGGTTGCGAAGTTAGATCGCTCTCATTTTTCTATGATCAAATATCCAAAGTTGAGCTTTTAAATGAGGTACGAAAGCTGAGAAGACATCTGAACGCACCAGACATTGATCTTAACAACGCCAGAGTGGTCAGCATTTGATGTTTTGAGACTTTCTAGAACCTCTGCCAATACTCACCTAGCCTGCTATTAATTATCACTATCTGAGTGTCTGTAGATTCATGTGATAGGAGCTTTACAAAACTGAAACTGATAATAAAATAATTACCTGTCATCCACTAAGGGACAGTCAAGGCTTCCTGATCTTGCTCTGTTATTTATTGAAAGTGATGTAGTAAAAGATAATGATTTTGATGGAGTGATTGAAATATTTGCAGCTTTGAAGACCAGAAAAGAAAAATTTAAAATAAAGTTTATTGTCAAAATAAAAATAATTTGACAGTGCTTTGCTGGTTGTTGCAATTCTTAAATGCGTTGAGTTATATTTTGTAATTTGTTTTTTTTTTTTATTTTATGTCGATAAAACTCATCAACTTTTAGAGGACGTATTTCACAAACTACACTTATAGGCGATTCACTTTGGTCTAGTTCAGGAATTCGAAATATGTTCCATTGTTCCGGTGGAAGTCATGAGGGGGGTGACACCATGAATTTTCAACACCGGATGCCACCAACCATAGTGACGCGTTGCATGGGCCTCGGCTGACCTATATCCGCCTGTGACAATAACACGTGTCAGAAGTTATTCTGTGCACCGTATATGCATTAAAATGATGCTAAAATGAGCATCATGCGCACACAGTAAAAGGAATTCATAGCGTGTAGCCGTGTACTAACCATTTCATATATATATATATATATATATATATATATATATATATATATATATATATATAAGAACAGCGTGTAAGAAAGAAATTAAGAAAGAAAGAAAGATAGTAAGAAGCTGAATTGAACTTGCGCGCGGGTGCTGTATCGTGCCACACCAACTTGCCTCTGTGCTGCAGAATTGCATAATGAAGTGGTTATTTTTTACTTTTCAGTGCATTTTTATAAAAGCTCATATTTTAATTCTTCGTTTTGATCTTAACATTGAGAGAATTAATTACTGTTTAAACAACTAGTCCTACGTTTTTAGAGTTGACGGGTAAAACGTAATTTGTGATGTATTAGGTAGGTGGCATATTAGATAGGTGGCATAAATTAGCACCCGTATCATTACCTAACGGTGTTTGTTTTTATTTGGTTTGGTTGGTTGGTTTGGTTTGGTTAGGTTAGCGTTGACGGGTAAAACGTAATTTGTGACGTATGAAATGTAGATCATTTCTGCACATTATGTAAGTGGCGTAAATTAGCACCCATATCTTTACATAACTGTGTGTTAGAAATGTTTTAAGTGTCACTCCCGAATTACCGGGCAACGCCGGGTACACTGCTAGTTATACATAAAGATGATTTTGGTTTGTGTTCATTATTTATGGTAAAATCCATGTGTTAAATGAGCAATGCTGTTAGCACAATACTATTATGTTATTCTTTCAATGCGCATTACTTTTAACACTTTAAATTGATGTTTGTACAATGCACTGTTACCAAACTGAGTAAAAGTGTGCTGAACACTCGTAAACACCATTCACAATGACTTAAGTTTATTCCTACCTGCTGGAAACAACTGAACTTACTAACTGTGAACTTCAGTCAACATTTCTATGATATCTATATTGCCTTGTATCAGGGCTTCAGTTAACATTTCTATGATATCTATATTGCCTTGTATCAGGGCTTCAGTTAACATTTCTATGATATCTATATTGCCTTGTATCAGGGCTTCAGTCAACATTTCTATGATATCTATATTGCCTTGTATCAGGGCTTCAGTCAACATTTCTATGATATCTATATTGCCTTGTATCAGGGCTTCAGTCAACATTTCTATGATATCTATATTGCCTTGTATCAGGGCCGCAGATAGACATTATGGAACCCGGTGCAAAACACCAAATTACATTTTTTATCAGATAATTAAGGGTTTTACGGGCTTCCACCTTCGTGGGCCACCAAACAATGTAACAGCTCAGACCTGCCTCCAATACACGTTGAAGGGCCCCAAAACAATCTACCAGCTCAGACCTGTCTCCAAAATATATGTTGGCCAACTTTTTAACCAAATTGTTTCAAAATTTTTGCAATACGAAATGATTATATTTTCCTCCTCATTTTTCTATTATTAGCCTATTATGCAATTGTAAAAGAGCAAAGTATAAGACTCGTTATGTCAATTAACTTGTGAACTGAAGTGTTGTAGTTATTTTATTGAACCTGTCGATTATTTCATGTCACTTTCAATTAGTGTTATCCATTTCACTGTTCATAAAGAGCATGTTTCAATATGTGATTGTTGGGTTCACTGTTCATAAAGAGCATGTTTCAATATGTGATTGTTGGGCGAGTGCGGTAATTAAACTCGGTTAATCTCGGTCGAGCGCGCGCTCCGGACCAAGCGAGACAATTACGAAAACATACGCCGGCTCTCCTTGCGATTGTTTCCCCGTGGTAGGGTAATTTGAGCCCGTGTTTATCACATGGTGGGTGATAGTTTTGTAAATATAGCCATCGGCCGTAGTAAGGAGCGGTTGGTCGGGCACAATGACTGGTATCGCAATAGAGTCGTCACACAAATGTCTTTTTGGCCTCTTTACCAGTTACAACTGTTAGGAGACATGATATAACAGTGATATACTCAGTACTTGTACCAACACAACATTTAGTCAGATATACAAACAAGCACTAGTCATTGTCACTATACCAGCTACAACTGTTAGGGGACACATGATATATCAGTGATATACTCAGTACACAACATTCAATCAGACATACAAACAAGCATTAATCATTGTTAGTGACATGTGTCATTATACCTGCTAAATGCCCATCTGCCAAACATTCCGAGATCAACAATTATGTGAAGTAAATGTTTACTTAATTCAATGATTGTAAAACAGTTTAAGTTAATATCTGCAAAATTAATAAATAGATAACGTTTTGATAAAGTTTACATTCAACTGGAATGGAGAATGATTGTTTAATTTTTAATTAACAGTTGTAAAATTCATTACATTAATTAGCCGATAATTCAATTTAATTTAGAAGACACAATCTTCTGTTTTAAGTTTAAGAAAAGTTGTTAAGTTGAATGAAAAATTATTCGCTGTGAATTAGACCAGATAAATTACAATGTTACTGACTGTAACAAGTCTTTCTAAATTACAATGTTGCTGGGCTGTAACAAGTCTTTCTAAATTACAATGTTGCTGGGCTGTAACAAGTCTTTCTAAATTACAATGTTGCTGGGCTGTAACAAGTCTTTTTAAATTACAATGTTGCTGGGCTGTAACAAGTCTTTTTAAATTACAATGTTACTGGGCTGTAACAAGTCTTTTTAAATTACAGTGTTACTGGGCTGTAACAAGACTTTCCAATAAAACTTTTTAAATCTCTAAACAACTACAAAATTGTTTTATCGTGTTGGAATTTTTTATTTTGTTATTTTGCAGGTTAGACTGAGCCGCGTCACATTATGCAGAAATAACAAAACTTACACTTTGTTGAATTCTGTTGTCTTCACATTTATTGTTAGATTGGCTCTGTTCAGACAAAGTTATAAGAAATGAGTTATGTAAATAAGATTTAAAGAAAGATTTCATTTACCCCCCCTTCCCCCCTCCTAAACCATCCCCACCCATAGCGAAGACAATGGGCTCAATATTTCTCGTAATGTAATATATAAACAAATATTAAAATAATAACAATGATTTTGTTTAATATCGGGAGAATTTGTTTGTTTTATTCGCGGTAGAGTTTCTTCATTTTAGACTTTATCAAAATATTTAGTTTTACATCTTCTAAATAGATCAACCCTTTTTAAAATAAATGAATAAATAAACATTATGCAGTTAATTTTATTTCAGATTCTTAACATGACATCAAACGGTGTGCACTTATGTTTCTCTCAAATTATGATGATGTCACCATAAGTTGTGCACCTATATTTGTCTCAGATTGTGATGATGTCACCAAACGATGTGCAGTTTTGTTAGTCTCACATTATGACGATAACAACACAGGACGAGCGCCCATCATTTGATCAGGATCGGCCTTATAGACCTTTCTCACTTGTATTCCTGCGCGTCAGCTGTCTTTGTGAAAGGGTTATAATGGGCTTCCGGTCGCTTTGTTTATACTTGATTAATACTTAGCTCGATTATTTTTCCTACTTTTGTGTCTAATATATGATAAAATGACTTTAAATTTAATACCAAAATTTAATTTTTGTGATGTTGACAAGTTTTTAAAGTCACAAAATATCCCGTAATCAGAGAGAGAAGTTACGAAGGGTTACAAATACTTCTCTGAGAAGTATGTCCATGACATGAAAAGTTACATTTTACACTAAAATTGTTATTTAAAGTTTTTATAATTGACGATTAGGGTTACCAGCAGGCCCGTAGCGTGCGGGGGGGGCAGGGAGGCCGGGCCCCTGCTTATTTGCTCTACTTAGTAAAATGTATTACCTGCCCCCACCCCTGTTATTGCCTTGCCCCCTGCTGTAAAATGTCTGGCCCCTGCTGTAGAATTTTCACGCTACGGGGCTGGTTACCTGTTTAGGGATAGATACGCCCATGCTCATGTACATTATATTATTTAACCATGATTGTTAAAACAGTATATTTTTGGTTAGCATATATTGTGCGATAGATAGTAATTAAAACTCGGTAGTAAAAGGTTTGAAACTACTACCTCATATTCAGTGGTGCAACCAGCGAAAACTGCTGGGGGGGGGGCTCACATATAGAAAAAAGACAGTTTAACAGTCTTTTTAGTAACTTTATATAGTAAAATATGTATTGATGATTTGGTCTGGGGGCCCTCAAGCCCCCCCCCCCCGGTTGCGCCACTGTTCATTACGCTGAGGTGATGGTCAATGTGTTATTTTTCTTAAATAAACAATACACAGTTACAGACCTTAGCTCTACACTAGGAAATGTAGTCAAACTATCAGCGAGATGCTATAGAAGCCAGAGAAAAAATCACGAACCTCATAATTTACAGGTAAAAGGAAAAACATATGATATTATTATAAAATATGTTACTGATTTAATATTTTTTAAAATGAAAATATCTGGTGATTTTTTGGTGCGAGAAGGGAATTTATATATGTACAGCCAGATACAAATGTTTGAAAAATGACAAATTAACAAAAAACATAGCCTTATGGTCAAGGAAGTCGGACTACAATGAGTCATATTCAAAATGTCAACTTTATACATTGGTATACAATTGTACTTTTTTACTGAGTTGAAGTGGTTTGCATTAAACACATGTTTAACTGTTTACAGTTAATATATAAAATATTAAGATTAAAATGTCGAGAGCATACACTAGTGTTAGCAGTGGTCTTTAATTATAAAAATTATATCGTATATTATTAAAAATCAGAAAAACATTGTTGTAGTTTTAACATTTAAGATAATAATAAATAATCACACTGAAAAATATATTAAATTTTGATATTTTGATTTTCATGATTAAAACTAAAAGAATAGCGGCAACAGAAATTTATTATTCGCAAATTCAAGTACATTAATTGGTACCAGAAGTGTAACTAGCCCGTCTAAACAAACAATTCAGTAAGGGGGCTACTTTATGAGAAAGGTCTATAATGGTGTGAGCAGTACGCAGGACAATGGACGAGTATCATCTATACTTCAAACGTCATCGCCACCATGCAGTGAAGTGCTGCTCTATGACGTCACGGCGACACCCGTCATGGGCCATCAATGGAAAAATAACACGAAATAAATATTGTTTAAATGTGCACATGAATTGTTATCTACACATATCAAAATGTTCTATCAACAGAAAAAGGTTATTAACTGTGATATTGGAAACCGTCAAAGTTGGCGGGAAAACGTCCAACATAGCTACACTTTTTGAGTTGTTTTTTTTCATCTTGGACCTTTATGTGTGAGCACGTTCTCTGCTAACCAGTGACTATAACAATGTGACATAATTTATTACATCTACAAAAAACTACAGAGCAAGTGTTAGTTATAGGCTATTTATAGCCAACACGCCCTACATTTATTTTTAAGTTGGTTTCCGTTCTTGTTTTATTATAAACTTGTTGTTGTACGCCTTCAGTAGACCATCCCCACCCTCACCTCCCCACCTGCCTGTTTGGTCTTTCAGTCTGACTAACACATGCTTATCGCTTGTCTTTATGTTGTTTTCCCAGTACCGGAGTTATCTCGTATTGAATGGCAGATTATCTTCTCGCTAGAGTTACTTCGCTTGGATCTGTCTCAGAGGGACACAGTGTATTATGATAAAGTTAGTTTATCAGTCTGGGATAGTATTACTAATTCACGTGCCATATAAACCTTCCCTTCCCTTTTTTCAATAAATAAGGGGGCGGGCCGTAGATTGAGACTGACAGTATCACTTAAAATATCCCCTGACAGCTGTCTGGTCAAAGTGTTGCCCCATGACAAATGTCTGGTCAAAGTGTTGCCACATTACAACTTCTGGTCAAAGTGTTGCCCCATGACAACTGTCTGGTCAAAGTGTTGCCCATAACAGCTGTTTGGTCAATGTGTTGCCCATGACAACTGTCTGGTAAATTGTGTTGCCCCATGACAATTGTCTGGTCAAAGTGTTGCCCATGACAACTGTCTGGTCAAAGTATTGCCCATGACGACTGTCTGGTCAAAGTGTTGCCCATGACAACTGTCTGGTCAAAGTGTTGCCCATGACAACTGTCTGGTCAAAGTGTTGTCCCATTAAACTTCTGGTCAAAGTGTAGCCTTATGACAACTGTCTGGTCAAAGTGTTGCTCATGACAGCTGTTTGGTCAAAGTTTTGCCCCATGACAACTGTCTGGTCAAAGTGTTGCCCATGACAGCTGTTTGGTCAAAGTGTTGCCCATGACAATTATTGTCTGATCAAAGTGTTGCCCCATGACAAATGTCTAGTCAAATTGTTGCCCATGACAACTGTCTGGTCAAAGTGTTGCCCCATGATAATTGTCTGGTCAAAGTGCTGCCCATGACAACTGTCTGGTCAAAGTGTTGCCCTTAACAGCTGTTTGGTCAATGTGTTGCCCATGACAACTGTCTGGTAAATTGTGTTGCCCCATGACAAATGTCTAGTCAAATTGTTGCCCATGACAACTGTCTGGTCAAAGTGTTGCCCCATGATAATTGTCTGGTCAAAGTGCTGCCCATGACAACTGTCTGGTCAAAGTGTTGCCCCATGACAACTGTCTGGTCAAAGTGTTGCCCCATATCAACTGTCTGGTCAAAGTGCTGCCCATGACAACTGTCTGGTCAAAGTGTTGCCCATGACAACTGTCTAGTCAAAGTGTTGCTCATGACAACTGTCTGGTCAATGTGTTGCTTAGAAGAAACAATTTTTTAGGTCAACAAATCGTACAATACAATGAAATTCATTGACAATAAATTGTCAATAGAGCGTTTAAAAAGACAGGAAGCAGTAAGGCGGATAGACAGAAAGTCAGACAGACACACAGAGAGACAGGTAGACGGGCAAACAGAGAGACAAACAGGCAAATAGATAGATAGATAGATAGATAGACAGATAGATAGATAGATAGATAGATAGATAGATAGATAGATAGATAGATAGATAGATAGATAGATAGATAGATAGATAGATAGATAGATAGATAGATAGATAGATAGATAGATAGATAGATAGATAGATAGATAGATTGATAGATAGATAGATAGATAGATAGATAGATAGATAGATAGATACCAAATAGGGCCCAACACCACATAGGACCGGCCCAAATTGTGATATTAATATATCCATTCTAAGGCATCATGAACTAGTGAGTCGTATGTCCATTCTAAGGAATCATGAACTAATGAGTCATATGTCCATTCTAAGGAATCATGAACTAATGAGTCATATGTCCATTCTAAGGAATCATGAACTAATGAGTCATATGTCCATTCTAAGGAATCATGAACTAATGAGTCATATGTTCTAAGGAATCGTGAACCAATGAGTCTTATGTTCATTCTAAGGAATCGTGAACTAATGAGTCATATGTCCATTATAAGGAATCGTTAACTAATGAGTCATATGTCCATTGAAGGAATCGTTAACTAATGAGTCATTTGTCCATTCTAAGGAATAGTGAACTAATGAGTCATATGTCCATATCATGAACTAATAAGTCATATGTCCATATCATGAACTAATGAGTCATATGTCCACATCATGAACTAAAGAGTCATATGTCCATCGTCAGATACATTCACTTTCAAGTAAACAGAAACATGTATTCTTTATCACGAATCTCTGAATGTTTAAGAAAGGTATTAGATCGGTATGGGGGGGGGGTAATTATCATCTGGACTACAGGACCAACCTGGACACTGACTAGTACGTGGTCTCATTAACATAATTAATTCAGCTCTGCACATCTTACCTTCCATCACGAGTGTGGCTGTTTTCACGCCACCTTTCAGATTCATACCACGTTGACCTAATGTATCGCGAATGGCAACTGGCATGTTTTGGAAATTGACGAGAACGGTGGACGCATAATTACAGAGTCAAAGGTCATTTGACCCACCCCCCACCCCCTCAACTTCTCCGACAACTTACTATTGTGTCCCTTGTTAGTGTAGTTATAACTACCAATAATTACGAATACATTAGTGACAGGAAATGTATGTGTATTCTCACAAGTCATATGTTTGTGTTTATGTGCACACACACACAATACATAATGTGTCTGTGTGTGTGTGGGCGCGTGTAAAACATGAGTTGTTTTTACATATGTGAACAGAATGTTGTTTTTTTTTTTAAAGTAGATAGTTCCAGAGACTTGAGTACAGACAACAGTATGGTATAATGGATTGCGTTGAAGTAAACAGAGTACCCCCCCCCCCCCAACTCTGTAAAGGGCTTGAAGAGTTCAACCTTTCTTTGATTTATCTTGGTTTGAAAACAACGGACTGGTGGGGTCCCAATAAAATGTAGCCCTAAAGGTTACTACAATTAAAACGCCGATCCTGGCGTAAAAGTCAACATTTCATTACTATAGGAGCCTAATTTTGGGCAGGATAAAAGGAAGGGGGGGGGGGTGGCAGAGTTTGCCACAAGAACCATTAACACGTTACGCCAAACTTAAAACTGTCTAAAAATATTTCATCCAAATATAGACATACTTTGGACACAGCGACGTTAACTGAAGTAATACACAGTTCAACATGGCTGAGACCATACAATTACACTGGTAAACAGTGAATTCATTGCCAGTGATATTTGAATCATTTTATACAAAGTCAACTATGCTGATTTAGAATATGTAAGTGCTTTTGCTAGATTGGCTCTATTTTACGATATAATTAAAATTAATTAAATAATGTATGCACCGTGTTTGAAAATTGCCAAGAATTGCATGAAGTAAAATAGTATACTAACAAATACTAGTGAAAATGTTAATAGTCATGCAGAATTTTGTTTAAAAAGATATGTAATAGTGCTATAGAAGAAAACATTTTCATTTGAAAAACTAATTATGTCTAATTAATTAATTAATATGTTAATTGTCTATGGTAATGCATTAGCAAATCGCTGTTTGCTCGACTTCCATTTGTGTGTGTCATTGGGGCCATTGCGCTGGAGGCTCCAACAGTAGTCAGCCATCACATTATGTCCCATCTTCCTTGATATCTCTCCTCCATCATCCTCATATCCTGATGGAACCTCTCGCCTTGTTCCTCACTGAAGTCCCCAAGGTTACCTGGAAATTTGTCTAAATGACTGTGCAGGTAATGTACCTTGACGCTTATATTTGCTCCAATGTTTCTGAAGTTAGCGAGCATATCTTGTACCAGTTTTTCGTAATTCTCTGCTTTGTTATTACCTAAGAAGTTCCTGACAACTGAAACAAAACTGATCCATGAAGAAGCTTCAAGGTGATCCGTGAAATCTGTAAAATTTTTCTTCGTTGATGAGTTTTTGAATCTGAGGACCGTCAAAAATCCCAAAGACTTAACAAATTGTTTCATTAAACCTAATTTGATATGAAGCGGTGGGAGAATGATCTTGTCAACCAGTGGCTTGTTGATGATATTTTCTTTACCTACAGTCATGGTTTCCCTTGCAGGCCATGTCACTCTTGTCCAATGATCTTGCCTTGCCCTGCTATCCCAAAGGCATATGAAGCACGGGTATTTTGTGTATCCTGACTGCTACCCAAGCAAGAAGTTTACCATTTTTAGATCAACACAAACTGACCACTGATGCTCATAATAACATACTTGCTGCAATACTGTTTTGATATTCTCATACTCTTCTTTAGGTGTTGTTGAGTGAGCAATAGGAAGAGATGCGTAATGGTTACCATTGTGTATCAGAACACATTTCAAGCTTCTGATGAAACTGTCTATAAAAAGACGCCAGTCTTTGGAATAGTAGTCTTGTAGTCCCATTTGGAGCAGAAATCCAAGGATGTCATTACAGTAAACAAGATCTTCCTCTTGGCTGAAATATGGAAGAAGAAACTCTTCTCTTTTCCGATAAGAAATTTTAAAAATTCTTGTTTGAGAAAATTTCTTTCATTGAGCCTGGACGCTAAAAGCTCAGATGTTTGCTTAGGCATATTTAGGTATCGTATCAGGTCATTGAGTTCTTCTTGACTAAATGGTTGAGGTGTTGAAGAACTTCCTTCATAATCGCTTCCACTTTTTTCACCTGCCGAAAACTCCAGATCTTGCCCCTCGTCAGAGTCTGATGGTGAAAGCTCTAATAATCCACTAAACACTGGTATAGGAACTTCACTGCTATGTGGAATTGGTCTCCTTGCAGATTCAAGATCAGGATAATCTCACTTAGATTTCTTGTGGCGATTGAAGCCTTTAACATTCACAATACAAAAATAGCAATCACCAAAATGGTCTTTCGGCTCTCGCCATACCATTGGTACACCGAAACTTGGACTTTTCTTCTCATCATTTGTCCACTGCCGTAGGCTCTCCACACAGTTTTTGCAGACCTTAGGGGGAGCCACAGTCTTGTCTTGGTCTCCCAGCTTCACACCAAAATAAGCCAAATATGCCTGCTGCAAAAATTCGATTATATTTCTTTGCTTTTCAATCATGTATTCTCCACAGATGTAACAGAATACATTCGGATTATGTTTGCAGCATCTTCGTGATGAACTCATGATGTCTGTAGAAAGCAGCTATAAAAGAGAAAAAACTAAACAAAGTTATAACTTGGTATATGTTGAGGATCCCGGAGCGAGACCCCAGATGTTGAAGATCCCGAGAAGGGTCCCCAGATGTTGAGGTCCCCTTTGAGGGTATCCCTGGCTTGTTGCTAGTGGTATGAGGGCTGACCCAAAGGTTGACTCGTATTTGTATTTTTCGTTTCCGCCACACACACAGTCTCACCAACAATTAGACGTAAAACCAGTCACGATTATCAATCCAACAAGTGTCGTGTGACAACAATCAAATATTTATTTGCAGAGAGGCACCAGTCCGTAACAGGGCTCTGGTGACCTTTCAAATAAAGCAAAGGTAATCCAAAAAGATACAGCAAAAGAGGTAATCCAATATAAAATCATGAATAAATTGAAGGACGTGTTCACTCTAGATCTCTCTCTCAATTTCTCTCTCTCTCTCTCTATTTCTCTTTATGTCTCTCTTTCTCTCACTCAGAGACACAACGATCGACTGGCACAGACCGCGCTCACCGGTCGAATGTCTTG
Source organism: Bulinus truncatus (assembly GCA_021962125.1). Lineage (NCBI taxonomy): Eukaryota > Metazoa > Mollusca > Gastropoda > Planorbidae > Bulinus > Bulinus truncatus. Next base: position 11,770,698 of record JAGDYQ010000003.1, on the reverse strand, counting down.
AATCTCTCTTTCATTCCCCCCACATCGCTTTTCACACGTGACCCTTAGCCAATCAAATATAATATCTGCTTCATTCAAACTTTCAAATTAGGGGGTGGAGCCTAGATGGGGGGGGGGGGGAGAGAAGTACGCCATGCAGACAAAGACAATAGTAACTGGACCTCCATCCCTTTGTCGGCAATTGACCAGGGCCGAGTGACCAGGGAAACTTCTCCGCGTGGAAAGTAACGTGTTTCTGTTAACCGCTACTGGGGTTCGTCGGCGGAGGTTCCGCTGAACACCTGGTCTATGACGCAATTACGGGGGGGGGGTGAAACGGGTGGGGAACTTGAGAGTGGGAACGTTATATTATTCTACATGGTTTAATATACATCTTAACGTTAGTAATACTACTACGTTAAGGGTTGGAGTAAGGGGATGGTTTCGACAGATTAGTCACAGCCTGTGACAGTATAGTTAAATTAAACAACAGACACCAAACTTATTGCATTTGTTTTACACAAAGGGTACAATCATATTTTCAAGGGTGTCCAATATCTCAGAAACTAGAGCCAATTCAGCAAAAGCAGTGGCAGTTTTGAAATCAGCACCCATGAATTGCTATAAATTCATTCAAACATTCTTGGCAACTCGCAAAAAATTTTTTTTTGTTGGGCTGTGTTATAGTCTTTCTCAGAGGTTATTAGGAGCAAAACTTTGGCCAATAATCAAGATACTAGCTGTACCCCGCAAAGCCTTTGCAGGAAGATAGATCTATAGCCGAACATAGGATTTGGGGGCCCAGCATTTTGACATTTGATACCATGACATGAGTTTATGTACTTAATATTTAATGTAAAAAATAATTTTAGGGGCTCTCCTCCACCCTAGTTACGCCTCTGTGTTCAGATTTGATACATTTTTTTCAAAACTATTACGTTTTTTTTTAAGTTATGAAATAGTTAAAACCCTAATTAGTTGTTGTTTCTTTTTCTTACAACACCCTAAAGGAAAAAATATTCCAATAAAAAAAAATGTCAAAGAGATCTAATTAGTTACTTTTCATTAAAACAACTAAAAGGATACATTCTTAAAAAAAAATGTCCAAGAGAGGTATCGTACCTGGATAGTCAGCATAAAAATAATAACCTAAGTTGCTTAGCCATTCAGCCACCAGTTCACACTAACATGTTGTACCCTGCAAAGCCTTTGCATAGAGATCGACTACTATAAAGCCAGTGCCAAATCTAGGGATTGGGAGGCCCGGGCCTTGGCCTCTCTTGGGCCCCTGCATTTTGACGCTCGATACCATATCATGAGATTAATGTAATACTTAATATTTAATGTAAAAAATAATTTTGGGGGTCACCCTTCAAGCTAGGGCCCGGCGGGACTTTCGATTATGGACCCCCCCCCCACCGCCACCCTAGTTACGCCTCTGTGTTAATTTTTTTAAAGTTATGAAATAATTTAAAATCTAATTAGTTGTTGTTTCTTTTTTCTTACAACATCCTAAAAGATAAATTATTTAAATTTAAAAAAAATGTCAAAGAGATCTAATTAGTTACTTTTCATCAAAATAACTAAAAGGATATATTCTGAAAAAAAAATGTCTCTGGGAGAAATCGAACCCGCAGAGTCTGGAAAAAAAATGGATTCTTGGCCAAGTCGCATAACCTTTCAGCCACCGCGCCTCATAAATTTAGATGCAATTTTAATGTACTATTTAAAAAATATTGCTCGGTTATGTTTTCATTGCCTTTTGACCTAATATTTTTAGGCCTATATTGTTATTTTGTAATTAAGAAATAATTCAAAGCCGTATCTATTTAAAAATATAAATATTATAAAAGCTGAGAACTTAATTAGAAGTGAAATTTGCAGAATTTCTTTTTTTATATATTATATTGACTTTTAAAAAGAACTTTATTTACGAAATTAGATACGAAAACGCGGTCACTTATCGTCGCCGACGTCGGAGATTCTCGATTCTTACTATTGTTTACGTTTGGCGATGTTAAAATGCTCTGTTGTAATAAAAACTACAATGATTTGAATGCTAATTATTAATTTTTAATATTGGGGACTTTTACATTTCATAATTAAAAGCACATAAACTATTGAAAACTGTAGATAATATCAAAAAGAAACTTTGAATCGAGACACAGGGGATGACGCCATTTTGAATTCTTGTTTTCCGCTTTCGATTTAACGCACACTGGAAATGAATAATATTATATATGATGATGATGGTTATACAACTGAAAGAGGTTTCATTATTTTGATAACACCGTGAAACTTTTCTTTATTTCGATTTTTTTTTTCTGATTATTTAGATCTGAATAAAATATTAAACACTAACCTTAAATCATAAAGTTTGCTTTTGATTCCTGGACCTTTATATTTTTTTAAACCATATATTTCAATTAACAATAATATCTTATGTTTATATATTTCTTAAATATTTTAGAAACTTCTAACGACTAGGCCCAGGGCCGTAGCGTGCGGGGGGGGCAGAGGGGCCACCCCCCTGCGTTTTGTCTTAGTAAAATGTATTACCTGCCCCCCTGCTATTGCCTGGCCCCTGCTGTAGAATGCCTGGCACCTGTTGTAGGATTTTCACGCCACGGGGCTGTCTAGATCACTATAGCCGTGTCTAGAGGTCTGATATCGCTAGAATATTGTTATAACTCTCTCCTTGCACTCGATAGTGCGCTAAAAATGGGGAATTCCCTATACCAACGTACTGTGTGACTTAGCATCAGAGGAGTGATGATAAAGCCGACATGAAGAACAGTGACCATTGTAATTGTTTGTAAATTACTAGTAAACAAAGGCCCGCTACCCGGACCGGCGAGTAGGCACTCAGTTGGTGTTGAAAATGGTGATACATATTTGAGCGCGTTAACAATCAGTCTATATACTTGCAGTTGCCCCAAGGACATGAACAGATTATTGTAGCCAAAAAACATTTGAGAATAGGGACACCTAAATAATATATCAAATAAAGTTCATATGTTAAATAGTTCCTCCCAAAGAAAATAATCCTCACTATGGGTAAACATAAACAACAATTCTTAAAATCATAATTCCCTCATAATATTTTAATGGGCTCCTTTCCAAACAGTTATTCATTTAAATATTAATGTTTTATGTTGTTCAACATGGCGTATTTAAAAAAAAAGAGACGTGAGTGAGTGCTTGTGTTAAGTGAAACGCTACATGTTTAGCCGGTGGTTTATTTACTGTTATACACAATGTAGCATAGTACAATTAACTAAGAAAATATTGCCAACCCGGCAGTGCAGAACCTAGGGATTTAGGGGCCCGGTGGGCTTGGCCTCTTTGGGGGCTGTCTCTGCATTTTGACATGAGATAATTTTTTGTCGCTTCTCAAGCTTGGTCCCGAGAAGAAAGAATCGTTGTGTATCTTTTAGCTGACCTTCAATTAAAAACATAGTATTCCATCAATGCAGTTGAGGCCGCAGACGCAGATAATATCAGGCCTCTAAAAAACAGGAAATATCAAAGCTTTAAACATTATAGTTCTGTGAAGCCAGTGCCGAACCTAGGGCCCCTGCATGTTGACTGAATATTGCAGCTAAGTCATATGATCAGATGATTAACTGGGATCTTTGTGCAGTGACATCCCCTCCTCTGCTGGAACATATTTGGGAACAGTAAACATTATTATTCATATGAACATTGTATATTTTGCATGAACGATTTATAGATTTGTACAATTTCATATTACTTATACCAAACATTCTAAATGTTGTAAAATGTCATACATTGGGGGGTACGTGGGTCAAAGCAAAATCTTTTTTATTATTAAAGTTTAAGACATTTTAATATCTTAGTAATGATATAGTAGATTTAAAAATAATTTTGTGCAAAAAATAAAATTAAAATATTGATATTTGTGGGTGTGGCATGCCACCATCTTGAAATTTATGACCTTTTTGTGGCAAATATTTCTAAAATATTTATAGACTGATTCATATAAAATAAAATGTACATTTTTATAATCAGAAAAGCTTACTTTAGGGAATGTCAGAGTACTTTTTCGATAATGTAATAAATAAATTTTTATATGAATTTTTAAAATTTTGTATGGTGAAAATTAGCAAAAAATGCTAATTTGAAAATTTAACAAAATGCCAAAAAAAAAAGGACTTAAAATTTCTTGAAAAGCTTCTGGCATTCTATAAATGCACCTCTTCCAAATATTAATTAGAAGTTTTATCAAAATCTGACATGTGCTTTTTGAGATTTTCTTGCCACAGTGAAGCAAAATGTCAAAAATATTTTTTCAGAGAAAAATGACTTTAAATTTTTAAATTATTGAAGTTTCTGAATGAGTTACATTCTGAAAATACATTTTAATGGATCTAAATATTTTTTTCTGCAATATAGTTAATTCATAGTTATTATTGACATGTTTTAGTATCTAAAAATGTAAAAAAATAATATTTTTTTTAGACATAGTGCATTTTTTTCCCTTGAATTAAAAGTTGGGAGTGGAAGACATTATCTGATTTTTACAAATTTTACATTTTTACAACTGGTAGGATCATAGCTAACTTTTTAAATATGTTTCAAATTCCCAACTCCAAAAAAAAATTTTTTGACCCACTCTAATATATATCGGCTAACCTAGGTGGCTAGAAATAGACTGAGGGATTCCAAAATTTTAGTCTCACTTAAGCTGATGGTCAAAGGGATACAACTCAATTATCACTGTATTAGTTAACTCTCTTGCTAGGAGTCAATTCCCTTGCTTGGGAATTCCATGGCACCCGTCCGTCATTCTTAACACAACAAGGATTTCTTATTAATGAATTAAAATTTTTTAAATGATATGGAGTAATGTGCGCAAATTATGTAAAGTTCTTACGTTTGTTTGTTGAACATGATAAAACAAAATGAAGAACTGTTTAGAAATGAGTCCTTTAAATAATATTAATGAATTAAGATTTTTAAATGATATAGAGCAGTGCTTTTCAAAGTGGTGGGCCGCGGCCCACTAGGGGGCCGTGGACTGTCAGGAGGGGGGCCGTGGAATTTCGAAAAATGTGACACATAAAATATAATTAGCCTAATGTATTGTATGTAAATAGTTTTGATATATGTTTAAAATAAAATCTAGTTTATCTTATTTTGTATCCCTTCACTCTTTCATTGTTAACATTAGAAAAAGCATGTATTGACTAGTAAAAGTTTGCATATATAGAAGTTTAAAATTATGAATTTAAGCAATCTAAATCAAAAAAAAAAAAATAGGGGGGCCGCGACATATTGATTGGCGTTCCAAGTGGGCCGTGACTTTAAAAAGTTTGAGAAGCACTGATATAGAGTAGTGTGCGAAATTATGTAAAGTTGGCTGATAGATTCAAAGTTTAATAGTCGGGGGTTGTTTTTGTTAAGCTTCTGTACCCATAATGAAGATTATTTTCTTTGGGATGAACTATATAAAATATGAACTTTATTTGATGTATTATTAGTTGTCCCTTAAATGTGTTTTGGCTACAATAATCTGTTCATGTCCTTTTTGGCCACTTCGAGTACATAGACATGCTATTTTTTGTTAACGCGCTAAAATATATATACCATCAACTCCAACTGCGTGCCTAATATCCGGTCCGGGTACCGGGCCTTTGTTTACTAGTATATATGTTACCGGCAAAGTGTGAAATCCGGTATTCTATAGAATGCCTAGGCAATGTATAGGATGCCTGAATTTTTCAGGCAAAGTATGAAATAAATTGCTATTTCATACACTGCCTGGGCATTCTATAGAATGCCGAGTTCCCGTTTGGCAAAGTATGTAACTTGCCTTGTTAGGAAATAGAGTAGATTCCCCTTCGACGTTGTAAGATAAGAAGATATATCAGAAGTAGGAGTAATGCACATAATGGTTAACAAGGTGACGGACGACTTAGGACAAGGTGGTCAGAAAACAATAGAGTAGTAAACAGCAGAGGTGTGAGACTCTAGACCGAGAGGCGACGACAGACAGTTTAGGAGAGACAACAATGACGACCAGGGGGCGCTCCTTGGGTGAGATCTATTCTGAAGGAGACTGTGACGTAATTAGGGAAATTAAGGTGGGGTCATTAAGAGTATAAATACGACTGGATTCGGACATAAGTTAGCGACGGGAGTTACGAGAATAGTTCTAGTGCCGATTACTGTGTAACCATATTGGAAGGGAATGTAGTGCCAGGACAGGAATCACGCCATGTTGACATGCAACGACGGTTCTACGATGAATTATCTGAAGTAAGAGCCAATGCTGCTAAAAAAACAAAAAGGCGTCAAAAAAGGCATTGAAGTCAAGCCAATGGTTTTTCCAGAAATCAACTCCCGTTGTCAGGTCGATCTCATCGACTTTCAATCCCATCCTGATGGGGAATACAAGTTTATAATGGTGTATCAAGATCCTCTCACCAAGTTCGTGGTTATCAGAGCCCTGAAGACAAAGAGGGCAGAAGAAGTTGCATACCAACTCGTAGACATATTTACGTTGCTTGCCAAAACGACACTAGTCATTCTATACAATGCCTAGGCATTTTATAGCATGACAAGGAAAAGTATGCACAATTTAAAATTTTATACTTTGCCTAAAACCACCAGGCATTCTATACATTGCCTAGGCATTCTATAAAATGCGGGAATTTCACATACTAGAATCATATTAAATACATCATATTAATATTTTAATTTTTTTTATTGTAAAATAAAAAAAAATACTTGAACACATTGTACTGCGTAGCTAGTGGTGTCTCGTAAATTTAATCAATTTCTTGACCTCTTAGTCTAAAAGACTGGATTTGTTACCGTCAATTAACCCTTTACCTCCCTCCCCTATACCTACAACAGTCATGTTATCTAAGATCTTACCCCATCATATGGTGTGACCAGGGTTGTTAGTATCGAAGTATCAGTATCGGCCAATACAGTATCGGAGATACTTTTTTAGTATTGTTTGCAGTATTGCCGATCCGATTCTTTTTGTATCAAGTATTGATTTGTGTATCGCCGATACATTTTAAACAAAAAAATTTCGATACTCGATACCGATACTTTCTATTGCCACTATTTGCAGAAAAACAATAGCGATTTTAATACATTGTCATCTACATAAATTCAATCCCTACTAGTAGCCATCAACTCTACCAATATTAACGACAGCCACCTATCCATCAATACAACCACGGTCGGCGAGTTGAAGGAAAAATTGAGTTTTAATCTTCTTTTGAAGTTTTTGCTTTTCGCGCCGATGTCTATAAATGTTATTCTTATATTCTTTCATTCATTTACTTTCTTTCTGTCAACTATATGTTCAATATTTTAATTAACGATAGAAAAGAAAACTTATTTTTTGTATCGATCTGTCGAATATATATATATATATACACACACACACACACATATATATATATATATATATATATAGGCCTATATATATATATAAGTATATACTGTAAGTGTTTATAGGTTATATAGTGATAAATTATATACCGTACTGTATTCTTGTGTGTATGTTTGTTAATTGAGTTGTTAATTCATTTGTGCTTATTTATATTTAAAAAAAAATTCATTTATTAATTCATTTTATTTTTGTATTTCATTAAAAATAATCGAGTGGTATTAAATTCTAAAACTGTATGAAGCAATTAATATTGAAAAGTGTGTAATAAAACATTATCATATAATTAACACGTATTATATTATTAAATAATATGCTAATTTCAACAAACAATACAATTTTGGGTGGTTAAAAACAATTCATTGAATAGAAATACATGAACATCAACAAATTTTTAAAAAATATCTTGTAAAATGACACTCTTTGATCTAACCACATGGCAATTTTCAAACTTTCAAAGCAAAATTTTTATCGTGGCTTTCATTTTTTTTAATCGTCTGTTGTTCTTTCTTTCATGTATCAACATTATACATTCTTTCTTTCGTTTCATTTTGATATAGTAACAGTTGTATATTGTCATTGCATTTAAATGAAGTACGCACTAGTCGTTGCACTCAGTGATCTGTCAGAGTATGACTAAAATATAAACCTATATCCCCATATCATATTTGGTGGGGCTTTGTATCACAAATAAAGAAAATATGGGTAATTTTTGTTTTGCATAAAAAAGTTCACCCTCCAATCGACACGAATATTTTAGAACATAAAAATTTTCAAATATTTCAATTAAGGTTTCACCGTTACAAATACTTCAGCAGAACTGTTATTATTAAGCAATTCGTCCTGGTTCTGCCGCCATGCAGTAAAACAAGCAAAAAAAAAATCTGTAGATTCAGATATCTGTACTGTTGACTGTACTAAAGCTGCACCACCCTGCAGAGTACGTTGAATGGGAAGTGCACTGCAGGCACGCTTTAAGGTTTTTACAACTTCTGCCTTATGATCCAAGTTGTCTGTCCAGTTGGTTTTAAATTTTGGATTGCCAGTTTTGCCTCTGGATCAGAAAATATAAAATCGAATCGCGCATTAATGCAATCAATAACAGTTCTGACAAGGGGTTCACACACCGTGAGAGGGTGTTTATGTCGAAAATCATTACCTGTAATTTACATTTTATAATGTTTAGTGTGGGCAGCAAATAGCCAAATCCAATATTTATTTTTCCTTCCCAAATGCCCAGTCCACAACACAATGGATCACATGTTTCAATGTATTCTGCTCTGAATATTTTCTGCTGCGTAGTCAGTCGCTTGATGTCAATGTTATCAAACACCATATCAAGTCAAACTTCTAATTCTGGATTGGATAGTAAACAATGTAATTTTGCAACAGAATCGTAAGTGGAATTCCACCGAGTGTCACCGGGATTAACGAAATACTTGCCGATTGCCGCTGCCAAAGATGAGCGATTTTGTTTGATCCAGATAGCTAATTAACCAGGACGAATTGCTTAATAGTAACAGTTCTGCTGAAGTAGACAGATATCTTGAAAATAATTCATCAAAAATACTGTCATTAGCAGTCTACCCAAGCATTAAGAAACTATATCTGCAATTGAACACTGGACTTACGGCTAGTGCTGCAGTTGAGCGACTGGTTTCATTGGGTGGGCGTGTTTTTATGCCATTACGTTCTAGGCTAAGCAATGATCATTTTGAAATGATGGTCTTCTTACGTGCTGCCAAGAGGTGAATTGATTAGCATCAAAATTGTGCTTTGACAATGTATTCTATCGTTTTTAATTTTTTTTTAAACTTGAAAAACTTGCACTAATTATATTTTAAATAAAAACATTTTGTTCTTCTCAAAAGTATTGGTATTGTATCGGTATCGATTTTGGCAATACATTTTTACTTGAGTATTTGTATTGGTATTGGCGATACTATTTTCATGAAGTATTGGTATCGGTATTGACGATACAATTTCAGAGTATTGTTAACAACCCTGGGTGTGACTTAATTAATGGACTATATATTCTTATATTTATATTCTGTGTTTCAGAGTAAAGAACGGAAATTGGCGAAACAATCGACAAATAAAGGGGCAGAACCAGCTTTATTATTAGAAAAAAAATACATTTTTGAATTATCTCCTTTTAGATGAGCATAAAGGTAGGATTCCACCAAGACGAAACATTTTCGCGCGGAAAGTTCCGCGCTGAAGTTTCCACTTAGCGAAACTCTTGTCTATACACTGGAAAGAAATGACGAGCGCCGAAACAACTCACCGGAAATAAGATTTTATGATTACTTAGCACTTTCTTCCTGCTAGTGAAATATATCTGTGCCTTTTCTGAATATCATTTTTACAATGGATTATTTTTATTCCTCATCTGATGAAGAAGCAGCTTTAATTTTGCTAATTTTACTTGAAGAGCAAAACCCTAGGTATGTATAATTATTGTTATTATTATTTTGCATTTATTTATTTTAAAATAAAATGATCAATCGATGTATAGTGTGTGTATACTTATACATTCATAAGGGTTTAATTAAGAAAGATTACTTAGACCTTATTTTCATCACCACAGTACTCAAATTCAATTGACATGAATCATATACATTGAATTTCTTTGATCTATGATTGGTTAAGTGAAGATGTAATTAGCACAGTTTACTTTAAAGATATTTGTCAGTATTTTACTTATAATCAGTGATGGACATCAATTTTTTTAAAACTATTATTACATTAGTTATATTAAAAATATTTGTTTAACTTTGCAATGTACGTTTACATTTTTAAAATAAAATTACTAGGCCTACATGTATCAAATGAATTATCTAGTCGACAATTTTTGTTGATTTAAGACGTTTAATTTCTTTTTTCTGTCGACCAAAACTTTATTTAATAACCTTACCATAATTATTCATCATACATCGTTTTCTATAATCCTTTATGGGTAACATAATTTATCTTAGTATTTTTTTTTCTTTCAGAAAAAAGAAATGGGTTCATGACACAAACACAGTCACTAAATGGGAACTTTTTATCTTTACACGAGTCACTGCAGGACCAAGCATTTTGTCTCTTGAGACATTTAAAGAACTACACAGAGGCGGATATACCCACGGACTACAGCGTGGTACACAGAGGCGGATATAACCACCGACTACAGCGTGGTACACAGAGGCGGATATACCCACGGACTACAGTGTGGTACACAGAGGCGGATATAACCACCGACTACAGTGTGATACACAGAGGCGGATATAACCACGGACTACAGTGTGGTACAAAGAGGCGGATATACCCACCGACTACAGTGTGGTACACAGAGGCGGATATAACCACCGACTACAGTGTGGTACACAGAGGCGGATATACCCACCGACTACAGTGTGGTACACAGAGGCGGATATAACCACCGACTACATTGTGGTACACAGAGGCGGATATACCCACGGACTACAGTGTGGTACACAGAGGCGGATATAATTATGACTTACTTGACTTAAGCCTCTGACTCCGCGTGGGAGCATAGGGCCTCAACAACGCTCTTCCAGCGAACTCTATTTTGGGCGTCTCTCTTCAGCTGAGCCCACGACCATCCAGCTGCCTTCATCTCTCGCTCAGTGCAGCGTCTCCATGTCTCCTTTGGCCTGCCTGCTCTTCTCTTTCCCTGCGGGTTCCACTCTAGCGCCTGTCTTGTGACATTGTCTGGGCTCTTGCGCAGAGTGTGGCCTATCCAGCCCCATTTTCTCTTCCGGATCTCTTGGTCTATGGGGGTCTGCTTTGTTCTTTCCCACAGGGCGGTATTGGAGACTTTTTCTGGCCATCTGATACGTAAGATATTGCGGAGGCATCTGTTAATGAACACCTGCAGTCTTGTGGTAGTTGTCTTGGTCAGTCTCCAGGCTTCTGAACCATATAGTAGCACTGCTTTCACGTTGGTGTTGAAGATGCGGACTTTTGTCCGCCCAGAAAGTGCGGTAGAGTTCCAGATGGGACGCGAGGTATTGAAGGTGTGCCTCGCTTTGTTGATGCGGCTTCTGATGTCTTCGTCCGCTCCTCCATCCTTGCTCACCACACTGCCCAGGTAGACAAACTTGTCCACTTCACCGATGTTGGATCCTTGTAGTTGGATTGGATCTTGTTGCTTGTTGTTTATCCGTATGGTTTCTGTCTTTTTGGTGTTGATGTTGAGCCTAGCTTTGTTTGCTTCGTCTGCGAGCCTATTCATTTTCTGTTGTGCATCTTGTTGCCGGTGTGACAGTAGGCTGACGTCATCCGCGAAGTCGAGGTCTTCAAGCTGCTTGGTGAAGGTCCATCGAATTCCTGTGTTTGAATTCTCAGTGAACTTCTTCATGATCCAGTCCACTACCAGAAGGAAGATGGTCGGCGACAACAAGCAGCCCTGCCTCACTCCGGTCCTGACCTCAAAAGGCTCCGTCAGCTTGCCTTTGTGGATAACCTGACATGTGGAACTGGCGTACATTTGTTGGATGATGGCGATGAACTTGGGTGGGATCCCGTAGTGTGCCATGAGGTTCCAGACAACATCCCGGTCCACGCTATCGAAGGCCTTCTCGAAGTCCACGAAGATTGAGTAGAGTGGAGACTGCCATTCAAGGGACTGCTCTATAATGATGCACAGGGTGGCGATGTGGTCGGTGCACGACTTGTCCTGTCGATAGCCTGCCTGTTCGTTTCTTAGTCTTTGTCTAAAGCCTCCTTCAGTCTCTCTAGCATGATGCGCGTCAAGATCTTGCTGGGAACAGACAGGAGCATGATGCCTCGCCAGTTGTTACAGCTGGATAGGTCACCTTTCTTCGGGAGCTTGACGAGGTGCCCTTGTCTCCATTCAGCAGGTACTTGTTCTTGCGTCCAGACTTTCTGGAGCAGAGGGAGAAGCATGTTTGTTGTTGTGGGGACATCGGCTTTCAGGGCTTCTGGTGGTATGCCGTCTGGACCTGCGGCTTTGCCTGATTTGATATTCTTCACCGCCTTAGCGATCTCCACTTTAGTGGGTGGGTTGGTGTTGACATCTAGAAGACTGTCTGCTGGTGGTATAGTAGGGGGTTGTTTTGGTGGGGGTCTGTTCAGAATTTCTGTGAAATGCTGGGCCCAACGTTCTCTCTCCTGACTTTCAGTTGTGATGATTTTCCCGTCTTTGTCTTTCACCGAGCACATTTGCTGCGTGTTCTTGCCTGCCAGGGTCCTGGTAATTTCGTACAGCCTCTTCATATCTCTCTTGCCTGCTGCTGTTTCTGCCTCCTCCGTTAGGTCGTGGATGAATTTCCTCTTGTCTGCTCCGGCGCTTTTCTTCACTTTCTTGTTTATTTCCGAGTACTTTGCCTGCAGGTCTCTTTTTACCTGTTGGTCATGACTGTGGTTGATTCTATCTTTCAATGTTTTCCTCTCCTCCACGAGGTCCCAGGTGCTTGCGGTCAGCCACTGTTTGCGCTTTTTTGTCTTCTTTCCCAGGACTTCTTTGCAGGACTTCTGTCCAGCTCTTTTTAATCTCCTGCCATTGTTCCTCTATTGTTTTCTCAGCCAAGTCAGCTAGTGCCTCAAAGCGGTTTTTCAGGCTGCATTGGTACTCTGTGGTTTTTCTGGTGTCTTTTAGGCTCTGGACGTTGTACTTGAAGGAGGGTCTCTGTGCTTTGTCCTTGTGGGCTCTCAGTTTCAGCTTCACTGTAGCCTGCACTAGGTGATGGTCCGATGCAGCGTCTGCTCCTCGTTTCACCCTCACATCCAGAAGGCTTCTCCTCCACTTGCGGCCAATGGCAATGTGGTGTATCTGGTTCTTAGTTTTTCCATCAGGGGATATCCAGGTCTTCTTGTGGATGTTTTTGTGAGGGAAGATGGTGCCTCCAATGAAAGGCACCCGGTAGCGATGGAATCCCACCAGAAGTTCTGACGAGCGGAAAACCAGCACTGCTAAAGCCATTGCACGACCTCCTAAGTCGATGCTGGGAACAGGGCTATATCCCCCAAGACATGAGGGATGCCAACATTATCACACTATACAAGAACAAAGGGGACCGGAGCGACTGTAATAACTACCGGGGCATCTCCCTCCTTAGCATCGTCGGCAAAGCTTTCGCCCGCGTCGCTCTAAACCGCCTGCAGGCCCTCGCCTCCCGAGTCTACCCAGAGTCACAGTGTGGCTTCAGGGCTGGCCGATCAACAGTGGACATGATCTTCTCACTTCGTCAACTTCAAGAGAAGAGTCAGGAACAGCAGGTGCCACTCTACATCGCTTTCGTCGACCTCACAAAGGCGTTTGATCTAGTAAGTCGAAGTGGACTCTTCAACTTGCTGCAAAAGATTGGCTGCCCCCCACACCTGCTTGCAGTGGTCATGTCCTTCCACGACAACATGCATAGCACGGTTTGCTACAACGGCGCAATCTCCGAGGCCTTCCCAGTCAGCAGCGGAGTAAAACAGGGCTGCGTCCTTGCACCTACACTCTTCGGCATTTTCTTCTCCATGCTCCTCCAATACGCCTTCAAAGATTACCGCGAGGGGTGTTTACATCCATACAAGGTCCGATGGCAAGCTTTATAACATAGCCCGCCTCTGTGCAAAGACCAAAGTCACAAAGGTCCTAATCCGCGAGCTGCTCTTTGCTGATGACGCAGCCTTGACATCACACACTGAAGACGGACTGCAGCAGCTTGTCACCCGCCTCTCCCATGCATGTAAGGAGTTTGGACTGACTATCAGCCTGAAAAAGACGAATGTCATGGCACAGGGTACAGATACACCCCCAAGCATTGACATCGATGGGCACGCCCTAGAGGTCGTCGAGAACTTCACTTACCTCGGGTCCACCATCTCCAGCTCGCTATCCATAGACCCGGAGATCGATTGCAGAATCGCTAGGGCAGCCACAGTCATGGCGAGACTAAAACAACGTGTGTGGGAAAACCCCAGCCTCACCGAAAATACCAGATTGCGCGTCTACCAGGCCTGCATACTTAGTACCCTCCTCTATGGATGTGAGACGTGGACCACTTACGCGAGGCACGAAAGGAAGCTAAACAATTTCCACATGAGGTGCCTGCGACGTATACTGCAGATAAAGTGGCAAGACAAGACCCCTAACACTGGGGTGCTGGAGAGGGCCAACATGAGCAGCTTGTTTGCAGTTCTCAGCGAGAGACGCCTCAGATGAATAGGTCATGTCAAAAGAATGGACGCAGACCGCATCCCGAAGGACCTACTCTATTGCGAGCTAGTTACCGGCCAGAGGAAAACAGGACGACCTAAAATGCGCTACAAAGACACCTGCAAAAAGAATATGAAAGAGTGCTCCATTAACCCCAACTCCTGGGAGAGCCAAGCAGCCGACCGCCAGTCCTGGAGGCTCGCTGTCCGGCAGGGTTCATTGCGCGCAGAGGCTGAGCGACAGGATAATGCTGCCCTGAAAAGAACAAGACGGAAGCGGAAAAAAGAGCAGCTACAACATCAACTACAACAACCAACTATTTTCAAGTGTGACAAGTGCGGCAGGGATTGCCACTCCCGAGTCGGACTGCACAGCCATTCCCGGCGGTGTTTAGTAGACTCAACTTAGCTACACCATCGTCTCTCGAGACGGACGGATGCCGACGACGTAGAAGTTGTTTTTCTCTTCTTCATCTGCTGTATTGGTAGGGGCGTAACACTGTATGATGGTGACGTTTCTTCCCTTTGACTTGAATCGTGCTGTCAGTATCCTTGCAGAGACAGGCTCCCATTCTATCAGTGCCTTGGTTGCATCTGGTGTCATGAGCAGTCCAACTCCCTGTACATGTTCTTCTTCTGGCCCAGAGTAGATGAAAGTTTCTCCATTTGCCAGTTTGGTTTGTCCATTTCCATTCCATCTGGTCTCGCACAGTCCTAAAATCTGGAGCCCATATCGTTTCATCTCTTTTGCGACTTGTGCTGCTTTGCCACTTTCATACAGGGTTCGGATGTTCCAGGTCCCGATCTTGGTTTTGGTCTTGGCTGTCAGAAGATAGGTCGGCGCACTGGCTTCCCGAAGGCTTTCACCAGCTCGCGTCATAAGCTCTACTGGAGAGATATCTTCATCCTCAGCTAAGTTGCTTTCTAAGTTCGTTGTTTCGGTTTCTATAACAAGCTTGTTTTTTACGGGAGTGGGTTGTTAACCCCCAGCCCAACCCCCAACCTGGAGGACCAGTAGACTGCTCTTCGTCTAGCCTCTACCCGTCGACCTGTCTGGCATGGGAGGCCCTACCAGGAGCACGAGGCTCCAGCCAGCTTAGCTCTCAGGGTTATCAAAGCACGCAAGCCCCCCCACCGCGGCAAGGTGGCAGTCCTTGGGGAGGGGATATAATTATACTACAGCGAAATAATTAGCTGTACATTCATTCAGAGAATATTTGATTTAATTTTGACATTTGATTTGGGGGGGGGGGAGACTAGTTTAAAAAAATATAATGATAATAATTGACATAATGCATCAAGTATTAAAAAAAATTAAAAGCCATAAAATCAGACAATCATCGACATCAATCTGTTCCAACATTTCAACATACACAAATCTGAGAAGCTAATTAAAGCACTAAATTGGCTGCTCCATGTCTGATATAAAAATTAATTTATTTCCGCTTTCTAAGACATATCTTGAAGTAGACCATTGGCTTAAATTACTTTACAGTACATTCACCGCTGATGGTCTTAATGACCATGTCTAATGATTGATGCGCTCTCTGTCCTCCAAGCCGTAACAGGGACGGAAGAATGGCCCAAGCGGTTGGAAGCCATGGTGGAGGCAATCCAAGCTCTTATGTCCCGGAATTGTGTATTAGTGACTCTTCAGTGGATCCCCGGGAATGACCGGGCCGACTTCCATGCAAGTCGTTGAAGTCGATACAAGCCCAAGCGCAGCCCGTGAGTGCGGAAAAGAGCTCACTTGATGCATCGTGCGCCAAGATCAGGCTTATTGAACGATCTCGGTGTTTCTTGACTTGGCACAATGGGGTGACGGGCAGAAATGTTCGCAGTCAGATGGAGCGCCGTCCAAAACTGACCCGTGGTGGGGGCTCAGGGGGATCGAGCAGGCACTAATAGTTTCGCACTGGACATTGTCCTATAGAAGCGTACTTTGGGAGGATGAGGCCCAATGTCGATTCCCTTTGCCGACACTGCAGAGAAGTTGAGAAAACCGTGGATCATGTGCTTTTTGAGTGCCCCGGGCTGGCGGACCAAATGGTGGACCAGTCGGGTAGCTTGCTGGCCATCGCCCTTGATAGCAGTTCCCAGATTTGAGAGACACGGCAAGTTTGATCTCAAGAGACGAAGTCTCAGCCCGCAGTTATCACTAAGAAAGTTCAGAGAGAGAGAGAGAGAGAGAGAGAGAGAGAGAGAGAGAGAGAGAGAGAGAGAGAGAGAGAGAGAGAGAGAAATAGAGAAAGAGGGTATGTGACCATTCAATGTTACACGTACAATAGGGTTAGTACTTTTTACATTTTTTTTTTCAGAATCTTATTTTACATGGCATTTTTTAATGAACAATTGTGAACAAAATATGAAGATAATATTAATTTATTTTTCACTCAAAAAAACCTCCCCACCAACGCCATCTTGTGTTTACAAATAGGAAGCGTTTTTCAATAAAATTACTTCTTTATGGATTACGCATTAACAAATATTTGATTACATTAATTACATCCAGGAACTTTATAGGGTATTTTTTACCTCCATGTCTGAAACAAAATAAATCAAAAAAAGTTTATTTTAAATTTTAAGTGCACTGTTTGAATGTATTATGCGTCTATTGCAACTGTACCAAAAATAATCAAATCTTATGATACCTTTGTTTGGTAATTGTCACGAGTGGTCTGCTTGGAATTTGGAAAGTCTGCTTGGTAGTGTTGTTTTAGTCCCAGGTCATATTTTAGTTTCAGTTTTTATTTCGTTTTTTCTGTAATAATTTTAGTTTTCGTCTAGTTTAAGTCTTGCTTCTAATTTTAGTTTTAGTTTTAGTTCTCGTTGACGAAAAGTCAACATTTTCGTTAACGAAGGTTTTAGTTTTAGTTTTCGTGAACGAAAGCAACACTATATTTTAGTTTCAGTTTTTATTTCGTTTTTTCTGTAATAATTTCAGTTTTCGTCTAGTTTTAGTCTTGCTGCTAATTTTAGTTTTAGTTTTAGTTTTCGTCAACGAAAACAACACTACTGCTTGGTTGATTTGAGAATATTGTATTCTTTTATTTCAATTTCATTCAACTGTAATCGTCTGTTTGTAATTAAAGCTTGTAGAGTTTTAAAAATAATAAGCGAACACTCTCCCAATATTAAAGCTCCTTCGCAGTCAGGAGTGTATAAGGCAACCTATAAAGAAGCAGATTTGTTGAAGTTGCAGTTAAAAAAAACAGCTTACAAAATTTTGTACAACTAACAATACTTTTTCCCATTTTCATCTTAATGCACATAATGCAAAATATTTTATACTAGATCACCCTGCAAAACCTTTTGTACCCGTACGTTTGATCAGTATGTTAGGTTTCGGACAGATCCGATTTTTTCAAAATTTTATTATAATTTAAAGATGCAATATGTTTTAGAAATACAGAAAAAATAAATTTTAATGGAAATATTTCACATTTTGGCCTTTGTATTTCATGTTTGAAAACCGCAGAAACTATTCAAAACTGTAGATGTTTAAAAAAAACATTTATTTCTGTTATTGTTGAAACAAATGAGTAGCTGATTTTCGGTGAAGTTGTTGATGTAACAAAATGATCATTCATGACATGTTTCAATATTGTATCTAGAATGTGGTGATATCATCCAACGTATACAGCTTTTTCTAATCCAACATCTTGAAAGTGTTTCTGTAACAGTGTGACTACACCAATTCTTCTTCAAGTATTTGCTGCAATTGTATCAGAAACAATCATTTTTATTCATTGAGCACCGTTTTCATTCGGGAAAAGTGAAGAGAAGAGTAGTATGGCAGGCTAGGGCCCTAAATAACATGTAGAGCCAAAGAAAGAAATAAGAAGACAGTTTTTTTCCCCATTGAATATTGTCTCCCTTTTTGCATTTGCCAGCTGAAAAAACAGCGATTATGAGCTCCCTTTTTAATTTTTTTATAACGATAACCTCATATGCTTTATTTGGTATGGTCTTTCCATCAAAGTGTAAGCACCACTGGTTTTTTTTTTAAGTTTTCCTTGAAATATTTTTTTTTTTTAATTTTTCTCCTTTTTTCATTAGACCGTTGTAAAAATTACAAAGATTAACGAAGACAATTATTTTAATTTCATCACAACTTTTACAAGTTAGTGAAGTTACAATTAACAATTAATACATTTTTACTTTTTTAGTTTGACATTAATTATTTACAACTTTATCTTACTTTTCTGTTTGTATACAAGTTAAAAGTAAAAACAACAAATTGTTTGTTATAATATACATAATAAACATGCAGATTTCTGAGATTATGCAGGCATTGTTTGTGTTTCTGACTTCGGTCTTTTCAAATCTTTTGTTTTTTTTTTAAATCTTCTTCATCTGCTAGACACCCTTTCATTAATAGCAAAATATCGGTATCGGCAAAAATGCTGGGGGAAAATATCGGTATCGGACTATCGGTAAAAAGGCAAATCGGTCGCTCCCTAGTTGACATATTCTATTTTAAGTACAGCATTCCCTCATTTTCCGCGGTTAAACGGCTACAGAATTTACCGCGACTGGGGATAAATGAGAAATTAAAATAATCCGTTTTATAAAAGAAATTAGAAACAAGCAATTAAGCCTGTTCCATTCTGGACACAGGACGTGTTAGCGCATTTTCGTGTTATGTATCAGTACGTTTGTAAGCTTTCAGTAAATATTTGTAAATTTTGGAAATGTTTATAAATTCAATTGTGTAATGCATATATTTGTAAAAAAAAAATATAAAGACGTTTCTTTATATTTGAAAAAAAATTATTGTCTCTTAAATCTAACTACAAGTGGTTTGTGGTTACTGAAATAGGACTCATAATTGAAAACATTCTAAATTATAGTCATTTAATCGTCCGAAAACTCCGTCAATTGTTGCATAGCTCTGATACTTTCAATTAAACTCAGAACACAAGCTTACTATTTCATTTGATGAGTTTCTTAATAAATCTTGGTGAAACTACGTGCTGCAGTATTTCGCACCAAATGAACGGGTTATTGAACGTACAAGGTGTATATATAATATATAAGCCCCTTAGGAGCCCTGAAGCCCGGCCCTCAGAGGTCCTATCGCAAAATGAACTTTTGATGTACACATGGCAGGCCAAGACCTACAAAATGATATATACATCATGGGTCTAGGACTTATAGTTGCTGAGATATAGCGCTCCTTTATTAATATAGCTTATATAGTAAAAAACGGTACTAAGGCCCCTTTTACGGCCCTGAGAGGTCAGATCGCGAAATGAAAGAAAGTCATTTCTTGGCAGGCCAAGACCTACAAAATGATATATACATCATGGGTCTAGGACTTATGGTTGTTGAGATCTAGGGTGTACACGGACGGACAGACAAAACGGGGACAATAGAGCATTTTTTTTTCGAAAATGCTCTAAAAAACGCGAGTTGTCGAACGTTGTTGAACGCGTCTTGCTTTCTGTGACCTATTCGAGAATTTTACAAACGCGACAAATCTATATATATTGTTGAGCGCGTCTTGCTTTATGTGACTTATTCGGGAATTATTCGGGAATTCTCACAGGCTGCTGCCGTTGTCTCGCAAGGCTGGGCGAAGAAGAGAAATATATATAGAGATAGAAATATAGATATTAATTATAATAAATTGCCAAAAAGTCAAATTTGTTTATTACAGTTAATGACCAATCTTTATCATCACCTGTTACAACAAGATGAACTTTAATGAGATTTCGAAGTACACAGCAGTTTTTTATTTTTACATTAGCAGCGATTTGTTGAGCAGTTGGTAGTGTAATTGTATTTGTTGAGTACTGGGTAGTGTAATTGTATTTGTTGAGAACTTGGTAATGTAATTGTATTTGTTGAGCACTGGGTAGTGTAACTGTATTTGTTGAGAACTTGGTAGTGTAATTGTATTTGTTGAGCACTTGGTAGTGTAATTGTATTTGTTGAGAACTTGGTAGTGTAATTGTATTTGTTGAGTACTTGGTAGTGTAATTGTATTTGTTGAGTACTTGGTAGTGTAATTGTATTTGTTGAGTACTGGGTAGTGTAATTGTATCGAATGTAGCCTTGACCTAGCTTGTAGAAGGCACCCTCGACAACTACAAGGACGCTTCGTGGGTAACCGCGACCTCTGTCAACATCTGGTAAATGGATGCGTACATTATCTCCAACTAACACTGGCGGGAATTTCGCAAATGAATTTTTTGACATCTCGGCACCTTAAGTTTTCAAATTAGCATAAGCTGCTGATCTCTTTTTTCTTGATTTCTTGTTTATTATGACTTAGTTTGCAAGTAATTTCCCTCCGTAGCCTTCTTCTACTTCATTACATATTCTGCAAATTGCGTGGACATTGTTGCCGCAGGATCCACAAGAATGGGCTGAACTACGGTACACTCTTTTTCACACACTACACAGAATATGTTCGCATTGTTACTATCAGGCAACTGGTCTCACATAATATGTTCGCATTGTTACTATCAGGCAACTGGTCTCATAGAATATGTTCGCATTGTTACTGTCAGGCAACTGGTCTCACAGAAAATGTTCGCATTGTTACTGTCAGGCAACTGGTCTCGACTTTCCGATGGCTCCGCAGTGCCACCGAGAGGGGGCAGGAGGGAGCAAATGCCTAGGGGCCCGGTGAGTTTTAGGGGCCAGGACCAGACAAATGCCAGGTCAACACCAATACCCAGCAAGGGGGCACCTCAGGAAGGTGGGGTTTTCCGAAATATTTTTTTTAAAAACCTAACTTTTAAAATTCTATTAACGGTACTACATTATTTTTAATAATATCATCTGTTTTAACTTTTCAAACTCTTATTTGTTAAGATGTTTGGAGGAAGATAATGAAGACAAAAACAATTGAACATTAAAATTGATGGAAAACATTACAATTAAATAAACAACATTCAGTTTTACGTTGATGAAGTTTATGAAATCTAATCCCGTCGTTTTGTATGAAGCTTAAATGTTACAAACTGTTGAGATAACTTGAATCAACTGACGGTTGTGATGTGTTAAGTTGGAAAAAAAGTGTAAATAATTATTAGTTAATATTTTATAAATGCTGCGAAATGTAAACATTATTATATTTTCATTTTATTGCTTATTGCTTGCTTTATTTTAAAAGAAATTCTATCAGAAAAACATTCGTTATTTACATTCTTCAAAACAATCTTCATAATAATAGTTTTTAATAATTATTTTAATTTAAACTTTTAATTTTTAAAATGCAAACTTTGGGTTGAAAACATATGGATTTCATTTCCTTGTGTGATAGAAAATCAAATCATAGCAAAGTTATGCCAAGTTAATGAGACCTCAATCAACTGCAAGTATCCTCACTCCAAATATGACTATACAACAAATCGAAAAAACTAAGTTATTCACAAATAAACAAAATAAGTAAAAAAAAAATAAAAAAATAAAATCACTGATAAACTTATAACTAAGTGAAATGTTAAACTCATATACATAAATGTAATACTGTATTTTATAATATGTATATCGTTAAACATATCAAAAGAATGACTGCAATACATGATAAAACAAAAGTTAACAACTAAAAAACTAAGCTAGATATAAAAAGAAAATGGTCGAACATCGCTAGAGTCTCCTAGGACCTAGATACCTAATCTAACTAAAGTACAGACTACTTCATGGTTCAGGTGTCATTGGAAAGAAAATTGACATTCAGTAATCAGTACAACTGCGACGATTGTTAGCCTTCCAAAAGCGGCGTAGCAACAGACCGTCACCATCAGACTGCAGTTTCTTTGCCAATTTATTCTCAAATGATATGAGAACAAGGTCTGCTTTTCTGGCATGCAACATTGACATTCTCTGCGGTGTCAAGATCCTCTTCAAAGAACTGAATGATGACTAACATGCTGCAGTTGAAACAACAATGGTTCGTGTAAGATCAATTATCTTTTTTATGGATGGCATGGCTTCCATGACCGTTGACGTAGATATTAAATTGGCGTCGACATATTTATTTTTATTTTCAAAAAAAAACTTTCTCGCCAACTTCAATTCTCCTTCATCTAATTTGATACTTGCCAGATCGGCAAGGGGCTGCAAACTTGCCATGTCCATAAAGGTAGGCGAATTCACGCTGGTGGCCAATACCGCTGTGGAAATATCTGACTGTATAGCACCGAAGCGTTTGTCCAGTTCACCTGTCATGTTGTCTAGCAACTGGAAATATGCGTTTATTGCCTCCATGCGCTCAATTTTCTCACAGTCTTCATTTAACGTAATTACCTGTTGTTTATCTGCAGTTCCTTGTCCAGTGGTTTTAACATTTTTCTGCAGGAGCTTTTATCAAATTGTGTTCTTCTGAAGTTATGGTACAAATTGGGAACTATATAAACAGCAATGCAAAACACGAGAAAGACCTGAAAACTCCCCTTTCGGAGTAATGGACTAAGTGACACCTAATGAGCTTTACATATTTTTTGTTTTGTGTATGAGTATTTTACAAACACCAATTTAACGTTCATATTGCTCCACACATTCATATTTCTCCACTGTTGTGCTATTCCATGGACTTTGGACGAGATCATTCATATCTAAGCTCAGATTCAAACTAATTCATGGATTTTAAAAATATAAATTTTGAGACTGAACAACACACTGATTGGCAAGCCAAGGTAAAATATCCATTAATTTTTTAGAAGAATGTGTTTAAAATACTGCCAGCCTTATGAAAATCTTACTATAGATGGAAGAATCTACATTTGTAAATATAGTTTTAGATAATACATTAAAGATAAGCCAACTAAATGGGGGATGAAAATTTTGGTTTTAGCTGATACATGTTGAAGAAATGAGCACAATGTTAAAATGTCTTTCACTTAATTTAAGGAAAAAAAATCTTTTTTTTTTCCGATAAAGAAATGTTTATGTATGTGTTATTGAAAATGATTTTTTAAATATATTTGTGGATAAATATTTATGAATCCTTAGTATATTGTGTATTTTTAATGTTGATTTAATATAAACATAAGAATTACAGGCATTGTTTTAAAATTAAATATTTCTACCTGTTTTTTTTTTAATTGTGAATAAAATTTAACACCGTCTTTTTTCTACATTTCACATACCACAAAATCATTATAAAAAAGTTGTCTAAAGTAATCTAACAGATGATAAAACATTCTGCATTTCTGCTCTCACTAATCTCTATACTCATAAGACGCATTTGCTGTCTGTCTGTCTGTCTGTCTCTTCCCTTATAACTCAAAATCCAGACAACCAAATAACATGAAATTTGGTACACGTACACATAACTACATGGGGAAGGTCATTGGACAGGTTTCGTTTCATCTCGATGGGTAGTTTAATTGTAATTAATTATTTTAGTATTTTACTATATTAAAGTAATCACGCCATCGCCATAAATAAAATTCCTCTGTGACGTCATTTCCCGAAGATACATTTTACATTTTAAAATTTTCCGACTAATAAAGTCGAATAGAAATAGCGCGCTGGTGCTGTATCGTGCCTTTTGCTGCAAAGAATTGTTGATGTTTTTTCATGCTCCCTGATTTGTACAGTTTGAGGAAGGTAAAAGAATGAAGAAGGATTTTAGAAGAAGTGTGAAGCCATAATAATAAGTATATATATATATATATATATATATATATATATATATAGAGAGAGAGAGAGAGAGAGAGAGAGAGAGAGAGGGGGGGGGGACAGGGGGGGAGAGAGGATAGGAGGGTTGGAGGGAAGAATGGGGAGAGGGAGGGGGAGAGAGAGGGAGGGGGGAGAGAAGGAGTGAGGAAGAGAGGAAGATGAGAGAGGGATGGAGAAAGGGAGGAAAGGAAAGAGAAAGGAAGAGAGGGAGAGAGGGGGTAGGGAGAAAACAGAAGGTAAACAGAAAACCTTATTTTAAACCCGGGCAAAGCCGGATACTTGCAGCTAGTATATAATATGTGACATTTTATTCATTTTAATTAATTTTTTTTTTTTGTTTTGGTTATCTGATAATTTTGGCTCATAAAATGTGTGTGTGTGTGTGTGTGTTATATAAAATGTCATAACTATTTTATTTATTGATAGATTTTATTGAATTTGGTGTTTTAATATGTAATTTTGACTGAGGTTTAATATAAGAATAAAATTAACAGTATATCTCAAAAAGATTTTTTCCCCTTCTTGGTGTTTGATGTTTGTTTGTAAATTGTAAAAAACAGTTGATGTATGATAAGGGGTATTTTTAAAAAGTTTTAAACAAACAAAAACTTCATTGAACAGAGCAACCCACTGATAGTAAATAAAAAAGGCAAAAAAACATAGGTCTCGGAAGAGTTAAGCCTTTAGTCTTTACGTAACTAAAATTTTAGAAAATTTAGAAAGCGGACATGCGCACACGCAGGAAGTCATTCAGTAAACAAACAAAATGTGTTCATTATTTAAAAGTGAATTGAATATAAGAGTGGGGAGAGATGAAAGTTTTTTCTCTTTTTTTTTAGATGTGACAGTTCTGAACGTTTATTTATTTATTTTTTCTCATTTTAGTTACTTTTTCTTTATTTTTTCCTCTTTTTCTTCCTTTTTAAGCGGGGGGGGGGGCTACGGGGCTGGCCAAGACTGAGCTGGCCAATCAACTTTTGAAAATATTTTTATCAGCACGGCGGGCCCGTGACAGCCCTGCCCAGGGGCCCGAAATTTCTGTCGGTGGGCCTGGCCAATATATACGTATGCACATCTCAATTGCGCTACAGTGCAGTATATTTTTTGTTAAGTATGAACATATTTACTTTTGTTACTGACTCTTTATACAATCAATGCATACTTTTGAACAAAAGAAGACAAAATGTTGCAATAAGCATTTGTGGAATGCAGTACCTTATGGTCAATAAAAAAAATATGCACACGTTCGGGCAGGGTCAGCAAAATAACTGTTATTGGCACACATGCAATATTAATTTATCACCCCCCCCCCCATGTTATTTTTAATTTTGCTAGCTAATTCTATGGCATGAAGTGTTTTAAGCTGTATTTTAAATTGACAGAACATGTTTATCTCGATCATTCGATTCTTTGAGGCTACTGAAGTAAAACTTATATAATTTCGTGTTTGATGATATTTCTTTTCAGTACTGTTACTATTGCCAGTTCCCAATCAGCTTTTTTACAAGTAAAAGAAAAATTGACAGTATACTTACATCAAGGGCTCGATTTACCGCCGGAGATAACCCCGGCACTGAGAACTGTCATCCCCGGCTCTGTTTAGATAATTTCATCCCCGCCGGGGATGAAACCAAAGACATTTATCCCCGGCTCTGCAGAAATTTTTTGTCAGCCCCGGCACTGGTTTTTTCTTAATTCGAGCACTGCCAACATCCTACAGTGTATAATCAAATCGATTGATAATGTTGATGCACATATTATGCAACTATTAAGTTTGATATGCCGGTACATTTGCAGTGTTTTCCTATCTTTCCAATTCATTATCTGGAAGTTGCTACTCTAAAGAATAAACAAACTGGCCGAATGACTAGGCACCCTCTAATACACACACCAAATATATAGTACCGGTAGCCTTTTTTTTTTTTGTTTGCTTGAACACAATAAGTATTGACTGTGTACGATTGCTGTGCTGCTCTTTTAAAGCAGGGACAGTTTGACGGTATTCGTCTTTTTCACCACCTTGAACATACCTAATTGTATAGATGTATATAAAATTATGCTGCAGAATGCATTGTGTAAGCCTAATATGAAATAGTTGTTTTTTCCTCATTTGTAATGTAATAACTAATTAATAAAAGTAAATGAATAAAATGACCAAACTGTGTAATATGTGTTTATTTTAAATATTTAATAATTGTGCACAGAAAACCGAGATAGATATGTCACCAAAATAGAAATCTTGAAAACAATGTTTAGCTTCTAAACCAGACATGGGCAATTTACGGCCCGTTAAGCGTTTTGGTTCAGCCCGCAGTACACTCCCCTTCATTCATTTACATTGATAACATTTACATTTATGTTAGCTGATATCAAGTAGCCTATTATAAAAACACTGCGATGGTCTGCTCTTGGTCAGGCCTTTCAATCAAATTTAAGAACCCATTATGACCCATTTTTTTTCTATCTGTGATTTTGTAGCATGTTTATTATGCAGTTATATGTTTTACACAAAGCATTGAAAAAAAAATCACTTATAAACACGAAAGATAGACATCAATAGTAGCTGCTGTGCATACATTGTGAATTGAAGTAACTGAAGTGTATGATCTTTTTCAATATATTTCAGAGTACTCGGGGTGTACATTTTATACTAGATCTGGAGCAGCCAATTCGCTACCTTTGATTAATGTCTCATTTATGTGTAGAATTATGCTGGAATGTTGGTCCAGATTATTGTCAAATATTGACTACATCAGCAAGTTACTGCCAAGAATGGACATATCCAACAATACTACAGCAATGATTCTTGTAAGTTTTATAAGTGACCATTCAGAGAATGCAAAATACTGGAATCAAATCTTGGCAAGCAGGGCCGGGATGGAGTCGGTGTCGGCCACACAAGCCCACTACTCTTCCTAAGATACTGATTATCAGGCATAATATCAATATTTATCGCCAATAAAGTGAATAATTATAAATATTTTATAAATAATGAAATGTAAAATGTATAGCAAAAAAGGCAATAATAAAATTAATTTAAAAACATGTATTGTCCAGAGTTTCGTTATATCATCTCATACTTGCTAAGTCCACAATAAAAGGTTCTGAGATTTCACATCTTATTATATTGTGACTTTTGCACCAGTTTTAGATTGTTGAACGAGCGCTCTGTAGACATAATGCATGACAACATACGTAGACTACACATATTAGGCAATTTCAAAAATTAATTTCTTCTTGTTTCAAAATTAGAATGACTAAAAATATTTATATATTTGAGTACGCTGTCTGTCAAGAAACACCTGGAGGCGAGAATTTGAAGCGGACATCAGGATGGGGTTCAGCTGGATGCAGTTGGAGAGAATGGCTCAGGACAGAAGTCGCTGGAGATATTTAGTTGGTGGCACTGGCCCATACTCCGATAGGAGTGACGGGCAATGATGATGATGACACTAAAATTCATATAAGATACTCTCTATTAATATTTAGAAATCATCAATTTACTTATTAGATCGGAGTTTAAAATTTGCCTCAATTTCATATTAAACTTAGGTAGAACGTTCATTGTGTGTTTGTAAAAGAAATAATGCATTTAATTTTTGTCAGGGTGTTAATTGGTACCATTGTCTGTGTATTAATATTCTGCCGAGGCACTACTGAGTTCAAATAGTATTATGATATTATCGTGGAGGCGTGTTTGTGGTAGCTGTGGCTCTTCTTTCATTCCACTACTCAATACCAAATAATATGAGAAGACAGTGTTCTTTGCTGATTGAAGTTTATTACAATACAATAATATACAAAATACGATAAAATAAGTTCACTGTACACATTGCAAATTAATCTGTTAATCACCACATTTAAGTAAGAACTCAATTATGTTCTAATAATCCATCTGTATTATATCCAAGTACTAATACACAAAAAACTATATAGAAAAATATCTCCATCATGGAGGTGAACTGTTACTCTCATGATCACTCACAATAAGAATTACAATATCCTATCAAGGAAAAAACATCGACACGTCTGTCGTGTACGAGAGTGATTCTATAACTGACAATCTCTCTTCCGGAAATATAAAAACCCGGATCTAGTTAAATAAAAAGTGATCCTAATGTTTACGAAACAATTATACCTTTACACCTCCCCACCCACCAGAAAATGTGCAACATTTCTCTAAAAAAAATATTATTAATTGCACTATAGATATGTACCATCCTTAATTTATAATAAGTAACAATCAATTTGTCCAAAAAAAATATTCCACTCTATGCAACTAGAGTAACTATATACATCAATATATACACTTGTATTTTCTATTTATAATATCACACTGTAATTGTGTGGGCAAATATCAATTATCTACAAAACAACATTATAGGTGCATATATTTATATCAACAAATCATGATCCAACCTAAATCCATATCTTCATAATATTCACAATAATTATCAGTGTATCAAATTGTAAAATATGAACTCTTTGTACATCAATCAACAATGAACTAATATCATGTTACCAAAAATTCAATTCATTATACATGCCATCATGTTCTCTGGTATAATTAGTCAATAATTCTTCAAAAGAATATAAAGTAGAGGAATAAGTGCTTCATCTATTACATTAATCCTGTATATCAATATGTATATCACCTCAAAATTTGGTGAACTAGTTCAAGCTTGTGGTGTCCAAATAATTACAAGTAATATTGACAAATAATCATGTCACAAAAAAAATGTTATTTCATATTACCAAAATCTATGTAAACAATCTTACTAATGTCAATGTGTGCTAAGCAAATAATAAAAATAATGTACAACAACATTATATATAATGATTTGCCAATCAATGTCAATTCATGCAATATTCCAAAAAAAAAATTTTGCAATGCCAATGTATGCTATGTTAAAAAAAATTTTGTTCAATGCCATTATATAGAATAAATTGTACACAATGTTCTTCTATTACAACAATTTTCAAAAAAAAATTTTTATTGCTAAGTCATTTATCAACATGAAGTAAAATGTGCCATATATGTATGTTTGTCATGACAATAAAAAATTTAATCATAATATGTCATGCTGAATGAATTTATAGTCTTAAGTAAGAATTACTAAAAAAAATTCAATGCATCACAAAATATGCTAACTCATATTACTATTACAATTTGTTATGTCTATGTAAATCACATTATTATTTATCAATGTATGTATATAGGTGTTCTACTTAAGTCTAAGATAATCTCATTTATCAATCAAGAAAAAAAAATTTTGTATGTTATTATATGTTATTTAATTATTATGCCAGCAACAAAATATCTGATCAATTTATTCAGTTAACCTTGATAAAATATCTGGTATGAAATTATCTGAATCTATTATATGTTTTATATGTGAATCTATTATATTCATCTACGTCTTGTTTTTGTTTCATTTTGTTAAATGAATGTTTCTTATCAAATAATGTGCCTCTTGATTGTGTATGTTTTCTCAAACTGAGTTTCAAATAAGAAATATCTCTAAGTTTAAAACAATTGTTCTTTATGTGACCAAAATTCTTACAATAGTTACATTGAAGCTTGTTAAAATATTTTGTATGTTTATTTATCCCATATTTTACTGTTTTATAATCTTGTCTTGCTCTGTATTTATTGCTATCTAAATGGTTGGGCTTATTCTGTACATGTCCATTTCTATAGTCATTTTGTGGTTGTTGTCTATTTCTCATGCTGCTATTGTGTGTATGTCTATTACTATATGTCTTCTGTGGTTTATGACTAATTCTAATGTTTTGTTCATAGGAATTACTAGCTTGTTCCTCTCGAAAGGGGCAACATGATTGTTTGTGACCAAAATTATGGCAGCAGTAACATTTAATATGTCTAAATTTAAGGGTGCATCTATTTGATTTATGGTCAGGTTTCTTACAATAAAGACATATTGATTTGTGTTTATTTGATACTGTTGACTCTGTCTTATTATTATGTGCGACAACTGAAATTGAGTTAATTTTCTTAACTATTGTTGCCTCTGTCTGTTTTTCAGAATTTTGCATAGTTTGCATCATAGTAGTGGTATCATTGTGTATTGGATTCCTATCAATAGATTGTAGTACTTTCTGTATATTTATTTCTTTGTCGCTTAACCAAAGTGTGAATAATTCTCTAGAATTATCCGGTTTAATATCCGGAATATTTCCTATAATCAAAGGGGCTACTGGGGATGTCATTGCTATAGCCTCAATTTTTCCACTAATCCATGGAGTGTCTATGTCTATCATGGCTTTCTTACACATAAGGGTCTGACCATTTCCTAACTTAATATTTTCAGAACTATCCATCATACACTCATGAGGAACAAGGGATGCGTCTACAACCACGCATGTAACACCTGTGTCTCTAAGACACATGACGGGTTTATTGTTGAGAAAGCAAGGGTAAAATACTAAATTACCATTATTACTTAACAAAGCATTTACATTATGTATTTTGCTATTTCTGTTTAAGGATCTGCCTCTATCATTACTCTGTCTAGGAGGACTATTATTCGGTGACTGTCTCTTTTGATATTGTCCCTGATATTTACCAAAAGATCTATCATGACTGTTTTTATGATACTGTCTGTTGGGTATATATCTGCTTTCTTGTACATGACCATTATTCACATATCTATTTCTGTTTAAGTATAGTTTGCAGTTGGCTCTAATGTGCCCTGGATTATGGCAATAGTAACAAGTCTTTTGTACTCTAGTAGGTAATCTAGCAGGTAAACTTCTGTATCTATCATCATTATAATTATACAGCAATTTATTTTTGTGTCTAATGGCACTAAAAGTGTTATCATTTTTACTCTTAAACATGGGGACATCTTGATTGCTATCTTTATAATCAGATAATGTGGTAATAAGATCTTTCTTACAATTGACTTTCTTTAATTTTATGAAAGAAAATAGCTTGTTGGAGCTTATGTTCAAAATTTTTGTCTACTAGCATTAGTTCAATAATTTGTTGGGGATCAGATGCATTTATGCCAGCCATTTTTATGAAGCTATTTAAGTGGGACTCTAACTTGTTTACATAGGCTGTAGGATGTTCTGTTTCAGCCATCATTGTATTATGGAACAGATTCCTATAGTGTTCCTCAGTTTTACTATGAAAGTCTAGAAGATGTTGTTTAATTTCACTATATGATTTACATTCTGGACGTCCCAACATATGCAATACATTTAAGGCTTCGCCACGGAATGCTCCTAGTAAATGTCTTGTCCATTCAGACTCTGGTATATTATTAATTTTAAGTTGTGATTCACATTTAGCCAAAAATGTGTCTATGTTATCATCTTTGGATTTAAACTGACCTATATTTGGTCTACCACTTGTATTATTTGTTGGTGTTTTTGTGTGTTGCTCTAATTCTATCCTTTTCATTTCTATTTCTGTTTCTAACCTTTTCATTTCTAATCTTTCCTGCATTTCTAATTTACCTTTTTCAAGGTTTCTAAGAGCAAGTCTGTCTTCTCTATCTAATCTTTCTTTATTTAATTGATGCTCTCTATCTAATCTTTCTTTATCTGATTGTAATCTGGCTTGCGCCTTAGCTTCCTCTTTCTCAATAAATTGCAGGAGTTTTTCTCCTGTTAAACCTAATTTCTCCCCTCTTTCTTTGTAAATATCAAACAAATCTTCTGTTGGGTTTTTATTATCCATATTGCTGGTTCAGATATATCAAAATATGGAAATAAAGTGCTAAAAATCACTATTCTAGTAAATTATATGATACTGATACTGTATCACTGGCACAACCGTATTATGTAAATTTATAATCAATGAAACCTCAACAAAAAATTACTGGCATTGATCAAGTAATTGGCATCAAACAAATACTTAATGGCATTGACTTGAATAAAAATGGCAAAATTACTATGCACTATTGTACATTGAAGAAAAAAAAAGGGGTCAGGGTTCAGTGTCCAATAAATAATAAATGAAAAATAATTATAAAGAAATAAATTGTACAAGACAGGACTAATGATAACAGAATCAGCAAAAAAAAAAATTCCTAATAGATTGCGATAGTGGACATGAGAGAAAATAGTTAAACGAGACGAAACATTGACAAAACTGGTAGAAAAAAAATAATTTCGGACAATATTTAAACAAAGGGGTTTAAACAATAAACAAACAAGTCGCAGACAACTAAATATTTATGTGATATTGATGATCTAACTGGACCCTAAATTATACAATCCACACACAATTAAGTGTAAAAAATCCAGCCATAAAATCAGCATGCCTTAAAAGAAACGTCAGAATGACTAATTCAAAACTGACTCACCACACCACCACCCATGAATTATTATAAGTAAACACATAACATAGATGGACACTGAATAATATAAAGGAAAAAAAATAATGGGAGAGAAAAAAAATATTAGATTATTAATTTTAAATCAAGTATATTTACTTATCTTCCTCATGCTTGATACTTGTTCTTCTTGTTGTTTATCCACTCTGATGCTCCTGTTATTCAATAATGTCAATATAAGCACCAACACAGTCTTTATTGTTGTGTGTAGTCAAAGCAAGCAGCCATCTTGACCTGAATTCCTCCTTGTCTCGTGATGGTGATGACGTCACAGCAGTCACATGTCTTCAGTGTAATACTAGAAAAAAAACGAATTCTGCAACAGTAGATATTTGTACACTTATCGAAGTGTAATAGAATTATTTGGCATACAGTTGCCAAGCACGACAAATGACTGAACAGTAGAGACTGTCGCAATCAATGGAGCTTGGTAGAAATATACAAGATTACTAAAAATAGATTTGTTTAGACTACGCATGACTGCGCAACTCGATGCGCACACATCGGGCGTACAAACAAACATTTTTTCTCAATAATGTATATAGAGTTGGATGGCATTTGATCGTTGTTTTATTAAAGAAATTTGATTTTTCTAGTGAAAAAGGCACATTGCTCCTGTAGGACATGTATATATGGTAGCTTAACTGTTTGATATTGATGGTATGAAACGATTTTCGTCTCCGAAACCAAATCAACAAGATCGGAACAATGAGTATAACATACCGTAACATTAACAATAGTAACATGGATACATACCAAGAGACGTGTACTCTACTGACATTACTTAGTCGGAAAAGATACAATAGTGTAATAAAACACACATATATCTGGAGCAAACATTAACCAATAATAGGTTTGTTGTAGATTGATTTCCAGCCAAGGTGAAAGAACAAACGTAGTCATACTATTCCATTGGCAATACATTCAATGATTCATGCCATCTATACAGCCAAGCAGATAGGCCTAGATGCAAATAAGTCTAATGAGTTCAGCCTTTGACTGAGTCATCGCGCCAGAGACAAACAGTAATGAGATTTTATCATTTTAATACATGGATTAGTCTGATCAAGGTATGAAGTAACATTTTTGAACAATTTCATATATAAACAATAATTGATAGTATTAAAAGTATTAGTCTAACATTCTAACTAAATGATAGATATGGAAGGGACTAAAGCTAAGAAAATAATTATCTCAACTTTTGAAATTTTTTATTGATTTGTATATTGTGTTATATTGCAAATATCTGTTTTATTTTTTAGTTCAAAGAATGGTTAAGACACAGTTACCAAATCCCAAAGCTGTGACAACTGTTTGTGATAGTAAATACTTTCTGATTGAGGTAAAAATGTATTGTATAGGATAGCACATATTATTAATTTGAATTTAATACTTTTACTTAATTATTTATATTTTATGGTTTAAAGCATAATTTTTTTCCAGTAATTTACTGTGTAATTAAAAAGTGATGCCTGTTTTAATACACCCATCTTTAGGGGTCTCAATTTTTTTTATTTAATAGGTCTTCAAAAGTTGAAGTATAACCACAACTCTCAGTCTTAAAGTGTTGATTGAAATGTGCAAAGTCAGCCAAATGACAGTATTTCACAAGTATAGGATAGACATCCTGCCTGATTATAAAGTTGAATTAGTATTACATTTAGTAAATATTTATTAATTAAAATAAAGCTTTAACAATATAGAAAAAGCATTGTCTCTTATTGTGTACATAATAAGTTTGATGTGTGCAATTGCTAATGTTTTATTTGTGTAAACATAACTTTAAAACACTGTGTGTCTAATAAATAATACAAATTCAGTCACAACAGTAAAAAAAAAACACTTCACATATTACAGCTATTAGATATTTATTAGCAATTATCCATTAAGAAAATCTCATTCTTTGATGCACATTAACAGCAAATGAATGGAATTCCTGGACTTTTGAAACTTTCTTTAAAATGCATACCAGGAAGACAAAATGATGACTTATCTAGAAAGAGAAAAAAAAAGTTGTTTATAAAAATAACAATCTAAAAAAAAAACAACCTAACGCGGGCTCATTTCATCAGTTTCAGTCTTGTTATCACAATGCCCTGATGGCTTTGCTTCCACAAAATATGTCAGATGCATACATAAAGCTGGGTGAACTTTCACCAGGACCAACGGTTTGAACCTTAGATCCTTGGGTCAAAAGTCAAGTGCTCTACACTGTACTGCCCACTCCTCCTAAACAGAACGATCATGCTTGATTTTATCTTTAACAATAAAAATGTGTTAACATCATAATTAATTAAATAACGTTATATTTTATTTATTTTAAAATAAATTACACTAATCATTGGTCATCAAGTTTTATGGTTTTTACTGGTGCTTTAGATTACAAAGAATATTCGTAAAATATTCAACACTGTATTCAATAACTATATTTATACAAATCATTTACCAAAAAAAAAGACATTGAAAAAATCGTAAAGGTTGATCCTTCTTGTCACCATAGTCATTTGACAGAAATGAAGCTTTTGAGCTTTGCACCAGTAACAAAGTATTTCTAGAAAAAAGAATGTAATCAAAGTGAATTAGTTTTAGTAAATATCAGCATATTTATGATTTTATACTAAAGGTTAATAATAAACGCCATAGCTCAAAGCCATTACTGATCTATAATTCTGACTATTGGGAATCCAAGCAAAAACAAATTGCCTGTAAATATGGCTCTTTTGCTTTTAATTTAGCTAATATTATTTTTAATTAAATTATTTATCTGTATACAGAGACCAATGTAATTTTCTGTTTCTAACAAATTTTATTACAATGCATAATTAGTTATATTTCATGTACTGGTACAGAATTAATGACTAATATAAGTAACAACTGTTAGTTAATAATATAAGTATCAGCTGCTGATGAAAAACTAGGACCATCCTTGCAAACACAAGTTGGATCCCTTCTAGTTCCAACACACTGAGCAAATCCCTATGACATGTCAACTAAATCAGCTTTATACAATATTGAAGTTCTCTTAAGCCCCTAAGGACTCATTGGGGCAGATGAAGTGTTTCAGTAACCTTGGCATATAAAGGGATTGTGTGGTTAGCACAATGCCCAGCTGCCTTTACTCCCCCAACTTAAAGTCAGGTACCAATATAAAGCTGGGTGGACTTGGGGACTTACACCAGGACCTGAAAAATCCCAAGGGTTTCAGTGAGATTCGAACCCGGGACCCTCCGGTCGACAGTCAAGCGCTCTACACCACCCTACCACCCATCCCCATTTATACAATCTTGACTTACTTGAACTCCTTGCGAAGCAAAGGACCTCTGCAACCACTCTCTAGAGCACTCTGTTTTTAGGGGGGCCTTTTTCAATTCCCTCCATGTCTGTTTACAGCTTTTCATCTCCTGCTCGCAAGACCTTCTCCAAGTGGTCTTTGGGTGGTCAATTATTCTCTGGCCTTGGGGGTTCCACTGCAGGCTTCCTTATACACTCTGCAGGTTCAGATCTTGCACACTTCAATCAAGGCATTAGTTTGTGTTCCTAAGATGCCTAAGTAAAATAGAAAAAAATTGTTCATTGATCAAATAAAGAGTATTTGTACACATTTTATTTTTTTCTTAATGCATTGTAAAAATAATTATCTTTTTCCCTATGTAGCAAAAAAAGCTTTCTCTCAGCAATAAAATTATTATTTATTTATAATAATAAATACATTTTTCTAACAGAAAAGTTTAACTATTGATAAAAAATAATAATTTTCACAGCTTTTACTATTTATGCTTCGGTTAAGTTAAGCCTTGCTTTAACACTTATTGCTCAGCCTTATGATCCTTATTACTATTTACTAAATAACCTTATAAGTTATGATGACTGCAGTATTGAATGGTGCAACATTTAAATTTAGCTAATTTAAACTACTATGTCATAGCTTTTTTTCATAAATATCATGACATTTAAGTTATAACCACATGAAACCACGTTCACGTTCTTAGCCTTGGCTTGGCCTAAAATACAGCCCTATACTGAGTCTTAGTGTCATGGCGAACATGACGGATAAATAATTAAGCTAATTTAACTTGTATTAATGTCAGAATTTATCACTGTGGCATGTCACTTTAAAAAAAAACTATTATAATTATATTTTTGTTTGAATAATGGGCCATTTCGTGAAAATTTTTTTTTTACAAACACACAGCAGAACGTTGCGTACACATTACAAACAAACTTGCCATAAGGCATAACCATGTTATGTTACGCCATGCATTTATTTTGATATTTAGGAATTTTTATGACAATTTTAGAAAACTATACAATAATTTCTCGTGTGGAGAGGCCGAACTCCCATCGGGCGCCTCCCCAGGTGGCGGATAGGGGAAAGCTCGCCAGATATGGTGAGTGCCGATGAAATACAATTCTCGGGGCGGACCAAAGCAGGCAACTACTGCCTTGTAGTTAGTGGAGGGATCCACAAAGGCTAAGGGACCTAACCTTAAACAAAGGCAGCTACCCACAAGGCTGTGAAGGGCAACACCCTAGTGGTTGTGCACAGGGCTAACTACCCAGTCATGTAAAAAAAACACTAGTTACGAAAGCCAATCAACAATTCAAAAACCGGACTGATTCAAATGGAAACCGACCTTCGCATGATCACGGACATGATTACTAGCTAGCGACTTGGAACGTGTTAAGCCTATACAGAGCAGGAGCCCTAACCCGCCTCACTGAACAGCTTAGAAAATGCAAAATAAAAATAGCAGCACTCCAAGAAATCAGAAGGAAAAATTCAGACATACTAAAAACAACAGAGTATACCATCTTTTATAGTGGAAACACCACAAATACATTAGGAACAGGTTTTGCCGTCAGGAAAAACATCCTCAATCAAATAATTGGCTTTAAACCAACCAATGAAAGATTGTGCAGCCTCAGGATTCGTGGCAAAATGTTCAATATGACCCTAATATGTGCCCATGCACCCACTGAAGATTCAGAAGGGAATACCAAAGAGGAATTCTATGATGCCCTAGAAAGGTTATATGAAGAAGCACCTAGACATGATATCAAATTAGTGTTAGGAGACTTCAACGCTAAGATTGGCAAAGAAACAGTATACAGACCGACAATTGGAAGCTACAGTCTACATGAAGAAAGCAACGATAATGGAACGCGTCTGATTGATTTTGCATCTGGCAAAGGCATGACCATTAGTAGCACTAAGTTTCCACACAAAAGAATACACAAAGAAACATGGAGGTCACCAGATGGGGTGACAAGAAATCAAATAGATCATGTGCTAATAGACAGGCGACATGGTTCAGATATTCAAGATGTCAGAAGCTTCAGAGGAGCAGATGCCGACACAGACCACATGTTAGTCAAAATAAAGTATAGACAAAAAATAAGTATCTTTCACAACACAAAAGCAAAGATAACAAACCAATTTGACTGTGAAAAACTAATAAAAGAGCCACAAACAAAAGAAAAATATGCACAAGAAATTAAAAGCAAACTAGAAACACTAGATATAGATAATACTGAAAATCTAAATAGCCACTGGGAAAAGATTAAACAAACCATAAAAAACACAGCGGAAAGTGTCATAGGGTACGGTACAAGCAAAAGAAGAAAAGAGCTGAATGGTATGACGATGAATGCAAAAAAGAAGTGGAAGAACGAAACAAATTGAGGATGGTAATGCTACAAAAAGCAACCAGGAAGTCAACTCACGCATACACTGAGGCTAGAAGGAAGGCCACTAAAATATGCAGAAAGAAAAAACGTGAATGGGAAAAGGGAAAACTAGTAAAACTAGAGGAATACTCAAAAGAAAAAGAAACAAGAAAAATGTACATGGCCATCAAAGAGGAAAGTAACGGCTTCCAAGCAAGATCTCACATGTGTCTTAACAAATCAGGCGACCTGCTTATAGAAAATGAAATGGTTCTAGAAAGGTGGGCGGAATATTTTGAAGAAATGCTGAACATTAAAACTGACAGCGAAAATGATGTACCAAACATTGCAGAGGACAATGGGGCAGAAATAGAAGAACCAACCATAGAAGAAATAAATAATATTATTAAAAAGACCAAAAACAATAAAGCACCAGGAGAATATAACATAAATGCTGAGTTACTCAAATATGGAGGACGCACACTACACTTAGAAATACACAGGATGGTCAATAAAATATGGAAAGAAGAGATAATGCCAACAGAATGGGAAACAGCCTTAATAGTTCCACTACACAAGAAAGGTTCGAAACTTAACTGCAACAACTACAGAGGAATCTCACTTCTCAAACAAAAATAATAGCCTGCAGAATAGGGAATTTCAGTGAAACAGTATTAGGTGACTATCAATGTGGTTTCAGGCCTAGCAGAGCAACCACAGACCACATCTTTTCCCTTCGAAACACTCTAGAAAAATGTTATGAGCATAATATAAACCTACATCAGCTGTACATAGATTTCAAGATGGCATATGACAGCATCAATAGAAATTATCTTTACAAAAATTTGCAGGAGTTGTGTATCCCCAACAAGCTCATTAGACTAGTACGTATGACATTAAACAACTCAAGAAGCAAAGTGAAAATCCAAGGGGAAAGCTCAAGAGAATTTAAAGTAAACCAAGGACTTAGACAAGGAGACTCCCTTTCGTGCATACTTTTCAACTTAACCCTAGAAAAAGTCATAAGAAACGTACAGTTGGATAAGCAAGGAACTATAACACACTACCTCAGAAGTGAAAAACAAAGTCTATGAAAACAGGAACAATATTTACAGAACCCATCCAATACCTTGCATATGCTGATGACATAACATTGATAGGAAAGCAAAGCAAGGATATAGCAAAAGTATACATAGAATTAGAAACAGCAGCTCAGAAAGCAGGTTTAACAGTAAACGAAACAAAGACTCAATATATGCTGTTACAAAGAAATGAAAAAGAAGGAAGAGAAAAAATTTTCAAAATCAGTGATAGAGCATTTGAAAGAGTAGAAAACTTTAAATACCTGGGATCAACCATAAGTGAGAAAAACGATATAATGATAGAGATAAAAAACAGAATAGAAGTAGGGAACAGAATATATTATACACTGCATAAAATACTGAAAAACAGACAGATCTCCAGAAAAATTTAAAAAAACCATATACAAGACAATGATCCGGCCAGCAGTAGCATATGGTAGCGAAACATGGACCATCAGCAAACAAGCAGAAAATATGCTAAACACTTGGGAAAGGAAAATATTTAGGAAAATATATGGGTCAGTAAAGGACAATAACGAGTGGAGAAGTAGAACCAATTCAGAGCTGTACGAACTGTACGAAGAACCAAATATAACAGCTGAAATTAAAATGAATAGATTAAGGTGGGTAGGGCACATAGAAAGAATGGAAAACAACAGAGGTCCAAAAACGATTTATAAGACAACACCTAATGAGAAAAGGCCTAAAGGCAGGCCAAGAAGCAGTTGTTTGGAGGTAGTGGAGAAAGACCTTAAAGCCATAGGAGTGAGAGAGTGGAGGAAGAAGACCCTGGATCGGGAAAAGTGGAGAAGTGTAGTATGGCAGGCCAGGGCCCTAAATGGGCTGTAGAGCCAAAGGAAGAAGAAGATACATTAATTTAGTTATTGTGTTTCTAGTTATAGAAAATAAAACGTATTCTTACCTAAAAAAGAGGCCATTTTATGAAATAAACTGTTTAAAACGTTGCCTTCTCCTCTATACAATTACTATTGCTAGAAAACTCTTGTACGCCGGAAGTGACTCCCATGGGATTTTCGTCAAAATCACATGCAGGAAATGAGATAATAGTGATATACAGCGCCATCTATTCTACCAAGCTCCATTAGAGATGTTAGTCACCAACGATCTCAGTGTCGGCATTCGTCGACTTGAAAATGTGGGTCACTGTTCTGTGGGGCTCTGTCAGGTTGATTCGACTTCTGGTGCCGTCTCTGGAAGATAAAACTTTACTTGTCCGGCAAGAGGGTCGTTATTCTCTCGGGTTTTCGTAGCTCTCAGGTGAAGGTCAGGTTCAATTCGCCGCCGCATGCCACCATTGTCAGGGTGTTAATTGGTACCATTGTCTGTGTATTAATATTCTGCCGAGGCACTACTGAGTTCAAATAGTATTATGATATTATCGTGGAGGCGTGTTTGTGGTAGCTGTGGCTCTTCTTTCATTCCACTACTCAATACCAAATAATATGAGAAGACAGTGTTCTGTGCTGATTGAAGTTTATTACAATACAATAATATACAAAATACGATAAAATAAGTTCACTGTACACATTGCAAATTAATCTGTTGAACCACCACATTTAAGTAAGAACTCAATTATGTTCTAATAATCCATCTGTATTATATCCAAGTACTAATACACAAAAAACTATATAGAAAAATATCTCCATCATGGAGGTGAACTGTTACTCTCATGATCACTCACAATAAGAATTACAATATCCTATCAAGGAAAAAACATCGACACGTCTGTCGTGTACGAGAGTGATTCTATAACTGACAATCTCTCTTCCGGAAATATAAAAACCCGGATCTAGTTAAATAAAAAGTGATCCTAATGTTTACGAAACAATTATATCTTTACAATTTTGTAATACATTTAATTTTGTAATGCATTTAATTTTGTAATGCAGTTAATTTTGTAATGCTTTTAATTTTGTAATGCATTAAATTTTGTAATGCATTTAATTTTATAATGCAGTTAATTTTGCAATGCACTTAATTTTATAATGCAGTTAAT
This sequence comes from Bulinus truncatus, assembly GCA_021962125.1. NCBI lineage: Eukaryota > Metazoa > Mollusca > Gastropoda > Planorbidae > Bulinus > Bulinus truncatus. The sequence goes on along the minus strand of JAGDYQ010000003.1, from coordinate 11,729,343 downwards.
TTTAGAATGCATTTAATTTTGTAATGCATTTAATTTTGTAATGCATTTAATTTTTTAATGCATTTAATTTTATAATGCATTTAATTTAATAATGCATTTAATTTTGTAATGCATTTAATTTTGTAATGCATTTAATTTTGTAATGCATTTAATTTTATAATGCAGTTTATTTTATAATGCATTTAATTTTATAATGCATTTAATTTTATAATGCAGTTAATTTTATAATGCATTAAATTTATAATGCAGTTAATTTTATAATGCAGTTAATTTTGTAATGCATTTAATTATATAATGCATTTAATTATATAATTATATAATGCATTTAATTTTATAATGCGGTTAATTTTGTAATGCATTTAACTTTATAATGCATTTAATTTTATAATGCATTTAATTTTATAATGCAGTTAATTTTATAATGCATTTAATTTTATAATGCAGTTAATTTTGTAATGCATTTAATTTTATAATGCATTTAATTTTATAATTCAGTTAATTTTATAATGCAGTTAATTTTATAATGCAGTTAATTTTGTAATGCATTTAATTTTGTAATGCAGTTTATTGTGTAATGCATTTAATTTTATAATGCATTTAATTTTGTAATGCAGTTAATTTTATAATGCAGTTAATTTTATAATGCAGTTAATTTCATAATGCAGTTAATTTTGTAATGCAGTTAATTTTGTAATGCAGTTAATTTTGTAATGCAGTTAATTTTATAATGCAGTTAATTTTGTAATAAAAAGACACTGTTGACGTCAAAATCCCCCCCCCCCACAGTGGCGTAGCGAGAGGTGGGCAATAAAGGGGCATAATGCCCCAGGCGCTACTCACAAAAGGGCGCCAAATGGTATATTTATTATATGTACGGTTATTAGACTATTCAACGTGGCTTGTATACTTGCAAATGTTAAAAGGTGCCTTTTGCAAATATTGTTTCAGCAAAAAGTAATTCGAGGAGCTCAGTGGTCATTTGTCATCAAACCATGCACAAAATTTAAAGATTTCAAAAAAGAAGCACATAGCCATATGCAAAGCACATTGCACAAAGGCTCTCATGAAGATGCAAGCAATTTTGTTGCATTATTGGAAGCCAAACCAGTTTCTATAAATGAGCAGTTGAATTCATCATTTGGAAGGCAAATTCAAGAAAATTGAAGCAAACTGAGTCCCATCATTTCTACAATCCTATTTTGCGGCATGCATGATTTAGCACTTCGTGGAAAAGAATCAAATTCTGGTAATTTTTATGCCCTGTTAGAGTTTCGTGTTGAATCTGGAGATAAAGTTCTTGGTAATCATTTGTCAATTGGTTCTTGTAGTGCTAAGTATATCTCAGCTAAACTACGCAAAACACTATAATCGAAATTTGTGGGTCTCTCTTGGGTGAAAACATTGTTCGTAAATCAAACAATTCAGTTGCATTTTCTACACTTGCCGACGAGACAACTGACATTTCAGCTATGAGCAGATGTCTCTTGGTGTTAGATTGGTCAATGAACAAAATGGGAAAATGAAGGTCACAGAAGAATTCCTAGGATATATTCCAATTGTCGATAGAACAGCTGAAGGTTTAGCCAACACCATCATTACAAATTCATTGGAATTTTTTTTTCATCCCCGGCACTGGTTTTTTCTTAAATCGAGCACTGGATTAGATATGTCAAAGCTTGTTTGTCAAGGATACGACGGATGTTCTACAATGGCAGGTAAAGAAGGAGTAGTCCCCAAAAGCAGCATTTGTACATTGCAGTTCACAAAAACTAAATCTTGTCGTGAACGATTTAAATAATGTGAATGCTGTATGAAACATAATAGGAACAATTAAGTAAATTATGGTGTTTTTCCGAGAAAGTAATAAATATAAAAGCTTGCGGATTTTTGCTGAAAATGTGACAGAAATTGTTAAACAACTGGAATATTTAGAACAATTTGGAAAAAGCAAGCAAGTTGTACATCATTTCCTCTTTGCTGTAAGAACTCCTACATATGTTGTTTGTTTAGTTATTATACAAACATATTCACCAAAGCTAGAAGTTTTTAGAGTTACAAAAGGTGTTGCAGATAACATTGGTGTCGACACTCAACATCCACGACAAGCTGGAAGACAAATGAACAGGAAAAACCCAAAAGTTGATTAGCCTGAGGATTATTTTAGAATAACTGTTTTTTTTCCCCATGATTAAGATAGCTTTTTGACAGCATTGGTTCTTCCAGTAACAACATGCACATTCGAGAGATCAATTAGCACTCTAAGGCGAGTAAAAACGTGGCTACGCTCAACAACTGTTGATGATCGTTTATCTGGTCAGTGGCGCAACCGGGGAGGGGGGAGCAGGGGGTGGCTCCAGCCCCCCCCTGGCCAAATCGGAGTGACCCTGCAATTTTTCAGCAGTCTTTCTTTTGTATCATCAATACATAATTAAAGTTTTAAAAAGACTGTCAAACTCATAATAATAATAATAATCTGTTATATCCTTAATTCTGTATTAATTATAATTTTTAGTTTTGATTCGAAGAGTTTAAAAAAAAATTCAACTGCGGCGGTCGTTTGTCTTTTTTCAAAATGTGAGCCCCCCTCCCCAAGCATTTTTTTCTGGTTGCGCCACTGTATCTGGTCTTTGTATGATGAGTATCCAAAATTTAAAGAAAATGTTATCGATCGATTTGGACAAATACCAAGACGGTTACAATTTTAGTTCCACAATAAATAGTTTAAATTTAAAATATTATAGCTGTATCAGTGTAATTTATTATTATATTTTATTAGTATATAACTCTAGGACACTGAATCCATATTTAAAAAATTACAATAATTTAATCAGTTATACTTGCAGCTATAATTCATTTTTATGTTTGATACATGTACATTGTCTTCATTGTAATACTGTAATACACTTTCAGGAAATTAGTTTAGTTTTATTGTAACAACTTTATACCATTTTTCTAAAATTAAAGGGGGGGGGGCAAGTGCGCCCATGCACCCATGTCAACAGCTGTAAAACTTTTTCAACACACCCCAAGTTGTTGTGTTGATATAATTAATGGATGACCCCATATATATATATATATATATATATATATATATATATATAATATATATATATATCACTAGATATTAAGCCCGGCGTTGCCCGGGAAATTTAGGTGTAATGTTAAACCCCTTCCTAATCAATTTGTGCAGAAATGACCTACATTTCATACGTCAAAAGATGTGGGTGCCATAACCAACAAATAAAAATCAAAAAGTAATATAACGAGGGAACAATAACCTCCAGTACAAACTGTTAACAAACTATAATACTGAGCATGATTATCAAATGCGCAGCCCCCCCCCCCCCCCAAGTTGTTGTGTTGATATAATTAATGGATGACCCCATATATATATATATATATATATATATATATATATATATATATATATATATATATATATATATGATGTTGCCTCAGTCAAATATTTGAAATATGCTCTGATTAGCAGCATATAAAATTTATCTGAGACAAAGTGTTTAAATATAAGTGTAATTATTGGTAACGGTATCAAAGTTGGTTAGTCATTGTCATAAAATAGAACGTAGATCTAACACTCTCACTCATTTCTGACTTATATTCTATTAATAGCTTAGGATATCTAAGCATTTTACGATTTCAGTAGTTAGAGTAAAATAAAAAAGGAAAGCCACATTTATTCAGTCAAAATTTTAATGCACCTAAAAAGTATTGCTCGACTAATGCAGATCTATACAAATTATATTATTTAATTATGACAGTTGCCTTTAAAAACTTTGAAACATGATGTTTTGAGTCATTTGTTGACGTCATATGTTTCTTTAAATAGTTCGATTATCCCACGTGATCAAACACTAACTAAACTAAGATGGCTGCGTCAATTTCTGTTCCGCTTAAAAAAAATTACGAAGTTGATTTAGTTAAACCACTTAAAACATTTATTCAAAATACTTTTACACAAGCAAATCAAGATGATTATAATCAAGCTCTCAATGAATTCAATAAACTTAGAAATACAATGATTACCAAATCTGTGGATAAGCATGAATCAGCACTGGAAGTCTTGTACAGGTACTTTACTTATTACAGTTATTACTCCTATTCTTAGTAAAAAAAAAATAAAGTAAAATAAGCGAAATTGAAAATAACTATAGAGAATTAGTTATTTTAAAATTATAGCTATTTTTTTCTGTTGTTGTTTTTAAAATAAAAACTAAGGTGTATAATATAATATAAAAATGTATTAGAGAAGTAATCCCTGTGTTACAAGTATTGTAAAATAATAAATTGAAATAAAAAAGTCAATAACTCAGAACTGTGTCAGTGTGATTGACAATCACAGTCATGTTGATGTTATTAATTATTAAGAGTTAAAATAAACGGCAATTGTTAATGAAAGTCTGCCCACGAAATAAAAGGTAATTTCTTATCGGTTATCATAATAATGAAAAGGACTTAGGCTTAGTTAGAAGCTTAGTGTCAAGTTATCATAATGAAAAGGTCTTAAGCTTAGGCTTAGTTAGAAGCTTAGTGTTAATCAAGCGAAATGGAAGTAAAACTACATACTAATAATTCTAAGCTACTTAAAAATAATATTTTCTTTACCTATATTTCATTGTATCTTAAGCTAATTGGCTGCACTTGTGCATGTAAACACCACCATTTTCAATATTGAATATAAATATAATGATGTATTCAGGTCTAGCTGATTTTCCATTGGTGACTTTTCTTATGTCTCTAATGGGCTTTTCACAGCTGATTGCAAGATCCGCCAGCTGGTTCAATGGCCGTGGCGGGGTTTCTATACTATGGTGCTGGTCAGTTCAGGAGTTCCTCAGTGTTTAGCCCATCTCTTCAACTGTTGATCTAACTTAATGGTCTTTCCATACTTGTTTTTGAAGAGTCTCTGGATCGCTAATCTTCCTGAAGAGTCTCTTGGTTATGATATATAGCATTCACATAATCCTACTATACGCTGCTTGTTCTGCCTCAGCTGCCAGCCCATCAGCATAATCTTTCTTGTCCTTTCTAATACTCTACTCACTACTCTGTGTGCTTCTATGTATTCTTCTTGAGCCTTGCCCTTTATTGCTCTAGTTTTACTGTTCTTCTTATTTTATGCAGGTTCTCTGTTGTGAAACACTGTTTCTGATGATGGCCCCACTACCTATTAGCATGAAGATGTAAATGTCTCTTTCACTTTTTGTAGGGCTGGGAGTGCTCAATAAAATAACTTAATTAACCACTTCTTTTATTTTAAAGACATTTTCAGCCCATATAGCATTCTTTATCAAGCAAGCAGTTATTTTATTTATTATCTATAATTACTTTATATATTGCTTACCTTCCAGGTATTATGATCAACTTGTAGCTATAGAAAACAAACTTCCCATCACAGAAAATCAGGTTTGCATTACTTTGTTTTATTCTTTAAAATTGTTATGTTCCTTTGTTTTACTTTTGTTATTTTTCTTATCTGTTAAATTTGAAAAATAATTTACTTTCAAATCACTTAAAACTATCAATCTACTTTGAAAAATCACATTTTGTTCAAAGATGTTGCTTTGAATAAGGCTTAAGTTTTTGTTTCTGTTTTCACTTAAGTAATATGGTTTTTACTTTGATAATTATGATTTTACAAAATATCTAGATTCGTGTTCAATTTAAATGGAGAGATGCATTTGATGAAGGTTCTTTTCTGTCTGGCAAGAGAACTTTAGGTAGTTAAAAACTTTTAGTTTGTAGTTTACTTAAAATTTAGACATTTCTTAAAAAAAAAATAAACCCATTAGAACACTGTAATGAAAAAAATATATATAATAATTTTTTTTTATTATTGACATAAAGCCATTGCTTCAGGAGCTTATGAGAAAGTTTGTATGCTTTTTAACATTGCGGCTCTTCAGTCACAAATAGCTGCTGCTCAGAATCCAGAAAGTAATGATGGCTTAAAGTTATCAGTGAAATTATTCCAGGTAAAACATTTTACAAACTAAAATTATAATTATTATTGGGGATATCTCTCAGAGGACTTTATGAGCTCATAATTCCCTGAATTGTATGAAGGAAGATTACTGTGCTATGTACTTAACTAGAATGTATGAAGGAAGATTACTCTGCTATATACTTAACTAGAATGCCCACTATGCCAACTATTTTGGCTCACGACCCACCATAACAGACTCCTGCAAAGAAAATCTAAAATTATCGAAAGAGAATAAAGGCATCATTAATTTTATATTTTCCTTTTAACTTTGCAGATTTACAACCTTTTTGTTTTGTGATTAATAGTGAAACAGACTTATACTTAATCATTTATTGAAATAGACTTATACTTAATGATTTATTGAAATTGACTTATACGTAATCATTTATTGAAATAGACTTATACTTAATCATTTATTGAAATAGACTTATACTTAATCATTTATTGTTCCTTTAAGTTATGTCACCACTCACACTTTGAGAACCACTATGGTAGATTTAATTAACTTGATTGTATTAAGAGAGTTTACTGTAGCTCATATCAATACATTTCTTTTTTCAATGAAGCAATCTTGTGGCATTTATGGTCATTTAAAAGACATAGTTTTGTCCCATGTCCAACAAGATCCAACACCAGACTTAAATCCAGACACACTTAGTGCTTTGAGTTCACTGATGCTTGCGCAGGCACAGGAGGCCATTTACAGAAAGGCCACACAAGGTAAATATTGATATACTAGCTGGACCCTGCAAAGTTTTGCCATAGAGATAGATTATTATTCAGCTTAGAAATCTTTTTTTTTTTTTTTGTTTATTTTGAGAACAAAATTAAAAATCTAATTAGTTGTTTCAACAACATAAAAAATAAATTATTTGAAAAAAAATTATTATTGTGATAGGGAATCAAACCTTGGATGCAAATAGCTTAGCCACATAGCTACGATATCACACATATAAAAGGATGTTTTTATTTTATTATGTTAAAGAAAGCTCGATTATTTTGTAATATAAATATATAGTCTTATTTTTGTAATTTAAAAATAAATCAAAGCACTATTTAATTAGCTGATAACTTTATTTGTATGGAAAATTAGCCGAATTTTTATATTAGATCGACTTTGAAAATGATTTTAATTTACGAAAAACGCTGCTATCTTCATCGTCTGAGAATTTTCTGTTATTACTGTAGTAATTAGACGATTTTAAAAAATATTTGTTCTAATAATAACAACAATAGTTTGCATGATAATATGTTATTATTACTTTTTAATATTCAAGACTTTGTCTCATAATAAAAACCACAGAAACTATTTAAAACTGTAGATTTTTTTTTTAATTTGGGATCGACTACAGGCAAGAAGTCATAATTAAAAATTTTAAATATTAATAATGTTGTATTATTGATTCTTACTTTTGATTTGATGCAGACAAACTTAGACAGCTAATATTCTATAGATATAATGGTAGTTATGTAATAATAATGTGAGTATAATGTGTTAATTTTTTTATTATCTATGCTTGTTTTATCTGATATTATCCATTATATTTATTACAGATAAAATGAAAGAAGCTATGGTGGCCAAACTGGCCTATCAGACATCTGAGTTGTATTCTGATGCTATGAAACTGATGCAGTTGGGATCTATTAGAGATTTGTGGCCTAAGGTATTCAATAAATAAAACCCAAATATATCTTTATTTCTTGAATAATATATATATATATATATATATATATATATATATATATATATATATATATATATATATATATATATATATGCATACACACAAGGGCATCCCCATGACTTGAGCACATAGAACATGGCCATAGTGAATGGATTAAGACCTCAACATGGAAAGATTACCTCAAACTTTTTCATTGAGCTCAATAATTAATTATTTTAAAAACATTCATTTCACTGATGAAAGCCTATTCATTATTAGCAGTAGTATAGAACTTAGTTTATGTTTTTACTTAAGATACAGACATTTATTTTTTATAAAAATAGTAAAAAAAAAATGTTGAATAACATATTGACAGCAATATATATTTTTTAGTTCTTTTTATAGCACAACACTTAATTTAGTATTCTTCATTACAGTATTATATTTGTCTTTGTTATTTTTTATCTACTTATTTGTATAAACACCCTCTGCAGATTCATTTAAAAGGACAGGTAAAATTTAAATAATACTTAATACAGAACAATTAATTTTTTGCAAAGAAATAAGAATGTGTAGTCATGCTTGAGATGTTAAAAAATTGATTCATTTTAAAATTATGGATTACATTAATTAAAACAATGTTTAGGTGCATGATATTCTGGACTTATATCTCTAGTTCATTTTTCAACCATACAAATAAAATGCTTTCCCACGATATATAGCTGGGATTACATTACCTATTGCAGGACATCATTGTTCTGGCCAGTACTGGCTAGGGTTTAAATTACTGGCAGATGTTGGGGACACACTCACACTCACCATGCCACTGTAGTCATGGCCGACACACATCATGCACCACCATTAAAGCTGGTGGGGCAGGCACACATTACCCTGTCAAGCTAGCATGGTGCAAAAATATATATACGTTATATAACCTTATTTGTGTATACATTTTACCTGTGTGTTTGTTTTAATTTCATTCTCAAGGACTGGTTGCCTACTGTTGTTATGAAGCAGGCAGCATTTCATGGAATGGCAGAGTATTACCAGAGCTGTGTGGCTCAACAATCAAAAAGTTATGGTGAAGAAATTGCTAGGTTGCAGGTACAAAATTTTTGTTTATTTTTTTTCAAACCATTTATTAAAAGTATCCTGCAGGCTCTCTTTTTCAATTGATTTTTTGGAACATTTCTAGCATGCTGTTGAGTTGCTAGCAGCATCACAGAACAGGGGTGGCTCTACATTTAATTTCAAGTCAGAGCAAGCCAAAATACAGAGAGCCCTGGAAACTGCTACCAAGGACAACAATTTTATATATCATGATAAAATTCCAGACTTGAAAACACTGCAGCCCATAGGCAAAGCTGTTGTTGCTAAAGCTTCTCCTGTGGCACAGCCTATGAGTTTTAAGTTTACAGGTAAGGTGACATAATTGATGTTTATTGTTTACAAAAAGTATCATATTTAGAATCATTATTAAAGAATATTCAGATTTAATTTTATCGCATTTGTGGCCCAACATATTTCTTTTAAAAAATATATTTTAGGCCCGTCCATGTTAAATTTAGCAGTGATTTATTTGTTGCATAACTTCAAGCCCTCAGTTTATAGAAATAATATAATACTGAAATATTTTCTGGAATCACTTTTCAATTATTTTCTTTTACTAGATTTGTTTGAGAAGATTGTTCCTTTACCTGTACACGAAGCCTTGACAGCATTTGAAAACCGAAAGTCCCAGATCGTCAGTTTTGAAGTTGGTCGACTTAGAAATGCCACTGAGCTAATGAATAGGTAAGAAGAATATTTTTGTCAAAGTGTCAGGTATTGAAATAGGTAAGGAGAATATTTATGTCAAAGTGTCAGGTATTGAAATAGGTAAGGAGAATATTTTTGTCAAAGTGTCAGGTATTGAAATAGGTAAGGAGAATATTTTTGTCAAAGTGTCAGGTATTGAAATAGGTAAGGAGAATATTTTTGTCAAAGTGTCAGGTATGGAAATAGGTAAGGAGAATATTTTTGTCAAAGTGTCGTGTATTGAAATAAAAATGATTTTCTTTAAGTACATTATAGCCAAGTAAAAATTTAAAAATATGTTTGCTCCATTAAGAGAAACATTTTAAAAAATCTATTGATATTATGTATCTATGATGCTAAAAATTAACTGAGCAGCAAAATTTTTATGACACAATTCTTTTTTCTTACATGGAGCAACTAATATAGTTATATCACCATAACGTACTGTATATTTTATTGTGTTTTACAGCGTTCTGGCCTCCTTAAACTTACCAGCTGCTCTTGAAGACCTTTCTGGGGAAAGAGTGCCGCAGTCTGTTATGGAGAAAGCTCAGCAAATCCAAGATCTCGGAGGGCTAGCCAAATTAGAAAAATTAATAAATGATATGCCTGAATTACTGACAAGGAATCGGGAGATTCTTGATGAGGTTTGTAATGTATTTTTTACATGAGAAATAAATCACCTAACAGTATATTGTACTAATGTATCATTAACCTTTATTTTATATAACAATTATATAAACTTATGATCACATACTCATTAATGAATATTTTGAAATTCAGAGTCTCAAAGCTTTGGATGATGAAGAGAAATCAGATTTACTGTTAAGAGAGCAGTTCAAAGAGAGGTGGTCTAGGACCCCTTCATCTTCACTGACAAAACCAATGAGAGAAGAAGCTATGAAGTATAAGAGTATACTAGATACAGCCATCCAGGCTGATAATATTGTTAAAACTAAATATGACACACACAGGAATGCCATGGCTCTGTTGTCAAAGCCTAAGGTTAGTTACAAAATAATTTATTCAGAATCCCCTTGAATAAAATGAAATACCTCAATTCATAGATTTTAAATCTGTCAGTGACTCTTCATTTTAATTAACTAATGGGACTTTATTGTTCACAAATATAGTTTTTACTAAAGGTTTTTCTTGATAAATGCTAGTTTGTAGTCTATGACAGCGCAAAGAATAATACTGAATGATTCCCAATGAAAGCTTTATTTTACAAGCTTACATACTTGAAATATTTGTATTTATTTTGCGACATGATCTAAATGAAGTTAGAGCACTTTTTAAATTAATATATGAATAGGTTAGAGATATCAAATTTGAATGATGGTGGTTGCACCATTTTCTTTTTTTTGTCTTTATGTAATTAGATATATTTATCAAGTTTGTTGGCTATTGACAGTTAGATTTCTGACACATTTTTATTCTTTCTGATGTTAATAGGCTGAACTAGAAACAGCCTTGCCTGCTGCCAGTGCTGCAGCCTCCCTACAAAACAGTGCTGTTGTCAAAAGACTGAAGGAACTCATAGAACAGGTGATTATGTTGTCAAGTTTCAATCAATTCAATTTCATTCTGCATACAGTTTTCATTAACGGTTATTTTCATTAAGTTATTTATTATAGTTTTTTTGTGTGTATAAACTTCAACACAATATAATTTATTTTGGTATAATACAAGAGTACTCTTGTCTATGTTTTTTCTAATGAGCAATTGAAGTTGTAATGTGTAGTGATAAATGTATTGCGCCTGATTAAGTATAAAATATTTAAGAATTCATTATTTTGTAAATATGCTTATAATGTAATCACCAGGTCAATACAATCAAGGCAGAAAGAGATGTTATTGAAGTGGAGGTGAAAGATGCAAAATGTGACATGAGTGAGTCTTTTTGTTGTTCTAAATAGTTGTTGTTCTGATACAGCATAATCCTTGATATTAGACCTGCAATGTTCTGATTGGTCTTCCAATGTGATAATATTGATAACTTGGATACTTGGTTGTCATCAATTTTAGAGATATAGAGATTAGATTAGTTTTGAACCCATAGTGGAAGGATCATGTTAGATTAAGTTTAGTTTCCAGTTCATTATTAGCTCACCTAGACTCATGTAACATCAGATAAAAAGACTCATAATAAACATCTTAAAGTTAGATCTGGTTTCTCATATAATTCATAAGCTCATGTTGTGTTAACATTAAAATTATTAGTAGTTAAATATGGATTAATTGCTAGGCCATAGACACTACCACTTAGATGACTCCTACAACATGAAAGTGACCATTACACAACCTTTGCAACCATGATAATGCACACTGCTAATTGTTTTTCTTTAAAATTTTTGGGAGTTTAGATAGTTAAGTGTTATAAATAATTAATTAATTACTTTTATTTATTTTAGGTGACATAGTTCTTTTGACATTATAGAAACTGCTCATGCATGAATTATTTACATTGTAACAATGGAAATAAAATGATCATAATATAATGCACAATGAGAGGCAAATATTTTTTCAAGAACTTAGTGTACATAGTTTATATATTTTTGAAATGTATCATAATATTTGACTTTTTTTTTTTTACAAACCTTTTACTATTTATTTAGTTTTTAGTATGTATTCAAAGCCAGATCTTACTGTTGGCTTTGTTTACCTAAAGTAATAATGAATAGTAAAGGAGTGTTAAAAGCCAGGTTACAAATGCTCACTCTGGGGTTGAAAAATGGGGAGGGGAATGGTCATGCAATAAAGTGCTTGACCGTCGACCTTAAGGTTCCTGGTTCGATCTCGAGTGAGGACCAGTGGCTAGTTCAAGTCATGGGTAAAGTTTCTGCTATATCTCCAGTGCTATATCTTCCATGGCACTAACACTGTCTACTGTGCTGGGGATGAAAGAAGGGTACTGCACTGCAAAAGTCATTCCATTCATGGTTTATAAGGATATAAGAGATTTCATCTCATCCTTACAGGGACTTCACACACTAGTCTTTTAATTTACAAATCTAACAATTTTCAGGCAGTAAATTTTTTACTGCTCTGGCCTCTGATGGCATGATAAATGAAGAAGCTATTTCACAATCAGAGCTGGATAGGATATACTCCCCATTAAGAGAGCAAGTCTCAGAAAGTATACACCGGCAAGAGATGGTGCTAGCTCAGATACAGGTAAGTACATACATTAACAAAAATTAACAGGTTTCATTTCAATATTTTGTCATTATTCTTAATTATTTTGATTAGTTTATGGGGTGTACCATATTTTTAATTTATTTAACTGATCCAAAACATGAAAACATTTCTTTTTTAATTCTTCTATGAGTAAAGTAGTGTATCATTTATACAGTATTATTATATTTGTTTGATGATTGAATGCAGAATGCAAATACTGAGTTTTGTAATGCTAAGACATCCAATCAAAGTGCAGCTCAGAGAGAAACTGTTCTGAAAGATCTTGCTGCTGGGTTTGACAGCTTCATGGAGTTGAAATCCAATATTGAGGAAGGAACGAAGGTTTACTTTATTTTTTTTTTCTATGGATTACTAATAGTTTAATCTAATTGTGTAGTTTTTTTTCTTTAAGAGTTTGTGTAATGGTGTAAACCACAATTATCGTAAATTAATTAATGATAAACTTTATTCTGCTTTTCATTTTACAGAATTTAGGTCTATTACAAAAAAACTTTGTTTCATCCTTATTAAATAATTGGCTTTAAATATTTTATATGTCAGATTTTTACATTTCCATTTCATTGTATTTCTTTTCACAGTTTTACAATGACTTAACTCCATTGCTAGTTAGGCTACAGACTAAAATCAATGACTTTTGTTTTGCCCGTAAAACTGAGAAAGATGAGCTTATGGCTGATCTACAGAAGGCTATTGTTAACTCTCCTTCTCAGGCGCCTCCTATAACCCCACGATACCAGGGTGGCCCTGCCCCAGGTTAGTATAACTGATGTACCATTGTTTGATTAGTTGCTGTTGTTGTTTTTTGTGTTATAAAAATTGTTTTGTTGTTTTTTTTCCTTAGCTGTTTTGAACTCACTGAAATTTGGCCTAATAAATATGTGAAAATGTTTCTTAACAATTGATTATGATTTTTAGAAAGCCAGGATATTTGAAGCTGTTGCAATTCTTTAAGTAGTACTATTGTATTATATATAACTGCATGATTATCAGGAATATTCAGTATATTTAATTTTATTATCGAATTTCATGACACATATTTATTAGCTAAATGACTGTGTACTCCTATTGTATAAATATGAGCGCTTTAATCATTCTGGTTTTTTTTTTAACTAGAAAATATTGTCTGTTGTGATTTAGCTTAATTTTATTATTTCATAATTTTTTTCTTACCTGTATTTTTGTTTGTTTAGTAGTGTTTTTGTAGACATCTTAAAAAAAAATGTGTTGCTGATATTCAAGTCAGATCTTGTGTTGTGACTCAGTTTAGAGCCATAGAGATATTATAGTTAAAATAACTGAAGATGATTTTCACTATACAGTGGTACCCTGCTTAATGTACACTTCACACATTCAACAGATTATGCCACAAAAACTTTCTTGCATGGCAAAATTACTGCACATCTCACTTAAAAAAAAATCAAACTTTATGTTTTATAAATGGCTGAATCTAGTCTGTGTCTTTTGATGAAGACTGATAATCAAATTATGTATTTTCAGCCCCATTATCGGAATTTCTTTTTCCTGTTTTGTTGTATTTTTAGGGTAATTGTTTTTTTTTGATGGTTTAAAAAGAACATATTGTTTTAGTAACCTTATTTGGGGTAACCAAAATTGGGTCCCTCACTAGAAAGGTGGGGCCAGTGGGAAGTCCATTACATCTGGTCTTGGCCCATTGGTGCACCAGGAAATGAAACATTCCACCTTCTGGATTGAAAGTTTAGACATATTTACAGTGTTAAGTTTGTACATATTACAGTATGTGCTTCCTCATTTTTCATGTTATGTGTGTACATAGTGTAAGCATCCTCCATATCTCATTTGGTTAACATCTATATCACCCAGCTTTAGTGATTAGTTTATGAGTTTTTTTCTATCATAAACAGTACCAGTACTGTGCCTTCATGTAATTAAAAAAAATTTTGTGTCCTTCCCATGATCGATTACATGACTTACTATTGAAGTCTATGGAAAATATTGTTTGGCGCAATGTTCACTCTGCTGAATGAATGTGCCACTGAAAACAGATAGTGTTTGTTTTTTAAGGACTACCACTGTATTTCATTGGTCAAAATATTTCAAACTGGAATTTTAAAATATGACACTTTGACTTGCATATAGCATTACATGTATCTAGTTGTACATTTTGTGTTAACTAGCCACTGTAAATTAGTTTGTGAACAAAGCCAAACATAAATACTCAATTTTTAATACTCACTCCATTTACTTGCTAATACCATCTTCCAATAAGCAGATAGCAACTCTAGTGTCCCTCCACTCCCGGCCCCACGAACTGTTCCAGCTCGTGCCCCCCCACCTCGCCCACCCCCAAGAGAAGTGCCAAACTCAACACCAGGATCAGAAGCGTCTTCTACTGTAGGGGCCACAAGTACCTCACAACCACCTGGTAATAGTTCTGCACTAATTTCATAAAATTTTCTTCTAATTTCACTTCCCCCATATTACAGCTGCATGCCATTATTTTATTCAATACAAGCTTGTGCTTTCAGTTATTTACTAAATGTTCTCAGATACTTCCTTTTAGTGTTGTATTTTTTTTAATATTAAAATATTGTTCTTTTAATCCTAACCTTTAGGCTATTTATTAGTTTTAATGTTTGCTGTTAAAAGATAGAAACAGTTTAATTGTTCAGTGTATGATTTGCTTGTGTAATTGTGTCATTCACACCATTTGTTTGTTCTTGTTAATATATTATTGTATTTATGTAATAGATAACTGAATGAATTACACAGTGCTTCTCATTTAAGTAGTAATTAAGAGCTCACAATAAATTAAGAAAAACTGCTAAATAAAGTAATTTGTATATTTCACCTATCTATTAATATAAAAGAGTTAAAAGCCATTTTAGTATTTGAGGAGTAATATTTATAATTAACAGTTCTTAATAATATGCAATAAATATAAATAGTAAGTTACTTTATTGTTTAAATGATATTACTTATGTAATTGTCTTACTGAATATGATTATATATGGTGCATATATTAACTGGCAGACCTTGACTTCACAACCTAGCAACAATGAAATAAACACGAACAATTTATTAAGTTTTAAGTTGTAATATCTTGATTATCTAACTGCAGGATAGATGCTGATTTAGTTAACTGCAGGATCAGAAAATCTCTTTCTCTTTACCAGGGGTGGCCACATGCAGTTTTTTGTTTTTTTATGTGCGGCTTCCAAAGACTTTATAATTTATTTATTAGGAATTACCAAACACTTAGTCAGTATTTTATGTATTCATTTTGTGTGTTTTATTTTGATTACAAATTAGTCCAAGACGTAAATCAGTCTTTTGGAGTAGTTAAAGTTTAAGATACAAATAATCAAATAATGCACAACTGTTTACATTTGAGCATCTATAAGTGGAATTTTTAAAAATGTAGAAAAAAGTTCTATTAACCCAACAAGTCTAATGGATTTTTCCATGCTAACCCATTTCTGTCCACTATGTGTGAAGGATGTAATATTGAACTTAATTGGTCTTATGGAACATCAGGAATGTAATTCAATCAAGTGCCGAAACAATTTTCAGAGAGTTGCAATGAAACAGATGAGTTACCCATTGATTTATCCCAGTGTTGTACATTAAGATAGCTGCCAACTTATCTTAGGGGTGGAATACAACAACCACCTTTGCCTTGTGTTGGAGAAGGCCCTGTTAGCAGATTTTGTTATCACCTGACTAATAAAATTTAAAGTTTCTTCTAGATACTGACATTCACTCTAGGTCCAGAGTTAAGGGTGCCTGTACAACTTACAATGTTGTAGTCATTTTGTACAATTCCTAAACCATTTCACAAAATGTTCACAAGGAGCAGGAAAAATTTATCCAGCCGCTCAGTGTTCTTTGCGATCATTTTATAACACTTGAAAACACTAATTCAAGCTTTGCAAGGACACGAATTTTTTTTTTATTTCCACAATCTGTTTTTGATTTGAACATTTCTTGGGCACAATTTGAAGAAGTTTTTAAATATTGAGGTGTTCCTTAACTCCAAATATATGTATACCTCAAGGTAGAAAATCTAGGAGAGTACTAGCAAAAATTGAATTGCAAGATCTCAAGAACTGGCTTGAAGATTTATGTTTCGTGAACCTGGTTGTTGGTGATCAATTTAAAATTTCAGAAATAATACTCTTGGAAAAATCAGCTAAAGGAATGAAGTTTTTTAGAAGAATGAGGTTCAGACATTATTTTTTAAATGAATTTCGGAAACTCCTGAAAGAATAAAAAAAAAGAATCTGCATTTACTGAAAGCTGATTTTGTGTCATACAATGTTGATTTTTACTACAAAATAATGCTGGAATTAATTTCTTATACAAATGGACGATTCAGGTGAAAATTGGATTAAACATGTTGCAACTCTTTATAAAGACCAGAATACAGCTCTCAAAGAGCTCATGCTTGGCCACCCATGCTCTGTACTCTTGTGACTGATGAATCCTGTTTTAGTTTACTAAAAGATCATGAAATCACTCATGTGACTGATGAATGCTGTTTTAGTTTACTACAAGATCATGAAATCACTCTATATACTCTTGTGACTGATGAATGCTGTTTTAGTTTACTACAAGATCATGAAATCACTCTATATACTCTTGTGACTGATGAATGCTGTTTTAGTTTACTACAAGATCATGAAATTATTCTATATACCTTTGTGACTGGTTGTAGAGGGCTGTGCTCATTCTTTTTTACTTTGATGAAATACAAATCTTACTTTTTCTTTCTTAGAAGATCTCACAGGTCTCATTAACTTGACTATGCAAAGCTATAGTAATTTATTTTTTCTATATATTGTGTTTAATGAAAATAGGAGAATGTCACAATCATTTCTTTAATAGTTCACTGTTGTGCTGTCATTCCACTTTAGATAAACTTTATAAAAGTTTTCTGTGATGTATTTTTATTTTCCTTTTCAATGGGGGGAATGGGTTTGCCAAGCTTCTCTCTCCAGTGATGATTTTTAATTCAGGGTCTGTCTGAATATTTTTTATATTTAAAAATTTTCTTGAGCCTAACTCATGAAATAATTTATTTTTTGTATGAATCCCTTTGCCTTGTACTAATTTCATTAACAGCTGTCATGTAACTACATTTTTTGAAAACAGCTTCTCTTTAAGTATTTGAAAAGGTTTAATTTTCATTATGACATTTAAATCACAAAAAGAAAATTCTCTTCTCTTTTAAAATCATACTAGCTATACATAACAGTTAATGAATCAATTTCATTTTGGGTAACATTTAAATTGAAATATCACATACACCTCTGGTAATTTTTGTATCATATTTTACTCATGTTCCATAATTTTCCATTTGTTAGTAACATCTTCAGCTCCCTCACTTCCCTACTCATCAACTCCAGGCCAGCCAGGGATGCCCCAGAACCCATATGGTAAGTTTCGTGGTCTACTCACAGGCTTTATGTCGAATTAAAGTACATATATATATAGACTTTGAGATTGTATTATTTGACCTCTTGCCATAATTTATTGTACAAATTGTCTTTACCCTTCTTTTTTCAGTCATTTTATTTATATGAAGTTCTTTGCTTCTTATTGAACTACCCATAGGTGGCTTCTTCTCTTTTTTGATTTCTCAGTGTTAAACATTTTATTTGCTTTTAAAATTTTTATCTTTGTATATGTTATTATTTGTGGTATTTTTTGTAAAGTTGAAATTTTTCTGTAGCTAAAATTTAAAGCAGACCTATTATTATAGAATATCTATTTAAAGAAAAAATAGGCGAATTACTTTGAAATTAGATTTATTTATAATTGTGAGTAAGTCAGTCTCTTTTAGTTGTAGTCAGTTATACGTTCAAATCCACAACAAAAGCTGCCCTTTTAGTTGTTTATATAATTAAGAAACATACAGGTTATTTTATTATTAATTTGGAGGAAGGAAGATAATCAGGTGTAGAGTACACTAACATCTACCTAAAAGTCCCACGATATTTGTGGATTTTTTTCAAATCCTGTTGAAAATTTCCACCCAGCTTAGAATGAGTCTGGCATGAGGGATTTTAAAAAACTAAATACTTACAGCAAACAAAAATTTCAGAAAAAATATCTTATTTAAAGGTTTACAATTCGCAATGATAATCTTTTAAGTTAATTTTTAAAGTCATCCTTAAACATATTTCTTGAATTGAAGTGTAAAGATGAAACATGTATTACTTATTAGAGCTATGTAGTTTGAATTAATCAGTCAATGGAATAATATTTCAGTCTAGTTAATATAATAAAATTCTTTGAGTGTTGAACTGAAATAGTTGAATAGTTAAATGACAGAAAAATATAAATATGCTGTCTTGTAATTTCTTCTCTTTTTAAAAAATTCAATATGAGCAGAAAGTTTTCATGCCAAAGAAAATAGTTTTTATAAATTACCAGTTCCTTTCTTTGACATTATTTTAATACTTCCTCTCCACCGTGAGGTCTATTAATCTACATTGCATAGTTTAAAAAACGTTCTTTATTATGCCAGTTTTTTTTTTGCAAGTATTCCATTTCATTTAGTTTTTACACTTGACACTAACGCTACTTTTTTTTTGACAGGACAACCTGGTGGTTTCAGTGGTGCTAATTGGCAAGCTCCTTACCCATCTCAACCTGGCCAAGGTTTCCCCATGCCTCAAATGCCAGCTGGATACAATCCCTATAATCCATATATGGGATATCCAGCACAGAATCCTTATCCTCAGCAAGGTCAGAATCCACCGGCTTATGCTCCACCAGTTTATGGTCAACCTTATCCTTATCCACCTCAGCAGCCTCCTCAAGCAGGATACCCTTATCCAGGTTATCCACCACAGCAGTATCGCTGAGTGCAACATGATGATATGGTACTTTTCTCCATTCAAGCAGTTGATGAACTTATCTTTCTGTAATTTATTAGTTGTGTAATAGTGAAAAATTTTTTTTAGTTTACATTAGCTAAATGAAAGTTATAAATATGTTTCTCATATTTTGAAAGAGCAATCCATTTAACAATACAGTGAATTATATAAAAACTCTGTAATACTTTCTACATGCTTATTCATTACTATACATCAGGGCTGCATGACCTTTTTACTCCTGGTGGCAGCATTGAGCCTTCTTTTACAGCAGCCGCCAGACTGATTTATTTCAATATATTTAAAGAGGAAGTATATATTTATTTTTTTCATAGCTGCCATTTAACTCTCATATGCACTCCTGCTATAAGTAGTACATGGATTAGCCACCTGAAAAAAAAAATTACATGTACTTATTAACATGTAGTCTTAAAGAATCTAATAAGTTTTTCATAGTAATATGTCCAATCATGTTGTCAGAAAAAAAATGTTTGAAGGTAATGTTTAATGTTACATTTGTACATCCTTGTAAAGTTTATTTATGTGAATTATTTTTGTGAATAATTGTGTGCTAAACCAATCAAATCATAAATATTTTTTTAATGTACTGAATAAAATAAATGTTGATCTTGAAGTTAAAATATATTAAGCCTAAAATTCTATTTTATTAACATTCATTCAGTTAGGCAGATTTTCTTGAATGTTTTATTAAATGTTGAAACAAATCATTGTGTCCTTCAGGCTGCGAAATAAATTTGACCATTCCATTTTTAGTTACACTAGAAAGTGTTTCACTAAATATACTGCTACTTGTCAGTGTGGAAATTATTAAAGCAAAAGAAGTGAATAAAGTATGTTAATAGTTTGTGTTGTTGTTTTCTTACTTGTATACAATAACACAGCTAATAGTTAAGAGCACTTATCATATGCATAAAATAAAATGATACATTTAAGTAGAAATAAAAATGTATATGGGATATGGACAACATATTTACATCTAATTTCCAATCACTATATTGATAAGATTTGTGGCATTCTGCTCCTCTCATATGGATTATATCAGTTTTAACTTTATCACATCTATCCTGTTGAGTGATCCTCCTTATCGCAATGTTATCTTGATTAAATTTTAATTTCTCAAAGATATTGGTTAATTAACTTATGTGTAATATTAAATCACTAACTTGAAACATTCAGATCATTTCCTTATTATTTTATGCCATTATTGTTAGTTATGAAAGATCATTAATATCATGAACCTTTGTCAATATCTTTACCAGAGTAACATTCTTTTTTACTTACCGTACATTTGACTCTTTTTTATGTTTA
This sequence comes from Bulinus truncatus, assembly GCA_021962125.1. NCBI lineage: Eukaryota > Metazoa > Mollusca > Gastropoda > Planorbidae > Bulinus > Bulinus truncatus. Next base: position 11,708,488 of record JAGDYQ010000003.1, on the reverse strand, counting down.
ATTTAAAAGCAGTTTCTAATTGAATATGTGAGAAGTGATTGTAATATTGCATTTAAATGGAAGTGCAACTTTCCTTTTGTTTGTGTTGGTATTTTATTCAAAGTCAAGCTTTAGGTTTCCCATTGTGTGCAATTTCTGAGCTGTTTATTTCAATATTTCTATATCTTAATACATGAACTTTTGTTTTGAATTTTATTTATCATTTTTGGTTAATAAAGATTAAAACAATAATTAAATAAATTTGAGCTTCTATTTTTTCGTTATTGCTAGAACATATTCAGATTATTTTTTCCAAAAGTTTATGCTCTATAATTTACTGACTTTTGAATACGTTATATAATGTGTTTTTTTTCCTTTTGATTGGCTGATTTTTAATTTTAAAATATTAGAAGCATCTCATATTGAGTAGAACGTTAATGCAATGTTTTGATAAGTTATTGCACTTCACATTTGGAGTTCAAAAGACAGTTGTTTCATGTAGTATACAGAAACCTTTGCTATGTTACCTACTTTCTGTTGTTTTTTTCTAGAGAAAGGTGAATGATAGTATACATGAAGTAACATAATAAAATGATTTTGCTCCTTATTAGAAATATTTAGCCCTTTTTTCTACTTTATTAATTTACAGCAAGCTTAGAATAATATTGCATTCAGAATGCTTTGTCAAAACTGAAATGTTAAACAGAATATACAGAATTATTTTGTTCTTTTTAGAAAAAATTAAAGGTAATAGCTATGGCGCATGATAAGTAGTTTTGTAATTTTCATACTTCTTAATATTGATATTTTTGCAAACTCCTTTAATATTCATTTTTGTAATTCTAACAATGAAAAATTTACTTACAATAAAATAATCAAAGATACTGAATCATGTATCATTTTTCTTTAAAAACATCACTTTAAAAACATCACAGCTAAATGAATTAATTTTATTATAAATTTAACTCTTTATATTCTAGAGATTATTTATGATTATTCATTTTTTTACTTATACAAAAATATATCTTCTTGTTCAAAGTTAATCTAGGTTTAAATGATATTTTAATAACACTGATTTTCAAAATAATCAAATACATATACTTGTTACATCACAAGAATTTTCATTTCCAGGTTTTTTGCTTATCCCATGGGTATTAGGTTAAAGATACTCTCCTCTTCTTGGGATAGATTTACTCTTTTTAGTCTTATATGATAAACAAGTCCATCCAGCTTTAAATGGGTACCTGACTTTAAAATGGGGAAGTAAAGGTGGCTGGGCGTTGTGCTAACCACACAATCCCTTCATGTCAAGGTTACAGAAACAGATGAATTCAACACTTCATCTGCCCCTATTACCCGCTAGGGTTAAGGCACCTTTCCTTTTTTTTTTAAACTAAAAACAAAGGAAAATTAATTCCACCTAGGGTACAGCCGTTTCTAAATTTGTTATGTTTATTAATGCAGTGTTTTTGGATGTACTTTTGGAATTATGATTAATAGCCTGAATCCTGTTAACATGTTTGATAAAAAAAAATACTGATGAAATGATAATTTGCAAACTAAAGTAAAAAGAAATATTTCATGATACTGTCTGTTAATTAAAATTAAATACAGTTTGTACATGGCGGATTGGTTAAGTTAGCACTGTGTGACTTTTGAATTACGTCCCGTGTTTTTAAAAAAAAAAGTAAAGTGATTAAATATTATTTTTAGATATAATAGACGTGATGTCGATATAAAATGTATATATAAACACGCCTGGTAATTTACTGCAATTTTGTGCGTACATTTCAAGGCAATTGGTGAAGAACTTTCGGAGTTATTAGCTAAGTCGTGAATCCTATTTACATTTTTATTTATATAGATTTACCTGAAATATGGTGGCATAATGATAGCTTATTTAATTGTCCTTTAAGTTGAGTAAAAAAAAATTCAAAAATACTTATGAAAATACTTGAGCATTTTATGAGAAATTTTCCTCAACAAATAATTTTTTTTTCTGTTTAGAAAAATAAATAAAATGGATTGAAACTAAGTAAAGGTCTAAGTTGATGGTTTTAAGGTCAGTAAATATTTAACAATTACCTGCCAAGTATAATGCTATGGTGATATAATTACATTAACCCGCAAAGAAGGTTGCAAAAATTTAATAATATATATAGTTTAGCTAGAAAGGCTACATATTATCAGAATAACTGAAGCTAGCTTTCAATATAGGAATATTTAACCTGTTAATATAAATGACGGTAAATTGCTTAATATTTAAAGGAAAGAGCTATGGCACATGCGTTAATATTGACACACAAATTTAACTTGCTCTTCTATTAAGGTAAGTAATTCAAAGCTATTTTTATTTACAACAGCTCGGTTTCTTGACATCTGAAAATGGCACAGGTCTTTATTGTTTTTATCTTCCCGAATTCTAATATTTAAATCTGTCACCAGTGTTTGTTTCTGAAATGTAGGATAGAGAAAAACATTTCAGTATTCTAAACAAATGTTGTGGCCAGATTGTAACTTTGGGATCATCCATTGATCACTTTATAGATCCTTCTTGTCAACAAGTGTCAAACTTTCTGTGGACCCCCCCCCCCCCCAAAGTAAAATCAACTGAGTCTGATCAATGTCACGTCATATATTTATATATTCATAATTGATGCAGCTGGCTATATTGTAAAACAAAAAAAAAAAGCTATTGACATGTACCAGAGTGCATGTTATTTTTAAAAGATATCAGTATCCTTTGGCCCGGTATCTGGGCAGGACAATTATAAAGGAGTTGAAAACTTTTTTTTTGAGTGATAATCCATTAATGTATAAAATGTTAACATATTGACTTACCTAAAGGCCCATAAGCAGTGCTGCAGAGACTTATTCTTGGCCCTGGAGCAAAGTGGGTGAATGTGTCCCTATGCGAAGTTCTACATATGTATGTGTGTACATTTTTTCTTGTACAGTAGACTCTTGATTCCTTGACTATTTGGTTCGCAATTATCCGGCCACCACACTATATGGCATAGTAAATAATAGTTATCAGCAGTAAATGAATAATTGTTGATAGCTTTAGTAAGATGATATATACATAATTAGGCTAACATACATGCATATATATATATATATATATATATTTAGATCTAGGGCCTATCTAGCTTTGGCGGTATCTAGAATGTCATAGCGCATCATTAGGTCTGACCACGGTCTGGCAGTCGAAAGTCTACTGTATATTCCTACTAAAATAATATTATATAGTTAGATTAAAAAATTATTATAGGTAAAAGGACTATAACTAAAAAAATAACAATAAAATGTAGAACTATTAGTAGTATTTGTGTCATACACAAATAATCGAGGGTAATAAATCTCACCTATTTATGTAAAAAAATAAACTTTTTACCTGATATGCAACTGAAGTAATAGCGGCATCATACTTTTAATATGGTCTACCTGGAAATGAACATGGCAAGTTTATATATGGCACCTGAACATAGCAAGTAGGGTCTACTACATGGTACTTAATACACCTCTGTTAAAAGGCCATAAGTGGACTCTTGCTAATGAAATCAAATAAATGTGGCCACTGGCCTTTTTCGTCTTTTGGATGTCTTTTTTCAAATCTAAATGGCCATCCTTACCCAGCTGAAATAGTCAAACCATGTTTGTGGAAATTTATTTTTTTTAATGCAGGCCATATCATAGCCTTAACCAAAGTAAAACCATAAGAAATTCTAAAACAAGACAATAGGTGATTATCACCTCCAGAGAAACTAAAATAAAAAATGGTTAGGTGTTTCCTATTTTTCCTTAGCAGTTAGTTGATGCTGATGCTTAACCATTACCTGAAGTATCCATTTGTCACAGACAAGATCGAACCAGGGACCCTCACGGCCATTCGTCCCTTTTTCTGTATCCAAAGCTATTTTACAGGACTGTTTGGTTTGTATAATGTATTTCCACTACAAATGTCAGGTACCAATTTTATTAAGCTGGGTGGATTTAAGGACATTGATTGCAGCCAAGAAAAGACCAGCATCTAATTATGGCTTGAACTCAGTCCTTCCATTTAGCAGTCAAGTACTCAACTAAACTGCCACCAGATTCAGTTAAAAAAAATTCCAGTATGGTAGGCTTGCATATAAAGAAGACATATAATAAAGTTTGTTAGAGAAAGCAAAAAAAACTGCACAGACAAGAAAATAAAACTGTAACAATTATGCATGCAAAAAAATGTATTTAATAGCTCTGCTAATAAATTATGTAATGAATTAACAATAAATATTTTAAAGAAATCCTTCTTAAGAAATGTCATTTTAAAGTATTAAATTTTCTTAAAAACTCCTTTATCTAAATTTTTATAAATAATACATATGATGGATTATAGATACAGTTTAAGTAAAATTATTTTTTTTTTAATTTTTTTTTTCATGTTTATACATTCATACATGTATAATGTAAAAAAAAAAAACAAGTTTCAAACAAAGTATAAAAACATTAAAAAGAACCAATTTATTACCGGTAATTAAAATGATAGTCTAATAAAAATAAATATATACACATTTCATGTCATTCAGCAATGGGAAGTAACTCAAAACTGCTTTCATTTACAATGGCTTGGTCTCTTAACATCTGAAAATGATACAAGTCTTTATTGTTTTTATTTTCCCAATATCTGATAATTAAATTGTCACCAATGTTTGCTTCTTGAATGTAGGATAGAGAAAAACATTTCAGGTTTCTAAACAAATATTTTGCATCTCTGTTGGTGGCTTTCTTGAAATTAACTTTGAAATAAGATTCAAAGTAATATTTGATATAATTGGACCAGTTTACATGCAAATACGGATCTACATCACTTGCAGGTACTATAACTTGATTTTCTTCCAACTGAACATCTGGTGGTGGAACCAAAGGTTCTAGTTTTAAAGGTTCTCCATTGTTTGCAACACTAGAGTATTTCTGATTCCACCAATCAGGTGGTGGAGCAGGTTTTCTACTATTTATACTCACAAATACAGACTGAGTTGAATTTTCACAAACTGGATCTCTGCTGCCTTCAATGTGCATGGTAGTTTTTATTTTAAAACTCGTCCTACCAGTGTAATCTAACATTACATATTGCACCAGTGGACCTTTAACAGTAGACAAGTTATATAACTCAGGAGAAACTCTTGTAGAAGAAGAGACAATAAAAATCAAATAACTCTTGTAGATTTCACTGACATCTAAAAAATTTGCATTGAAACTTGCACCTCTGGCACACTCCACCATTTTGATTAAACTCCATGGTGTGATACATGCTAGAAAAAGCAATATTTACAATTAAACATAACAATATTGATAATGACAGGATAAAAATACATAAAATATGTTCTCTTTAGAGTTAACACAATATGAAAGGATAAAGAATGCATAATATATGTATGCTTTAAGAGGTAACACAGCTAATAAAATAATTTTGAAAATTAAAATGCCTAAAAACCCCCTTTGCAACAAGCCTTGCTCCCCACGTAACTGTGCTTGAGTCATTATTGTTTAGACTCCTCAATTATAAAATGAGGATTTTTTTTATTCATTATGATTCAGTCTACAGTTTCTGATATTACCTCTTGGATTATAAGCTTCATAAGGGAAACCACCTGGTATACAGACTTTCACATTACTTGGTGATAAAAACACATGGCTACATTTGACTTGCCTGATTATTCTGTTAATATAAAGATTATTTATTATTAAATATTTAGTAAAGTTACATATTAGTGATAATATGATTATCAAGACATTAAGTCTTTTTAATTAAAATTATAACTAAATCAATGGCTAAGCATAAGCTGTTAAAAAGTTAAAAGTAATGGAAATATATTAACTTTGAAAAGTTTAGACCCAGTTTAGCTGATGGCATTTTACTTTTGTAAAAACTTCTTGTCTTTTAGTGTAGGAATGTACTAGTCAATGGCTATGATAATTATGGCAAGGGCTTCATAGTACAGATCCATTATTTTAAAGCATCTGTCATCAATAACTAGAAAATGCACAACAACTAGAAAAAAAAAGGATTAATTGGTTGAAAAAAATGACATAATAAGGAAATATTAGATTTGGTAATAATCATCAATCTGTTTTTCACTTTTAAAAAATGAAAATAGCATTGGTTACTCAGCTTGCTAAATTGTCATTTGTCTTAGACTTGACATAGTACACTAAATATAGCCATAGCATAAGGCAATGGCATATCGAGGGGGGTATCATGCCCCAGGTGCTACTCACAAAGGGGCGCCAAAAGGTATATTTTACATATAATATTATATGGTATTCAAATGGGTGGGTGCTAAAAAGGTATTGTGCCCTGGGCATGAGTTAACCTCGCTTTGACACTGGCATAAGTGGCCCTGCATAAGGTGACAATTTAGTGTCTTATTTAGCAAAAAAAAATACTTTAAAGAGCTGCACAATAGTCATTTTATTAAAATTATATGAACGGATGCAATTATAAAACAGCAATAACAGGATCATTGGATTTGGAGGTGCACTCAACTCAAAAGTGGCCACCCATAGCCTATGGTTTGGCACAATACAATAGTGAACAAATGAGGCTCTTGAAGACACTTCATCACATTCAGCTCTTCGATGAATCATTGTATGGATCTCAATGAGCCAGTTTTTTTTCTTTTTAAAACTTTATTATTTTACTTTTGTTTACTAACTTATGATAAATTGACTCAATATTAACCATATTGTGCAGCACTGTATAGATTACATATACAGTATAAAAAATATATATCATAATTTAAGTTCTGTGGTATACATTTAAAAAAAAACCGGAATGCTGCTTTTCATTTTAAGTGTCACTCATCTAGTGTGGCCATCTCTGCCTGTCAGAAGACTAGACTAGTGATTAGTGTCATTGTAGGTACTTTGATAAAAAATTCAAAATGTATATAACATGTCAAATCATACATAGATCAATAGAGCTCTAAAAATGCTTTAAAATGATACCTTGTTTAAGTATGTATGTCTTTTGGTTATTGAGATATTCAATTTCTTGTGCCGAAAAACAGGCCTTTTTTTACTATAGAAAAAGTCAAGAAAATTGTGGCCCGAATTTTGAGATTGGGCTACTAAAACTGACATAACTTTTGAACCATTTAAGCTAGCAGGCTCAAATTTTCACCACTGATAAATGATCCTATTTACTTATAAAATAAGGTCAATTAAACATATTTAAGTGATATTAGTCTATGCACTTAAAGAAAAACAAATACAAGTGCTATACAATTTTAGAAATGAAAAATACTGGAAAGCAGCAAAAACTAAATAAAAATGGTACAAGCCTACAATTTTCACCAAACATAAGTGGCTGCATGCATTTCATTTTGCAATGAAAAACAACTAAAATCATATTGGTTTAAAAATGACTAGCAAAAAAAATCATTATTATAAGGCAATATGATGAATAACTCAAAAAAAATTGCGGCCTGGGTTTTGAGATTGGGCTACTAAAACTGACACAACTTTTGAACCATTTAAGCTAGCAAGCTCAAATTTTCACCACTGATAAAGCATCCTATTGACTTTTAAAATAAGGTCAATTAAACATATTTAAGTGATATTAGTCTAGGCACTTAAAAAAAAACAAATACAAGTGCTATACAATTTTAGAAATGAAAAATACTTGAAAGCAGCAAAAACTAAGTAAAAATGATACAAGCCTACAATTTTCACCAAACATAAGTGGCTGCATGCATTTCATTTTGCAATGAAAATCAACTAAAATCATATTGGTTTAAAAATGAATAACAAAAAAATCATTACTACAAGGCGAAAGGATAAAAATACTAAATTTACAAAGAAACATAGATTAAAAAATTCCAAGATGCATGCTTCAGTGCAAAAATAATTGTGCATATTTCATTGTTGAATGACAAAGCAAATTTTAAGAAATAATTAAGATTACTGCATGCAATTATACAAACAATAAATAGTCAATTTAAATTATGTATGTCATATTAAAAAAAGTTTTAACACTTGACAAAACTGAAATTTTTGCCAAATAAAATCATGGATTTAAATAAAATGTATTTCATTCTTAAATGAAAAACCACTTCACACATGTGATAAGAAAAGATATGTGAAAGAGCCAAATTTACAAAGCAATAAAAGAGAATAAGTCACCAGTGAAAATTTTTATATCATACGTTTCCCAGCAATTCATAAAAAAATTACATTGATACAGGTGTTTTTACAGCCTATGACTAAATCATTATTTAATGATAAAAGGAAATGATTAGAAAAAGATGCAAGGGCATTACATAGAATTAATTCAAGTTAAAAAAAAATTAAATCATTCAGAACAGCATCTGTTAAAATACTTTCTAAAGTTAGTTTTACATCTTCGGCATCCTCTTCATTTTCATGCATTTTCCAGTAAGCTATCCTGATTTTTTCCCTGGAGATGCTGACTTCATGATAATCTTTCCTTGAAAAAGGGTATCTTGTCCATCCACATTCCAGATGTGCTGAAAGCGAGCGCCTTCAATTTTGTTAGGATTTGAATCCAAGAGATCTTTTACTTTATTTTTTTGATAGGCACTTAAAGCTAGAAAAGATTTTCTGCTCCATCAAATTAGGGACATTTTGTTCGAGCAGAAACTTTATCTCCTTGCCTACTCTTGATCTCGTGTACCATGTCTCTCTTCTGCCCTTTTTCTTTTAATCTGTCACAGATGGCCCTTCCATTTGACCTTTTCTCTCTTTACTGATTGTCCTTATTGTAGCACCTCTTTGGATCGAAAATTTAACAATGGCATCCTGCTCATCTGTGGGCTTTGTGCTTAGCCATTCTAATGTTTTATTCACTTGAAATTTTGCCTTTCCATCCAGAAAAGAAATGCTGGCATTAGGGGCTCTTCGTGCTAGAGAGTCTATTATCCCCAATGTACGTTCAGCCCAAATGTTGTGGGCAGGAGCACTGGCTGCTTTGACCTTCAGTTCCTCTGTTGGATCTGCAAGATCGCCAAATAAATAGCGAGACATTTGTCTATTTAAAACATTTGACGTGGCAGTGGCCACTAGATTTATTATTTCATTGAGTTGGACAAAATTTGTATTGTCGACTATTAACAATGCAGACAACGTGTCATCTAAAATAAGAGGCCGTCCAAATGCATCAAATGTGGTGCTGATTAAATATTCTGGCTCAGCAGCAATTCTTTCAATGAAACTTACAGCTGTCTTAATTTGTTGTGCCTTAAATTAAAAATAAATTAAATTTTGAAATAACTAGAATATCAGTTTAATAAATATTATTCTTTATTCTTATCCTTTCTCTCATTTCAAATCTTCGTTCGAAGTTTAATTTTCTATTCACAGCCAACAGTTCACTGTTAGTCTGTCTTTTATATTTGCATGACTGGCAGTCTCTTTCAATCCTGGTTTTAACAGGAGAAATGAAGGGAGGATGCTTAGGCTGTAATGATGGTAATGTATGTTTCCTTTCAGGAAACTTGAATTCAGAATCAAAGAACTCCACAATGTTATTCCAATTGTTATGGATATTTCTTTTTATAGAGCTTTACTTGTTCATTAATTCTAGATACTTTACTTTTTACAGAAGTAATATGGCAATTACTTTCTGCCATTGTCACTACATGCTCAGCTGTTTTACTAACATTTTTCCTAGTTGCAGGAAAATGTAGAAAATAAATCCATTTGTGAATTTGCTATCTTTATGAGACTCAAGAAGATTCTCCATGTCCTTTAAATTCTTCAACTTTAGAGTATTTGTATTTTCCATTTTCCTGAAAATAAAATAAAAAAAAGAAGTTAATGTTTTAAAAAGTTTCTGAAATAAATGTTTAACCTGAGTAAAAATCACTACTGTTATAAGGCTCCAATGAATATTTAAAAAAATTAAATTATAGCATAATTTTATTGATATATTAGACTTATTACTTATAGTAGTTTGACATAACACACAATATATTTCTACCAGATACTACTGTGGATAAAAATATTAGTGTTTTTATATTCAGAACACATACTAGATTAAAAAAAACGTAACTTTGTTAAAGGATGGCAGTTAAAAAATATTGATTTTGAAGGATTACTATGTATGGATTTAATGTTAAGATTAGCGCTGCCCGCGGTTGCCGTTATCGATAATAGGTAACTTTTATCGGCAAATAAGCGACTCGTCAAGAACACGGTTTTTTAATTTTTTGAGCAGTCAATCAACATAAAAATGATTAAATAAGATATTTAGAATATATTAACAGTTGATCGATCAATAAAAACATTGGGTCGCGACCTAATTAAAAAATAAAAGCAAAATTTATCTTACCTTATTTTGAAATGTTGATTCCTCAAAACGAAGATGGCGTAGTTAACAAAAAAATTCACACAGATTAACTTAAGGATAAGTTCTTTTAAAATTATGGCAAAGTAAAAATAAAATAATGAGTAAATTAAAGCGTTTCAGAAAATCACAGTACCACTGGTTCTAACTGTTGCCAAACATGGCTTATGTAGCATACGGAGATTTTCAAGGCTATTTCCGGGTCGTTTGGGCACGGATATCACTGTCATTAGTTTTAGTCTGTAGTGTAGCAGTATTCATAGACATAGTATCATGACATAAGCTAAGATGGTATACATCAGTTGGTAATATCACAATTTACCGATCAAAACTATTTTGATACATATTATTGATACTTGGAATGTTTATAGAGGTAAAGTATCAATAATATATACCAAAATAGATTTGGTTGGTAAATTGTGATATTACCCATCAGACAATATTGGGTAATATCACAATGGCAATGGCTAAGATTCGGTCCGACCGAACCCGTATTTTTTTTTTTACTTCGGGTACCAGCCATAGATAATATTGCTCCACACCCTAACCCTATCTCTAACCCTAACCCTATCTCTATCCCTAACCCTAATCCTGAAAAAAAAATTCTGAAAAAAAAAAATTATGTTGTTATATAGCTCAGTGCAGTATGGCTGGTGCCTGAAAAAAAAAATACGCGTTCGGTCGGACCGAACCGTAGCATTTATTTTGATAAATATTATTGATATTTTACCTCTATCAACGTTCCAATTCAAGATATTAATGATCGCACATCAATATGTATTATCCATTTTACTAATTTTAGACACAAATTGAATTCTGAATATGAATATTTTCATTAGTTTGTAAATGTCATTAAGTAAGACTATTCGACATCATGACATATGTCTTATGGAGTTAAGTTTTTCGTAGCTATCGTTTGCTTTATTAAATGAAAATGGATATCGAAAAACAATTGTTTGAAGTGTTTGAATGATTTTATAGAACCGTAAGTTTGGGTTCAAAGTTCAATGGTGATTAGAATTTTAAATCACTGAACAATATATAGGCCTATATATATATATATATATATATATATATATATATATATATATTATAATTAGTAATTTACGTATAATAGAATACAAAAAAAATCCTAGCATACACATTCAACATAATTTAAATCAATATCTACTTGTTTATTTATTTTAGAGCCCTTTTTTATTTTCTTAAAATGTTTGTATGTTCTAAGGCAGTGTTTCCCAAACTTTTTATATCCACGTTCCTCCTTGTAATTGTGTGTATTATTACCAAGTCCCAGCCCCGTAGCCCATGGGGGGGTCACTGGGGGGCCGTGCCCCCCCTTAAAAAAAGGAAGAAAAAAGGAAAAAATAAAGAAAAAGTAAAGGTGCCCCCCTTGCTGGGTATTGGTGCCCCCTGCTGACTTTGACCTGGCTACGGGCCTGCCAAGTCCCCCTCGTAAAAAAATAAGGACAACCAACATATTTTGTTTCCTTTTTCGGTACATGCGCTCGACTGTCGACCGGAGGGTCCCGGGTTCGAATCTCAGTTAGAACCTTGGGATTTTTTCAGGTCCTGGTGATAGTCCCCAAGTCCACCCAGCTTTAAATGGGTACCTGACTTTAAGTTGGGGGAGTAAAGGCGGCTGGGCGTTGTGCTAACCACACAACCCCTTCATATGCCGAGGTTATAGAAACAGATGAATTCTACACTTCATCTGCCCCGATGACCCGTTAGGGTTAAGGGAACTTTACTTACTACTACTACTTTTTCAGTACATAAACAAATAATAATAAACGAAAAATATAATTCATAAACAATACAATTTTTTTTTAATTATAAATAACATTCACCATAATCAACGATCATAGAATGCGGAAATTGTTTATGGTCAGACCATATATAGCTCATCATAATTTGATTCCCTAGTACCGCGGTTCTCAATATGTAATGCGCTTACCGCTAGGGGTACGAGAGAGGCTATGCAGGGGTACGAGAGAGGCTATGCAGGGGTACGAGAGAGGCTATGCAGGGGTACGTAGCGTCATATAAGTTTCGTTCAAAACAGCCAATAGTTCAACGAAGATTGCCAGTTTGCTTAATTTTGAGGGGTACCCGCAAACATATTTTCGCGCCTTTTGGAGTAAACCTGCAGTTGCGAAAAAGGTTGATAATCGCTGCCGTAGTAGTTAATTTCAATCTGAGATGCTACTCTACAACCAACAACCTGTTCTTTTTTTTTGACTTAATATCCTCCTTCTCCTACTTCTTGTCCCCCCCCCATCCCTTCCTCCTTATGGCTTTTGTCTTTGTTTTTTCAGATGCTTTTGTTCTTATTGGTAAATTCAGTTCCTCGGACCGAGGTGTACTTCAATAGAGAAATTATGGTTACGAAATCACAAGGCACATTTATTAGACGTTTTTAACATCGTCATTTTGTTTATCCTTAGCCGATGCTCGAGACAATAATTAATGCAAGTTTGTCTTTTCGAATTATTTCTTTTGTTTTTATTACAACGTTTTTCTTAACTTCACTTCTTGTCTGTGTGTGTCCGCGGAATTTTGCAATCCAATTTTAGACCACTTTCCGATAAGCTATAGCTCTGATAATATCAATATAACTCAGAACTCGATGACAATGCAATATTGTTACTATTTCATTATGATTTGATGAGTTTCTTAATAAATAAAATTAATTATGTATGTCGAATAGGTCACAGCCTTGTCTAAATCAAGGGAAATTACTGATGCTAAATATAGTACACACTAACGCAATTTGGCACCAATTTTATACCACTTTCTGAAAAACTATAGCTCTGATACTTTCAATATAGCTCATAACCCGATGACAATGCAATATTCTTACTATTTCATTATGATTTGATGAGTTTCTTAAGTATTTTTCGAAAATTAAATTATTGTTGCTGGAGTAGTGGAGAAAGAATGTACCCCCGGGGCAAGCGTACCAAAACTTTGAGAAAAACTGATCCAAAGCAACCATGGGCAAACTAAGAACCGTGGGGTGAATCCGACCCGCCGTAGTCCTATGGTTCAATGTCTACATTCCATCTGCACTTGGTCCGACGCGCCGTAGTCCTATTGTTCAATGTCTGCATTCCATCTGCACTTGGTCCGACGCGCCGTAGTCCTATTGTTCAATGTCTACATTCCATCCATCTGCACTTGGTCCGACGCGCCGTAGGCCTATTGTTTAATGTCTACATTCCATCCATCTGCACTTGGTCCGATACACCGTAGTCCTATTGTTTAATGTCTACATTCCATCTGCACTTTGTCCGATACACCGTAGTCCTATTGTTTAATGTCTACATTCCATCTGCACTTGGTCCGATACACCGTACTCCTATTGTTTAATGTCTACATTCCATCTGCACTTGATCCGACCCGCCTAGTGGTCCTATTGTTTAATGTTTACATTCCATCCATCTGCACTTGGTCCGATACACCGTACTCCTATTGTTCAATGTCTGCATTCCATCTGCACTTGGTCCGACGCGCCGTAGTCCTATTGTTCAATGTCTACATTCCATCCATCTGCACTTGGTCCGACGCGCCGTAGTCCTATTGTTTAATGTCTACATTCCATCCATCTGCACTTGGTCCGATACACCGTAGTCCTATTGTTTAATGTCTACATTCCATCTGCACTTGGTCCGATACACCGTAGTCCTATTGTTTAATGTCTACATTCCATCTGCACTTGGTCCGATACACCGTACTCCTATTGTTTAATGTCTACATTCCATCTGCACTTAAGTCCGATACACCGTAGTCCTGTTGTTTAATAATGTCCACATTCATCCATCTGCACTTGGTCCGATACACCGTACTCCTATTGTTTAATGTCTACATTCCATCTGCACTTGGTCCGACCCGCCGTAGTCCTATTGTTTAATGTTTACATTCCATCCATCTGCACTTGGTCCAACGCGCCGTAGTCCTATTGTTTAATGTCTACATTCCATCCATCTGTACGTGGTCCGATACGCCGTAGTCCTGTTGTTTAATGTCATACATTCCATCCATCTGTACTTGGTCCGATACGTGGTAGTCCTATTGTTCCAATGTCTACACATTCCATCTGCACTTAGTCCGACCTGCCGTGAGTCCAATTGTAAACAATGTCTACGTTTCCATCCATCTGCGCTTGAATCCAGTTACACCATCAGTCCTGTTGTTTAATGTCTACATTCCATCCACAAGCATTGGTCCGACACGCCGTGGTCCTATTGTTTAATGTCTACCACATTCCATCAACCATCTGTCACTTGGTCCGATACTTCGTGGGTCCTATTTTTAATGTCGCCATCCCATTTGCCTTAGTCCGACCCGCCGTAGTCCCAATGTTCAGATGTCTACATTCCATCCATCTGCTCGCCATTGGTCTAAAGCACCGTAGTCCTGGTGTTTTGGTGTGTCTACATTCCATCCATCAGATGTGTTAGGGGTCCGATACGCCGTAGTCCTGTGTGTTCAATGTACATTCCATCTGCACTAATGTCCGACCCGCCGTTAGTCCTATTGTTCAGTGTCTACAGACCATCTGCACTTGGTCCGACGCTGCCGTAAGTCCCTGTGTTCAAATGTCTACATTTCCATCCATCTGCACTTGGTCCGACGCGCCGTAGGCCTCCTATTGTTTAATGTCTACATTCCATCCATCTGCACCAGGTTGATCGCCGTAGTCCTATTGTTCTAATCGTCTACATTCATCGATCATGCACTTGGTCCGATACACCGTAGTCCTATTGTTTAATGTCTGTTACATTCCATCTGCACTTGGTCCGATACACCGTACTCCTATTGTTTAATGTCTACATTCACATCTGCACTTGATCCGACCCGCCGTAGTCCTATTGTTTAGTGTTTGCATTCCATCCATCTGCACTTGGTTCCGATACACCGTACTCCTATTGTTTAATGTCTACATTCCATCTGCACTTGGTCTACGACCCGCCGTAGTCCTATTGTTTAATGTTTACATTCCATCCATCTGCACTTGGTCCAACGCGCCGTAGTCCTATTGTTTAATGTCTACATTCCATCCATCTGTACCTTGTCCGATACGCCGTAGTCCTATTGTTTAATGTCTACATTCCATCTGCACTTGGTCCGACACGCCGTAGTCCTATTGTTTAATGTCTACATTCCATCCATCTGCACTTTGTCCGATACACCGTAGTCCTATTGTTTAATGTCTACATTCCATCTGCACTTGGTCCGACACGCCGTAGTCCTATTGTTTAATGTCTACATTCCATCCATCTGTACTTGGTCCGATACGCCGTAGTCCTATTATTCAATGTCTACATTCCATTTGCACTTAGTCATGACCCGCCGTAGTCCTAATGTTCCAATGTCTACATTCCATCCATCTGCCATTGGTCCAACGCGCCGTAGTCCTATTGTTTGATGTCTACATTCCATCCATCTGTACGTGGTCAGATACGCCGTAGTCCTATTGTTTAATGTCTACATTCCATCGCATCTTTTTTTGTCATCTGTACTTGGTCCGATACGCCGTAGTCCTATTGTTTCAATGTCTACACATTCCATCTGCACTTAGTCCGACCCGCCATCGTCCTATTGTTTTAATGTCTACATTCCATCCATCTGCACTTGGTCCGATACACCGCAGTCCTATTGTTTAATGTCTACATTCCATCTGCACTTAGTCCGACCCGCCGTAGTCCTATTGTTTAATGTCTACATTCCATCCATCTGTACTTGGTCCGATACGCCGTAGTCCTATTGTTTAATGTCTACATTCCATCTGCACTTGGCCCGACACGCCGTAGTCCTATTGTTCAATGTCTACATTCCATCCATCTGTACTTGGTCCGATACGCCGTAGTCCTATTGTTCAATGTCTACATTCCATTTGCACTTAGTCCGACCCGCCGTAGTCCTAATGTTCAATGTCTACATTCCATCCATCTGCCATTGGTCCAACGCGCCGTAGTCCTATTGTTTGATGTCTACATTCCATCCATCTGTACGTGGTCCGATACGCCGTAGTCCTATTGTTTAATGTCTACATTCCATCCATCTGTACTTGGTCCGATGCATACGTAGTCCTATTGTTCAATGTCCACACGTTCCATCTCGCCACTTGAATCCGACCCGCCGTAGTCCTATTGTTTAATGTCTACATTCCATCCATCTGCACTTGGTCCGATACACCGTAGTCCTATTGTTTAATGTCTACATTCCATCTGCACTTGGTCCGACCCGCCGTAGTCCTATTGTTTAATGTCTACATTCCATCCATCTGTACTTGGTCCGATACGCCGTAGTCCTATTGTTTAATGTCTACATTCCATCTGCACTTGGTCCGACACGCCGTAGTCCTATTGTTTAATGTCTACATTCCATCCATCTGTACTTGGTCCGATACGCCGTAGTCCTATTGTTCAATGTCTACATTCCATCTGCACTTAGTCCGACCCGCCGTAGTCCTATTGTTTAATGTCTACATTCCATCCATCTGCACTTGGTCCGATACGCCGTAGTCCTATTGTTTAATGTCTACATTCCATCTGCACTTGGTCCGACACGCCGTAGTCCTATTGTTTAATGTCTACATCCATCTGTACGTGGTCCGACCCGCCGATAAAATATACAAACCCAATCTGGCATACGATTCAAAATGTTTGCCCACCCCTGATCTAAGGAATAATGAGATTATCCTCTTAACATGTCAACAAATTAGAATGAAAGTTGGGGGGGGGGGGGGATTGAAAAAGTATGACATTTGTTGACATGTGTATTACGGGTGGAGATTATTCTTGTCAAACATAGCAGCATTCTAGAATAAAAAGACTTTTTTTTTGTTTATGATATCAAATTATATCGTTAAAAGTTCAAAATGTGCTTAAAAGCAAAATCTATATCATACTCGGTGATGAACAGTGGCGTAGCGAAGGGTGGACCGGGGGGGGGGAAGGTATTGTGCCCCTGGCTCGAGTTAAGCTCGCTACGCCACTGGTGATGAATAGTCTTTGGGGAGTCATTTTTTCCATCAATGAAATATGTCCTATATGCCTAAATATTAATATGACGTGTGATGTAAGTATTTTAGCATATCGCATAGTTATTTATTAAGCTTAGCTCTCCTGGTAAAAGGTATCTTCAGCATATTATTTGACGCAAACAGTTGTTTTATTTACTATTGATGGACACTTAGTTGCCCATCGGGAACTGTTATATGCTTGTGTTATACAATAACCGACTTTTGAAAAAAAAAGGTTGTCGTAGGTCAATTTCTAGAAGAAGAAACAAACTGTTTTCGAAGATTTACAATAAGTCAGATTGTGAATATGTATGCCTTTCTTAAAATAAACTTTTCAATGTATTTACATCTATGATTTATAAAGCGGTCAAACATAATCTTATTGGTAAAAAAACAACTAAACAAAATACAAATGACAAAATACATATAAAAAAGTACATCACATGCTTACAAAACCAAAAGGAAAAATAGTTGAAAAAAGAAATACAAGTAGCCTAGCCTATAGGGCGGTCACGAACACGTGACCAAAATCACGTGATAGATTACAAATCGCCATTTTGTGGAACCAAGGCTACATTCCCTCGATAGCTATCGATTATAGTAACTTAATAAACGGGACAGTACTAATGACATTAGTAATGTACTGTAAAAAAATTCCTGCTTTAAATTACTTTTTAGTGTAGACACCATAGAGGGGATTAAATTTATATGCGACGATTGATTTGGTCCAATATACAATAAACTAATTTTGACCGAAAAAGAATATAACTGCAAAGCACGATCATTCCCATGCCATAAATAGTGTCAATGGCCTTGCTAGAAAAAACAAACTTTTTTTTATTTTGAGTGTTCATAATATTTCTTGTTTCAAGTTTTCAGTAATTTTTTTGTTTTATATTACATTACCAAACCAAATGCTATTTAAGTTACTAAGACGTCTCATACTTATTACTTGTATGGAATACCAGCAATATTACTAATAAAATTAAAACTGACCAAAAAAAAAGGAGTAATGGTAGATCTTTCATTTTTTTATTGACATTTATTTCACATTTTTAAGCAATTAAAAAAAAAATAATAAAGATATTAGTTGAAAGTTAAACATATAACTATTTGATTAGTAGCTATGCCTATGATTATTAAAACTTAAGTTGAAGTCATGGTAGTTAAAGATGCAAGACAAATTGATAAAATTAACTGTCATATGAAAAATTAATTTAAAAACATAACACATGTATCATACAACTAGTTTAGTGGATGCTAAAATGTGGGTTTTGAACAAATCTTTTGTGAGTTTCTCTAATTTGTATAATTAAGAATAATTATAGTGAAATACATTTTTTTAAAATCATTATAAGAATAATACACTTTAATAATACTAGTTATATGTTATATTCATTTTATTAATGTTATAACTAAAAATAATTGACATAACCCATAATAGATAATTAGATTAACCCAATTCTTTTCACATTAAATTACAGCCGACTAATAACTTTAAAAACTGTCCTCAAATAAGCCATAAATATATTTAAATTTTTTAGTGGTATGATAAAGACAATGCTGTTTTCTATGTGGACACCTAGAGCTAAAAATTTAAACCCAATGTCTTAGAGGCATAATCCATATTTCTTGCACCCAGTTTGACTAATAATTTTAAATACACTGTCATGGTAAAAAAGAATACTCTTTGATCATTTCATTAAAAAAATTACAATGAATAAAATAATAAAGCCATTAGAAATGTATGTTTAGTCACTTGATTGGTTATACATATGATATGTGTTGATACAATGGTCTTTAGCACTAGATTTGGGTGAATTTATAAAATGCTGACTAGGTAAAAACATATTTAACTTTCTATGTGATAAAATCTATAAAGCTTTAAAACAGGCACAATTAAGTAAAAGTCTAGTTGATTTTTTAAAATGTGATTTAACAATGTAATACTTGATAAATTTAACCTTTAAAGTTCATTTAAGAATCCTCATTCAGTTCCAGACTTGTCAGTAGCACATCATTTTTCTAAATATTAAGTTCCAAAGTGATATTACAGGCTGGCTTTACTTCAGTCAGTGGTGTTATATCCAGAGAAGTACGTCACATAAAGCCCCTGCTAGGTATATTTTCAGTAAGTTTTGATGCGAATCAACCAAATATATTTTATTATTGGATTGATTGACGTAGAGCCTCCAGTACATTTGAGTACATAGAAGCCTGTAAAGTTGGGATATGTTATTTCTGTATGTCTATATTCCATCTAGAGAGGCCTGTAAAGTTGGGATAGGTTATTTCTCTATGTCTATATTTCATCTAAATCTGTTACCATCCATACATGTCACTGATTTTGAACTTTCAGCAATGTCAAATTTAACTTAACAGCTTAATGATACTATTTTTGTATCATTTATTTTACAATGGGTACAGTTGTTTACGCTGTTCTGAAGGTAATAAGTTTCTGGCTTAATAGGGTGAGCTTTGAAAATTTCACCAACATCAGGATAATTTCACATCAGGGCGCTAATGCTGACAGCCCATTACTTATATTGTCTTTGGCTGACATCAATGTGCTTTGTAGAGAAACCAGACTCTGTGCAGATATTTTCTTCTGTACACTGCTCATATTTCTTAAATGAGAAGCTTTAACATGAGGCAGATTAATATTGTTATGATCTAGTAACAAAATAGGTAACAAATCAGCATCTTTTTGTACCAGCTAGTAACAAAGTGTAGATGCTCAGCCAACATTTGTAGTACCAGTATCTTGTAAATGAGCAGGTCCACCTAAAATTTAAAAAAACAAAACAATATATAGGATTTTTAAGATAAGGTTTTTAGTATTTTTTTATTAATCTCTTCCATTAATATGCTGTAAAATATTTAATCTTTTACCATTAATATGTTGAAAAAATATTTAATCTTTCCCATTAATATGCTTTAAAATACTTGTTTAATTTAATGACATTCACCAATAAATCTATATTGTAATGTCCATAGTTTTAATAAAAAGTTACAAACAAGAATAATAGTTTTGTAATTTATAGTTATTGCTAATATTAGCAATGTAATGATTAATATTATACAATTATTCATATACTTTTTTAATAAAATCTGCTAATTGGTGTTTAATATAATAAGAATTGCCCATTAAGGTCAAATACTATTATTATTTCTTTATATAAACATGCTTTGAAATGTTTAAAATTCTTACCTGATACAAAATGTCCAGCCCAAAGCCGCATGTTATCAATCATCACTTTACTATCATTCCATCGATAAAAATTGGCGAGAAACTGACATCCTCTGTGTTCAGTAAATTGTTTATTTATTTCACTTTGGTGTTTTTGTTTTTTTACTCTTTAGTATCCTAAATTGCCGCTGCAAGTTTCACAAGCCTTTTACCTAGCTGATCGTTATTTTAAAACTAATCTGAAAATCATCATTGGTGCAACAAAATGGCGACTGTTTACAATCTCACACCTGTATGACATCACACGTGACCGCCCTATATACATAATCGTCTAACCTCGGCGTACGTTCGACAGACCTACACACCGTGCGGTGTAAAGTAATGCTCATGGCAATAAAAGCCGCATGTCTGCACGTTAAAAATACACGGCACCGTACGGGTTGAAAGCTTACATCGCTAAAGTCTGAGTTCTACGTCACACCCTTGCGGAGCCAAAACAGTGCGTGTCATCGACCGTCTCTATAAAAATAGTCTGGGGAATTCCAAAATTATAGAAACTAAAAAGAACAATGTATGTTAAATGAGAGTATGTTTTGCGCATTTTGTTCATCAAATGAATCTTTCTTGAATAAAAATGGGAATTCTAAACACAACAAGGATTTTTATTAATTGAATTAAGATTTTAAAATGATATTGAGTAGTGTGCGCAAATTATGTTTAATAGTCGGGGGTTGTTTTTGTTAAGCTTCTGTACCCATAATGAGGATTATTTTCTTTGGCGGAATTATATAAAGCTATTTTTTGTACATAGACTGATTGTTAACGCGCTCAAATATATATTGCCGAGTTGGTTGGGATAGTGTGGGAATTAGGAGCGACCGATATGCCTTTACCGATAGTCCGATACCGATAATTTTCCCCAGCATTTTTACCGATATAGATACCGATACCGATATTTTTTTAAATCAATAATAATGCCAAACACGTGTTTTTCTCGTGCTACAGCTAATGACGTATGTCAACCCATGCTCACCCCTTCCTGTCATATTTCGTAACACTTCGCCCACACGTAAGTCTCCAACTTCCCATCCCAAAAAATATACAATGATGTTCATTAATTGTATCATTCAAGGTCATAAATTAGTATTAAAAAATGTCAATCCTATTGTTTCAAGGTCATATGCTGATGCACTTGTAGACGTACAATTTCTGTGTACGGGTTTTTTCCTTGTTTTAAATATTGTCTGATCTGGTTAAAGAATTGGGTTATTTACGGATTTTTTTCTGCAACTTGTTGTCCGATCCGATAGTTAACCCATAGTGCAATATCGGTTCGACTATCTGTCGCTCCCTACAAAAATCGGTCGATCCGATATTAACCGATAGTGCCAACACGTCCGATACCGATATCGATCCGATTATCGGTCGATCCTTAGTGGGAATAAACCAAATGGTTGCAGCGGAGGGGATCAAGCAGACGATTCAAGTTGCAACACCGCTAATTTTTTAACTCACGTCTCTTTTTTAAATACGTCATGTTAAACATGAGTAAATTATAAAATTATAAAAAAAAGAACTGTTGGAATAGGGGTGTAGGGGTTGGGAAAGGGAGTAATTAACGGGGTAGGCGAGGGGCAGGGGGAGCCCCCCCGTGCATGACCTGAGCCCCCGTGCATGATTTGAGTTTTTTGACAAAATTTTAATAATAACGGCTATAAAACATCAATCATTTTGTTTAATAAATCAATAATAATAATTAAAAGTTTATATTTTGGCAATCATTCAGGCTATTTATATATACTTACATATAGCTTATCTAATTTTTGGGCATAAAAGATTGAATCTTATTGAAGTTCACTTCTGGGTATTTTGGGCAGCATTGGCATTTGGTGCTTCAACAGCCGTGTGTGAGAGCAGTTTCTCAACCCTCACACGAATGCTCACCCCATATCGCAGATCAATGTTACAAAAGCGTCTAAGCAATCTTTTCCTGCTTGCATTTGAAAAAGATTTAACAGACAATCTGAATGCTGAAGCATTTTTAGGTAAATTCAGTGCTAAACCCAGGCCCGTAGCCAGGTCAAAGCAGGGAGGCACCAATACCCCAAGGGGGCACCTTTACTTTTTCTTTATTTTTTCCTCTTTCTTTTTTAAGTGGGGGGCACTCCACACCTAGCGGGAGGGCACCGGCCCCCAGTGCCCCCTTGGCTACGGGGCTGGCTAAACCACGAAGTTTGCAAATTTGAAACGTATAATAATATAAGTTCGCAACAAGTGCCGACGAGTGGGGGGGGGCAATGCCCAGGGGCCCGGCGAGTTTTAGGGACCCGGACTGAGCTGGCCAATCAACTTTTTAAAATATTAATATCAGCCCAGGGGCCCGAAATTTCTGTCGATGGGCCTGTTCGCAACCTTGTAATAGTTTTATATATTGATATCTTCTGAGGACAACTAGCAACTTAAATAAGTTAATAAAATAACATTGGCTTCTGACTTCATTTTTATACATATGTATAATAAAATAATAAAGTACAAACTCCGTGATTTCTGAGTGATGTTATTTAATTTGCAAATTTACTTTTTAGCAGAATTAATTTTATTTTAAATTGAATAATTGCGACTGTTTTTGTTGATAGATCTGTTCTTTGTTTTCAATATTTTATAAGAAATATCACACAAATAGCTAAGCTTTATTCATGCATCTTTGTCGTTCTTCCGGGTTGTACGTTAAACAAACAGTATAATAATATAAATCAGGTATCTATTATGTAACAATTGTGTAGCAGAACAAATGGTCAATATATTTATAACAGGAATCAGAAATTGCTCAGCCTCAATAAATTTTTATCATTAAAACTCTTTACTATTTAAATTATTTTTAACAAAACTGCAACATGCCATGCATTATTGAAACGTAGTTAAAATTATATATTTCTTAATTAAACAATCGGTACTAAAATGCACAATTCCAGATATGGAACTGCACTGAGATCCCCTCCCCAAACCTCCTCTCCGTTCGCAAGTTGGCGCTTCGCGCCTACATTTTCGCCCCCGAACATTTCTTTACCCCACCAGGGGCGGATTTAGGAGAGGGGCCGGGGGCCCATGCCCCCCCCCCGTTATCGCAAGTTTAGGTAATACATCATTAAATTATCGAAATATTTTTTGTTCTAAGACCAATTTTCAACAATGAAAACAGTTTTGCCCCCCCCGGGGGTCAATGTTTTGCCCCCCGTCAAAGTTGTCTAGATCCGACCCGATCATTTCTTCGGCACCCCCCCCCCGAAAAAAATTTCTTCGCCCCCCCGAAAATGTCTTCGGCCCCCCAATCCAATATTCCTGGCTACGGGCCTGGGGAGAGGTGTCACGTGGTATTGTTAACATGGTGAAATACAAAGTTATACTAAATGCCCTTTTTATCCGAAAATACATTGAGATCCACTGCGATTCGGGCATGTCTTGAGTGGAAGGTGGCGGACGGGGGGAGGAAGGATGGGTGTGGGGGCTGTGAAAGAGAATTGATACATTATAAAAAATAACTATTGAGAAAGAGTCCTTTAAAATATTATGAATGAATTAAGATTAGTCAATGATATGGTGTTGTGAGCGCATCACCATTTTCAACCCAACTGCGTGCCAGCAGGTCCGGGTACCGGGCCTGTTCAGCTAGCTATATAAATGCATACTGGCACATTCCAAATATTCCCACTTTTGTCAATCGTGACAATGATATAAAAATAAGCACTTCAAGGGTAATTTTTCTCCTTGAATCATATGAGTAATTTTGTTTCAATAAAACAAAAGCTTTATATAAAAATATTTCAAAAAATATATTATTTTAAGCAAAAAAACTAGCTTTAAAATGTATCTTTCGACCCCTTTCCACTTAACACTGCACCTCCTGTCCCTGATACACCCATACACTTATTGTATTGTAGAAAAAATAAATGTTTATGATGATACTTATAGTGGGTTTTTTCCACCCATCAGACTCTGACAGCAAAACTAGTGGAAAAATTGGAGTTAGGGGTAAATCATGTTTAGGGTCAGACAGCCTATTGATTAGCTAAAATAAATAAGGGAAATGAGGGGAAAAGAGTTTTAAAATTAACGTATAATAATATGAGAGTTTTACACTATGAAAATAGTTATTAATCAAGTTTATATAGGAGTTATTTTAGTACATTATAAGCAAGCATAACAGAGAATACATATCTTCTGGTCCTGTGAATCATCTTAGTCACCAAAGACAATTACTTCACTAAGCTACAACATGCAAATTCATGATCAGGAAAATTTCATTCAAAGTTGGAGTAGAAAAAAAGAAGAAAACTAGGCATTTGCAGCTTAAGTAAAGATTTCCAAATAAGAAGGCTTTACCACTCAACAAATCAATGTTTTTTTGTTCAAACCAGCAACAATAATAACTAAATTTCGTTACCAACTTCTTTGCAATGAATGCACAATAGTCTTGATAAAGAAAGTGAAACCTACTGCAAGAAATCAGAGATTGTTCTATATTACAAGAAAACATATCGATGACAATATTGTTTGAAATATGGTTGACTGAAAATCGACAGCAAGAGTGGTACCACAGTATAAAAAACTGACTATTTAACCTACTTACTGTCTCATGGAGGCCGTAGACTCAACTCCTGCAAACTGAAAGAAAAACGAATGTCTTTATTACTTTAGACAAAAATCTGAAGATATGTATACTGTGCCCATGAGAAAAATATTCATATTTTGTATGCAGCAAGTGTGTTAGACCTTATTAGCAATAGAAAATGTGTGGTATAAAACTGAGCATACTAAGATTTAAAGCCCCTTTGTACATTACTATTGAAAAGTCTATTCCCTTATAAAAGTTTTTTTCAGGATTGATTATAGCCTACAATATCCTTGAGTCCATGTATGTATTGTTCAAAGTTTCAAATTTATATTATGGACGACACAAAACACTTTTAAATCAACAAAAAAAGTGTATGGCTAAGTAACATCCTTTTGCAGGGATTAGTAGAACAAAAATCATCCCCCTAAAATAATTCACTGTGCTTTGTTTCATTACTTTGTCAATGTGTTCATTCCATCTGTGTTACAGATGGTTTCAATAATGGTAAAGCTATTTTAAAGGTGACAGGAGTTATAAAAAATAATAATTGTTCTCCAGGAGTGATACACCCAGTTGAGGCAGAAAGGATTAACAGTAATGAGTGTAAACAGTGCCAACGAGAGGGGGGCGAATGCCCAGGGCCCGGCGAGATTTAGGCCCGCACTGAGCCAATCAACTTTTGAAAATTTTATTATCAGCACAGGGCCCTGCCCAGGGGCCAGAAATTTCTGTCGGTGGGCATGGGTGTAAATTGATATTAAAAATCAATACAAAAATTAAATTTGAAATGAGGAGATTTGACAATTATTTTAATTGATGAACAATTGAGCAGTTCTAGAAGTATTTTTTTTAGTATGGCTCTCATCGACCTCAAGCGTGACCACTTCTCCTCTTGGGGGACGAATGATCGTGCACTAAAGTTTCGACTGTCGACCCGAAGGTATCTGGATTGATCTCCGGTGTGGACCAAGGAAATTTTTCTGGTCTTGGCTCAAGTTCCCAATATATCTCCCGTGACGTCTCCATGGCCATTGCACTATCGGCTATGGTGGGGATGAAAGAAGAGCATCCATAAAAAACCGTCCCATTAGTGGTTTATAGGGATCTAAGAGATCTCATCTTTACAGGACTTCACCCACACACACACATGGCTTATTCACTTTAAAAAAAATTTCATATAAGAGGGGCATTTGCTCCCCCCTTACATTTAAAAAAAATGTCAAAAAGTTGTTATTTGCCCCGGGGAGAATTTTTAACCCCCCTTGGAAAATTCCTAGCGACGCCCATGCACACACCACCTCGATAATATGTATGTAAGAAGTAGTCAGATTCCTTTAAAAGTATCTAAAACACGAAGATTGCAATAAAACAACAACTAAATTTGTAACTAATATAACTTTTTAGATTGTAACTGAATGATATCAGTAGGCTTTTTATTATGACCTGCCATTGCTACCTGTCAGATGAGTTTTATAAAACTGTATACACATTAATATTCACAAGTAAATTATGACATGCCAATGCTACCTGTCAGATGAGTTTAATAAAACTATATACACATTAATATTCACAAGTAAATTATGACCTGCCATTGCTACCTGTCAGATGAGTTTGATAAAACTGTATACACACTAATATTCACAAGTAAAATATGACCTTCCATTGCTACCTGTCAGATGAGTTTGATAAAACTGTATACACATTAATATTCACAAGTAAATTATGAAATGCCATTGCTACCTGTCAGATGAGTTTGATAAAACTGCATACACATTAATATTCACAAGTACATTATGACCTGCCATTGCTACCTGTCAGATGAATTTGATAAAACTGTATACACATTAATATTCACAAGTAAATTATGACCTGTCATTGCCACCTGTCAGATGAGTTTGATAAAACTGTATACACATTAATATTCACAAGTACAATATGACCTGCCATGTTACCTGTCAGATGAGTTTTATAAAAATATATACGCATTAATATTCACAAGTAAATTGTGACCTGCCATTGCTACCTGTCAGATGAGTTTGATACAACTGCATACACATTAATGTTCACAAGTAAATTATGACCTGCCAATGCTACCTGTCAGATGAGTTTGATAAAACTGTATACACATTAATATTCACAAGTACATTATGACCTGCCATTGCTACCTGTCAGATCAGTTTGATAAAACTGTATACACATTAATATTCACAAGTAAATTATAACCTTCCATTGCTACCTGTCAGATGAGTTTTATAAAACTGTATACACATTAATATTCACAAGTTAATTATGACCTGCCATTGCTACCTGTCAGATGAGTTTTATAAAACTGTATACACATTAATATTCACAAGTAAATTATGACCTGTCATTGCTACCTGTCAGATGAGTTTGATAAAACTGTATAGACATTAATATTCACAAGTACATTATGACCTGCCATTGCTACCTGTCAGATGAGTTTGATAAAATGTATACACATTAATATTCACAAGTATAATATGACATGCCAATGCTACCTGTCAGATAAGTTTCTAAAAACTATATACACATTAATATTCACAAGTAAATTATGACCTGCCATTGCTACCTGTCAGATGAGTTTGATAAAACTGTATACACACTAATATTCACAAGTAAAATATGACCTTCCATTGCTACCGTCAGATGAGTTTGATAAAACTGTATACACATTAATATTCACAAGTAAATTATGACCTGCCATTGCTACCTGTCAGATGAGTTATTTAAAACTGTATACACATTTATATTCACAAGTAAATTATGCCCTGCCATTGCTATCTGTCAGATGGGTTTGATGAAACTGTATACATATTAATATTAACAAGAAAATCAAGACCTGCCATTGCTACCTGTCAGATGAGTTTGATACAACTGTATACACATTAATATTCACAAGAAAAAAGACCTGCCATTGCTACCGGTCAGATAATTTTGATAAAACTGTATACACATTAATATTCACAAGTACATTATGACCTGCCATTGCTACCTGTCATATGAGATTGATAAAACTGTATACACATTAATATTCATAAGTAAATTATGACCTGCCATTGCTACCTGTTAGATGAGTTTGATAAAAATGTATACACATTAATATTCACAAGTACATTATGACCTTCCATTGCTACCAGTCAGGCGAATTTGATAAAACTGTACTCATGAATATTCACATGTAAATTATGACCTGCCATTGCTACCTGTCAGATGATTGATAAAACTGTATACACATTAATATTTACTAGTAAATTATGACCTTCCATTGCTATCTGTCAGATGAGTTTGATAAAACTGTATACACATTAATATTCACAAGTACATTATGACCTGCCATTGCTACCTGTCAGATGAGTTTTTTAAAACTGTATACACATTAATATTCACAAGTAAATTATGCCCTGCCATTGCTACTGTCAGATGAGTTTGATAAAACTGTATACACATTAATATTTACTAGTAAATTATGACCTTCCATTGCTTTCTGTCAGATAAGTTTGATAAAACTGTATACACATTTATATTCACAAGTAAATTATGACCTTCCATTGCTACCTGTCAGATGAGTTTGATAAAACTGTATACACATTAATATTCACAAGTACATTATGACCTGCCATTGCTACCTGTCAGATGAGTTTGATAAAACAGTATACACATTAATATTTATAAGTAAATTATGACCTGCCATTGCTACCTGTCAGATGAGTTTTTTAAAACTGTATACACATTAATATTCACAAGTAAATTATGCCCTGCCATTGCTACCTGTCAGATGAGTTTGATAAAACTGTATACACAGTAATATTTACAAGTAAATTATGACCTGCCATTGCTACCTGTCAGATGAGTTTGATAAAACTGTATACACATTAATATTCACTAGTACATTATGACCTGCCATTGCTACCTCAGATGAGTTTGATGAAACTGTATACATATTAATAATCACAAGAAAATCAAGACCTGCCATTGCTACCTGTCAGATGAGTTTGATACAACTGTATACACATTAATATTCACAAGAAAAAAAAGACCTGCCATTGCTACCGGTCAGATAAGTTTGATAAAACTGTATACACATTAATATTCACAAGTACATTATGACCTGCCATTGCTACCTGTCATATGAGATTGATAAAACTGTATACACATTAATATTCACAAGTAAATTATGACCTGCCATTGCTACCTGTCAGATGAGTTTGATAAAACTGTATACACACTAATATTCACAAGTAAAATATGACCTTCCATTGCTACCTGTCAGATGAGTTTGATAAAACTGTATACACATTAATATTCACAAGTAAATTATGACCTGCCATTGCTACCTGTCAGATGAGTTTGATAAAACTGTATACACATTAATATTTACTAGTAAATTATGACCTTCCATTGCTATCTGTCAGATGAGTTTGATAAAACTGTATACACATTAATATTCACAAGTACATTATGACCTGCCATTGCTACCTGTCAGATGAGTTTTTTAAAACTGTATACACATTAATATTCACAAGTAAATTATGCCCTGCCATTGCTACTGTCAGATGAGTTTGATAAAACTGTATACACATTAATATTTACTAGTAAATTATGACCTTCCATTGCTTTCTGTCAGATAAGTTTGATAAAACTGTATACACATTTATATTCACAAGTAAATTATGACCTTCCATTGCTACCTGTCAGATGAGTTTGATAAAACTGTATACACATTAATATTCACAAGTACATTATGACCTGCCATTGCTACCTGTCAGATGAGTTTGATAAAACAGTATACACATTAATATTTATAAGTAAATTATGACCTGCCATTGCTACCTGTCAGATGATTTTTTAAAACTGTATACACATTTATATTCACAAGTAAATTATGCCCTGCCATTGCTACCTGTCAGATGAGTTTGATGAAACTATATACATATTAATATTCACAAGAAAATCAAGACCTGCCATTGCTACCTGTCAGATGAGTTTGATACAACTGTATACACATTAATATTCACAAGAAAAAAGACCTGCCATTGCTACCGGTCAGATAAGTTTGATAAAACTGTATACACATTAATATTCACAAGTACATTATGACCTGCCATTGCTACCTGTCATATGAGATTGATAAAACTGTATACACATTAATATTCATAAGTAAATTATGACCTGCCATTGCTACCTGTCAGATGAGTTTGATAAAAATGTATACACATTAATATTCACAAGTACATTATGACCTTCCATTGCTACCAGTCAGACGAATTTGATAAAACTGTATACTCATGAATATTCACAAGTAAATTATGACCTGCCATTGCTACCTGTCAGATGAGTTTGATAAAACTCTATACACATTAATATTTACTAGTAAATTATGACCTTCCATTGCTATCTGTCAGATGAGTTTGATAAAACTGTATACACAGTAATATTTACAAGTAAATTATGACCTTCCATTGCTACCTGTCAGATGAGTTTGATAAAACTGTATACACATTAATATTCACTAGTATTATGACCTGCCATTGCTACCTGTCAGATGAGTTTGATAAAACTCTATACACATTAATATTTACTAGTAAATTATGACCTTCCATTGCTATCTGTCAGATGAGTTTGATAAAACTGTATACACAGTAATATTTACAAGTAAATTATGACCTGCCGTTGCTACCTGTCAGATGATTTTTTAAAACTGTATACACATTTATATTCACAAGTAGATTATGCCCTGCCATTGCTACCTGTCAGATGAGTTTGATGAAACTGTATACATATTAATATTCACAAGAAAATCAAGACCTGCCATTGCTACCTGTCAGATGAGTTTGATACAAATGTATACACATTAATATTCACAAGAAAAAAGACCTGCCATTGCTACCGGTCAGATAAGTTTGATAAAACTGTATACACATTAATATTCACAAGTACATTATGACCTGCCATTGCTACCTGTCATATGAGATTGATAAAACTGTATACACATTAATATTCATAAGTAAATTATGACCTGCCATTGCTACCTGTCAGATGAGTTTGATACAACTGTATACACATTAATATTCACAAGAAAAAAGACCTGCCATTGCTACCTGTCAGATGAGTTTGATAAAAATGTATACACATTAATATTCACAAGTACATTATGACCTTCCATTGCTACCTGTCAGATGAGTTTGATAAAAATGTATACACATTAATATTCACAAGTAAATTATGACCTGCCATTGCTACCTGTCAGATGAGTTTGATAAAACTGTATACACATTAATATTTACTAGTAAATTATGACCTTCCATTGCTATCTGTCAGATGAGTTTGATAAAACTGTATACACATTAACATTCACAAGTACATTATGACCTGCCATTGCTACCTGTCAGATGTTTTTTAAAACTGTATACACATTAATATTCACAAGTAAATTATGCCCTGCCATTGCTACTGTCAGATGAGTTTGATAAAACTGTATACACATTAATATTTACTAGTAAATTATGACCTTCCATTGCTATCTGTCAGATAAGTTTGATAAAACTGTATACACATTAATATTCACAAGAAAATAAAGACCTGCCATTGCTACCGGTCAGATAAGTTTGATAAAACTGTATACACATTAATATTCACAAGTAAATTATGCCCTGCCATTGCTACTGTCAGATGAGTTTGATAAAACTGTATACACATTAATATTAACAAGAAAAAAGACCTGCCATTGCTACCGGTCAGATGAGTTTGATAAAACTGTATACACATTAATATTCACAAGTACATTATGACCTTCCATTGCTACCTGTCAAATGAGTTTGATAAAACTGTATACACATTAATATTCACAAGTAAATTATGACTGCCAATGCTACCTGTCAGATGAGTTTGATAAAACTGTATACACATTAATATTTACAAGTACATTATGACCTGCCATTGCTACCTGTCAGATGAGTTTGATAAAACAGTATACACATTAATATTTATAAGTAAATTATGACCTGCCATTGCTACCTGTCAGATGAGTTTTTTAAAACTGTATACACATTAATATTCACAAGTAAATTATGCCCTGCCATTGCTACCTGTCAGATGATTTTTTTAAAACTGTATACACATTTATATTCACAAGTAAATTATGCCCTGCCATTGCTACCTGTCAGATGAGTTTGATGAAACTGTATACATATTAATATTCACAAGAAAATCAAGACCTGCCATTGCTACCTGTCAGATGAGTTTGATACTACTGTATACACATTAATATTCACAAGAAAAAAAGACCTGCCATTGCTACCGGTCAGATAAGTTTGATAAAACTGTATACACATTAATATTCACAAGTACATTATGACCTGCCATTGCTACCTGTCATATGAGATTGATAAAACTGTATACACATTAATATTCATAAGTAAATTATGACCTGCCATTGCTACCTGTCAGATGAGTTTGATAAAAATATATACACATTAATATTCACAAGTACATTATGACCTTCCATTGCTACCTGTCAGATGAGTTTGATAAAACTGTATACACATTAATATTTACAAGTAAATTATGACCTGCCGTTGCTACCTGTCAGATGATTTTTTTAAAACTGTATACACATTTATATTCACAACTAAATTATGCCCTGCCATTGCTACCTGTCAGATGAGTTTGATACAACTGTATACACATTAATATTCACAAGAAAAAAGACCTGCCATTGCTACCTGTCAGATGAGTTTGATAAAAATGTATACACATTAATATTCACAAGTACATTATGACCTTCCATTGCTACCTGTCAGATGAGTTTGATAAAAATGTATACACATTAATATTCACAAGTAAATTATGCCCTGCCATTGCTACTGTCAGATGAGTTTGATAAAACTGTATACACATTAATATTTACCAGTAAATTATGACCTTCCATTGCTATCTGTCAGATAAGTTTGATAAAACTGTATACACATTAATATTCACAAGAAAATAAAGACCTGCCATTGCTACCGGTCAGATAAGTTTGATAAAACTGTATACACATTAATATTCACAAGTAAATTATGCCCTGCCATTGCTACTGTCAGATGAGTTTGATAAAACTGTATACACATTAATATTAACAAGAAAATAAAGACCTGCCATTGCTACCGGTCAGATGAGTTTGATAAAACTGTATACACATTAATATTCACAAGTACATTATGACCTTCCATTGCTACCTGTCAGATGAGTTTGATAAAACTGTATACACATTAATATTCACAAGTAAATTATGACTTGCCAATGCTACCTGTTAGATGAGTTTGATAAAACTGTATACACATTAATATTTACAAGTACATTATTACCTGCCATTACTACCTGTCAGATGAGTTTGATAAAACTGTATACACATTAATATTTACTAGTAAATTATGACCTGCCATTGCTACCTGTCAGATGAATTTAATAAAACTGTATACACATTAATATTCACAAGTAAATTATGACTGCCAATGCTACCTGTCAGATGAGTTTGAAAAACTGTATACCTATTAATATTTACAAGTAAATTATGACCTTCCATTGCTACCTGTCAGATGAGTTTGATAAAAATGTATACACATTAATATTTACAAGTAAATTATGACCTTCCATTGCTACCTGTCAGATGAGTTTGATAAAACTGTATACACATTAATATTCACAAGTACATTATGACCTGCCATTGATACCTGTCAGATGAGTTTGATAAACACTATACACATTAATATTACAAGTAAATTATGACCTGCCATTGCTACCTGTCAGATGAGTTTTTTAAAACTGTATACACATTAATATTCACAAGTAAATTATGCCCGCCATTGCTACCTGTCAGATGAGTTTAATAAAACTGTATACACATTAATATTCACAAGTAAATTATGACTGCCAATGCTACCTGTCAGATGATTTTTTTAAAACTGTATACACATTAATATTCACAAGTAAATTAAGACCTGCCATTGCTACCTGTCAGATGAGTTTGATAAAACTGTATACACATTAATATTCACAAGTAAATTATGACTTGCCAATGCTACCTGTCAGATGAGTTTGATAAAAATGTATACACATTAATATTGACAAGTACATTATGACCTACCATTGCTACCAGTCAGACGAATTTGATAAAACTGTATACACATAAATATTCACAAGTAAATTATGACCTGCCATTGCTACCTGTCAGATGAGTTTGATAAAACTGTATACACATTAATATTCACAAGTAAATTGTGACCTGCCATTGCTACCTGTCAGATGAGTTTGATAAAACTGTATACACATTAATATTCACAAGTAAATTAAGACCTGCCATTACTACCAGTCAGACGAATTTGATAAAACTGTATACACATGAATATTCACAAGTAAATTATGACCTGCCTTTGCTACCTGTCAGATGAGTTTGATAAAACTGTATACACATTAATATTTACTAGTAAATTATGACATGCCAATGCTACCTGTCATATGAGTTTGATGAAACTGTATACATATTAATATTCACAAGAAAATAAAGACCTGCCATTGCTACCTGTCAGATGAGTTTGATACAACTGTATACACATGAATATTCACAAGTAAATTATGACCTGCCATTGCTACCTGTCAGATGAGTTTGATAAAACTGTATACACATTAATATTCACAAGAAAAAAAGACCTGCCATTGCTACCTGTCAGATAAATTTGATAAAACTGTATACACATTAATATTCACAAGTACATTATGACCTGCCATTGCTACCTGTCATATGAGATTGATAAAACTGTATACACATTAATATTCATAAGTAATTTATGACCTGCCATTGCTACCTGTCAGATGAGTTTGATAAAAATGTATACACATTAATATTCACAAGTACATTATGACCTTCCATTGTTACATGTCAGATGAGTTTGATAAAAATGTATACACATTAATATTCACAAGTACATTATGACCTGCCATTGGTACCTGTCAGATGAGTTTGATAAAACTGTATACACATTAATATTTACTAGTAAATTATGACCTTCCATTGCTATCTGTCAGATGAGTTTGATAAAACTGTATACACATTAATATTCACAAGTACATTATGACCTGCCATTGCTACCTGTCAGATGAGTTTTTTAAAACTGTATACACATTAATATTCACAAGTAAATTATGCCCTGCCATTGCTACTGTCAGATGAGTTTGATAAAACTGTATACACATTAATATTTACTAGTAAATTATGACCTTCCATTGCTATCTGTCAGATAAGTTTGATAAAACTGTATACACATTAATATTCACAAGTAAATTATGACCTTCCATTGCTACGTGTCAGATGAGTTTGATAAAACTGTATACACATTAATATTTACAAGTACATTATGACCTTCCATTGCTACCTGTCAGATGAGTTTGATAAAACTGTATACATATTAATATTCACAAGTAAATTATGACCTGCCATTGCTACCTGTCAGATGAGTTTGATAAAACAGTATACACATTAATATTTACAAGTAAATTATGCCCTGCCATTGCTACCTGTCAGATGAATTTTTTAAAACTGTATACACATTTATATTTACAAGTAAATTATGCCCTGCCATTGCTACCTGTCAGATGAGTTTGATAAAACTGTATACGTATTAATATTTACAAGTAATTAAAGACCTGCCATTGCTACCTGTCAGATGAGTTTGATAAAACTGTATACACATTAATATTTACAAGTACATTATGACCTTCCATTGCTACCTGTCAGATGAGTTTGATACAACTGTATACACATTAATATTCACAAGTAAATTATGACCTGCCAATGCAACCTGTCAGATGAGTTTGATAAAACTGTATACACATTAATATTTACAAGTACATTATGACCTGCCATTACTACCTGTCAGATAAGTTTGATAAAACTGTATACACATTAATATTCACAAGTAAATTATGACCTGCCATTGCTACCTGTCAGATGAGTTTGATAAAACTGTATACACATTAATATTCACTAGTACATTATGACCTGCTATTGCTACCTGTCAGATGAGTTTGATAAAACAGTATACACATTAATATACAAGTAAATTATGACCTGCCATTGCTACCTGTCAGATGAGTTATTTAAAACTGTATACACATTTATATTCACAAGTAAATTATGCCCTGCCATTGCTATCTGTCAGATGGGTTTGATGAAACTGTATACATATTAATATTCACAAGAAAAATCAAGACCTGCCATTGCTACCTGTCAGATGAGTTTGATACAACTGTATACACATTAATATTCACAAGAAAAAAAGACCTACCATTGCTACCGGTCAGATAAGTTTGATAAAACTGTATACACATTAATATTCACAAGTACATTATGACCTGCCATTGCTACCTGTTATATGAGATTGATAAAACTATACACATTAATATTCATAAGTAAATTATGACCTGCCATTGCTACCTGTCAGATGAGTTTGATAAAAATGTATACACATTAATATTCACAAGTACATTATGACCTTCCATTGCTACCAGTCAGACGAATTTGATAAAACTGTATACACATTAATATTCACAAGTAAATTATGCCCTGCCATTGCTACTGTCAGATGAGTTTGATAAAACTGTATACACATTAATATTTACTAGTAAATTATGACCTTCCATTGCTTTCTGTCAGATAAGTTTGATAAAACTGTATACACATTTATATTCACAAGTAAATTATGACCTTCCATTGCTACCTGTCAGATGAGTTTGATAAAACTGTATACACATTAATATTCACAAGTACATTATGACCTGCCATTGCTACCTGTCAGATGAGTTTGATAAAACAGTATACACATTAATATTTATAAGTAATATGTGACCTGCCATTGCTACCTGTCAGATGAGTTTTTTAAAACTGTATACACATTAATATTCACAAGTAAATTATGCCCTGCCATTGCTACCTGTCAGATGAGTTTGATAAAACTGTATACACATTAATATTTACAAGAAAATAAAGACCTGCCATTGCTATCGGTCAGATAAGTTTGATAAAACTGTATACACATTAATATTCACAAGTAAATTATGCCCTGCCATTGCTACTGTCAGATGAGTTTGATAAAACTGTATACACATTAATATTCACAAGAAAATAAAGACCTGCCATTGCTACCGGTCAGATGAGTTTGATAAAACTGTATACACATTAATATTCACAAGTACATTATGACCTTCCATTGCTACCTGTCAGATGAGTTTGATAAAACTGTATACACATTAATATTCACAAGTAAATTATGACTTGCCAATGCTACCTGTCAGATGAGTTTGATAAAACTGTATACACATTAATATTTACAAGTACATTATGACCTGCCATTGCTACCTGTCAGATGAGTTTGATAAAACAGTATACACATTAATATTTATAAGTAAATTATGACCTGCCATTGCTACCTGTCAGATGAGTTTTTAAAACTGTATACACATTAATATTCACAAGTAAATTATGCCCTGCCATTGCTACCTGTCAGATGAGTTTGATAAAACTGTATACACATTAATATTAACAAGAAAATAAAGACCTGCCATTGCTACCGGTCAGATGAGTTTGAAAAAACTGTATACCTATTAATATTTACAAGTAAATTATGACCTTCCATTGCTACCTGTCAGATGAGTTTGATAAAACTGTATACACATTAATATTCACAAGTACATTATGACCTGCCATTGCTACCTGTCAGATGAGTTTGATAACACTGTATACTAGGTTGATAACAAAAAAAAATTTTTATGAAACCACTTGCAATCGAGGAACTTTTATGTATAATTTAAGAATATCAATTGCATATTAAATTTTTTGAAAGAAGTTTCACCGCCATTTTTCGGAAGAAAAAAGTGAAAAAAATATTTTTTTTCAAAAAAGGACATGTTTTTTTTTAGCTTAATTCAAAAGAGTATTAATAATAACTAATCAACTTTTATCAACAAATAAGATATAGAACAGTTAGTAATATGCGAATGCAAGAAATGTTCAAAATATATTTTGTCCTATGAACTTCAGATTCAAAAATTCAACTTTCAGCATGAAGTTCCGCCATCAGTTTCATAGCACGTTCAGCAATTTGGTTAGATCTGGGAATGTCAATTAATGACTTCTTGACTGACCAATGGGTCTTTAAACACTTAATTGCCTTCTTGCATTTTATCTTGATGAGTAGGTAAACATCATTGAAGGACGCTTCATTGTAGTGTTGCGAATCGAACCAAGCATTTGCCCATTCGTAGCAGATGAAGTTGCAGGCAGAAGCGAGAATACTGCGCCACTCTGGTATCAGAAATAATGCTATAACAGTAAATATTGCACGTGAGTTCCATTTTGCCTGGTGTAAATTTGGTAATTTATTCCAGCTGATGTGAGGCCAACGTGGGTTCTCGCCTGTGCTAACATCTTTTGTCGCAAGAAGCGGTAGTCAGCTTGAAGAGTGACATAGTTTTATGTTAATTTGCCCATGAAGGAATAGTTGAGTTCTTGTTTGCTCATTGGCTCTTGAATAAGAAAATTCATGACATGTTTCAGAAAGAGGTCGAGTACATGGTGCTGACTGTCAATATATTATGGCTGAAAGCCATTGCTCAAGACATCATCCTGTATGAGCTTTACAATCCCGTGAAAATGGTTAGTATTTCTGCGGTCGTGTTGCAAATTAACATATTAATATTTTATCAAGCATCATATTCATCTATTAGCTGATGTAGTTCATTGTGAATGCCGTGTGCAGAACCACTCTCACATTTGAGAATACCGAGTTTGATTTCGTTTGTCATCTTTTTCAGCAAACCTACTTGATGCTCTTCCCTTTGCACTCTTTTACCATCAAACTGGAGACAATAGGGATCTTTGCTTTGAAGTTTTTGAACAATTTTAGTTTTCATTTTCCGTCCTTCAGAGATTACTCGTTTCCAGACACCCGCCTGACTTGGAACCATCACATCATGACCCTGTTCAGCAATGGTTGCAAGAACGTCATGTGCTTTATGTGTGAAAGGTTTTCAGTACTAGTAAACCCGCCGTTCTAGTGCTTGCTCTTTAGTATTTCGGTTTGCATTCAGAAGATGACGTTTAAGAAATAGTTGGCGACTCGGGTGAAGAAGCAGAGGTTTCAGAATCCGAAGATTTTGAGATAGTTGTATGTTTTTGTGTAGGTTTTGAGACAGTTGTGTGTGTTTATGTAGTTTATGAGACAGTTGTATGTGTTTGTGCAGGTTGTGAGTCAGTTGTATATGTTTTTGTAGGTTGTAATTGAGAAAAGCTGGCTTGAGATTGAGTTTTTGATAGTCGGATTCATTTTCTTGGGTGGAATGATTCCAAAGGGGCTTGTTAGACAATTGAATAACCAATCTTTCCTCCACTGTTAACTTGCCTCTGGTAGAGCTCTTTATCCTCTGCGCTTTTTCATTCTCCATTAACGTTGGTGACATCAAATAACTGAGAAAGTGTTATCAGATGGTTTCTTTTTGTTTTTGTCATATAAATCAATTAGACCATTGAGTTTCATTCTGATTAGTGCTTGATAATAGTGGAAAGTCTTGAATTTTCCAGAGCAATTTATATCAGTAATCATAATTTTGCTTCGATCCAGTCGCCGTTTCTGGCTATTGAACAGAAAAGTGAAGTTTCCAAGAATTTGACGGTTTGTCGGCATCCATGTGAGATTGATTAGCTTTTCAACAGATAGAAATGTTGGATACCTTTTCTGTTTAGAAGATGAGGGAAGATGAGTATAGTAAATGCCTTGCTTATAAACAAATGGAAACAGACGACTGAAATGTGCTTAAAAGCAGTCTAGAAAGTCATATATAATTCACCAGTGAAATCGAAACCTAGCGTCAAACTGCGCGATATGAGAAAACAAAAATTAAAAGGTGGGGAACTTTTTTCAATTTAAAAAAATTAATGTTGCTACTTGTCATTAATATAATTGTTCTCCCAACAAACGGCATACATTAAAATGTGACTCTGGTGATCCATAAAGTCAAACCATGAAAAATATTATTTTTTTAAATATTTTTTTATTACAAATGTAATATTTTTATTAAAAAAATGCATTCTAAATACTTTCTAATAAAAAATATTTATTTATTTTTTATTGAACTACAATTTCTCGCAAATAAAATAACACTATCAGTTGACCGGCACCGAACGTCATTTTGATTTGATTACGTTTTGTCAGTCACTTCGACTAAATTAAAATGGACTCAGATTCTCATTATTTAGTGGAAAAAGAACTTAAATCTAGTGACAAAGATGAAACTAACACTCGCTAAATCAAAAAAAAAAAAAATATAAAAACATTCAAAACTGACCAAAAAACATTTTTTTCAACTTTTTAAAGAAAAAACACAAGGTAGCCTCAATCGACACAGGCGCGCATAAGGCCATACCCCTCACTTTTTTGACAAAATGTCAAAAAAGTGAGGGGCAGTGCAAAAAACACACTGTGCATTATGTCTTTTTTAATAAAGAAAACTTTTTTTTCTACATTTTTTGCGTTTTTCTTAAAATTAGATTTTTTATGTGAATAATTAAAGGAAAATATGCATATTTGAAAAAAGTCAACAAACATTTATTTTTTGAAGAAATTGATTGATAACTGAATATTTCCTTTCAGAAATATATGTCGATTAATAAAATGTCTGAAAAAATGTTTTTGTTTTTAATACTTGTTTTTTGTCTTATTGCTGTTTGTACACTTTAAAAAAAATAATTTTGTTTTGTTAAATTCTTTTTTTTAAAAATATTATCAAGTTTCATTTTCACAAAAATAAGCTGCACAGTTTTAAAGCCTATTCAAAGTAGAAAAAATGATATATCACACATATATGGGCTATAAAGGAAACAGACAATATAGTTCAAAAAAAAAATGACCAAAAACCTAAGGACACCTGTTTGGTAATAAAAATGACCAAAATAAGTTTGATAAAACCTGCCGTCGATTAAGAGTTAATTGCTACCTGTCAGATGAGTTTGATAAAACTGTATACACATTAATATTCACTAGTACATTATGACCTGCCATTGCTACCTGTCAGATGAGTTTGAAAAAACAGTATACACATTAATATTTACAAGTAAATTATGACCTGCCATTTACCTGTCAGATGAGTTATTTAAAACTGTATACACATTTATATTCACAAGTAAATTATGCCCTGCCATTGCTATCTGTCAGATGGGTTTGATGAAAATGTATACATATTAATATTCACAAGAAAATCAAGACCTGCCATTGCTACCTGTCAGATGAGTTTGATACAACTGTATACACATTAATATTCACAAGAAAAAAGACCTACCATTGCTACCGGTCAGATAAGTTTGATAAAACTGTATACACATTAATATTCACAAGTACATTATGACCTGCCATTGCTACCTGTCATATGAGATTGATAAAACTGTATACACATTAATATTCATAAGTAAATTATGACCTGCCATTGCTACCTGTCAGATGAGTTTGATAAAACTGTATACACATTAATATTCACAAGTACATTATGACCTTCCATTGCTACCAGTCAGACGAATTTGATAAAACTGTATACACATTAATATTCACAAGTAAATTATGCCCTGCCATTGCTACTGTCAGATGAGTTTGATAAAACTGTATACACATTAATATTTACTAGTAAATTATGACCTTCCATTGCTTTCTGTCAGATAAGTTTGATAAAACTGTATACACATTTATATTCACAAGTAAATTATGACCTTCCATTGCTACCTGTCAGATGAGTTTGATAAAACTGTATACACATTAATATTCACAAGTACATTATGACCTGCCATTGCTACCTGTCAGATGAGTTTGATAAAACAGTATACACATTAATATTTATAAGTAAATTATGACCTGCCATTGCTACCTGTCAGATGAGTTTTTTAAAACTGTATACACATTAATATTCACAAGTAAATTATGCCCTGCCATTGCTACCTGTCAGATGAGTTTGATAAAACTGTATACACATTAATATTCACAAGAAAATAAAGACCTGCCATTGCTACCGGTCAGATAAGTTTGATAAAACTGTATACACATTAATATTCACAAGTAAATTATGCCCTGCCATTGCTACTGTCAGATGAGTTTGATAAAACTGTATACACATTAATATTCACAAGAAAATAAAGACCTGCCATTGCTACCGGTCAGATGAGTTTGATAAAACTGTATACACATTAATATTCACAAGTACATTATGACCTTCCATTGCTACCTGTCAGATGAGTTTGATAAAACTGTACACATTAATATTCACAAGTAAATTATGACTTGCCAATGCTACCTGTCAGATGAGTTTGATAAAACTGTATACACATTAATATTTACAAGTACATTATGACCTGCCATTGCTACCTGTCAGATGAGTTTGA
This sequence comes from Bulinus truncatus, assembly GCA_021962125.1. Lineage (NCBI taxonomy): Eukaryota > Metazoa > Mollusca > Gastropoda > Planorbidae > Bulinus > Bulinus truncatus. The sequence continues at coordinate 11,665,856 of JAGDYQ010000003.1, read as the reverse complement.
TAAAACAGTATACACATTAATATTTATAAGTAAATTATGACCTGCCATTGCTACCTGTCAGATGAGTTTTTTAAAACTGTATACACATTAATATTCACAAGTAAATTATGCCCTGCCATTGCTACCTGTCAGATGAGTTTGATAAAACTGTATACACATTAATATTAACAAGAAAATAAAGACCTGCCATTGCTACCGGTCAGATGAGTTTGATAAAACTGTATACACATTAATATTCACAAGTACATTATGACCTTCCATTGCTACCTGTCAGATGAGTTTGATAAAACTGTATACACATTAATATTCACAAGTAAATTATGACTTGCCAATGCTACCTGTCAGATGAGTTTGATAAAACTGTATACACATTAATATTTACAAGTACATTATGACCTGCCATTACTACCTGTCAGATGAGTTTGATAAAACTGTATACACATTAATATTTACTAGTAAATTATGACCTGCCATTGCTACCTGTCAGATGAATTTAATAAAACTGTATACACATTAATATTCACAAGTAAATTATGACTGCCAATGCTACCTGTCAGATGAGTTTGAAAAAACTGTATACCTATTAATATTTACAAGTAAATTATGACCTTCCATTGCTACCTGTCAGATGAGTTTGATAAAACTGTATACACATTAATATTCACAAGTACATTATGACCTGCCATTGCTACCTGTCAGATGAGTTTGATAACACTGTATACTAGGTTGATAAAAAAAAAAATTTTTATGAAACCACTTGCAATCGAGGAACTTTTATGTATAATTTAAGAATATCAATTGCATATTAAATTTTTTTTTGAAAGAAGTTTCCACCTCGCCATTTTTCGGAAGAAAAAAGTGAAAAATATTTTTTTTCAAAAAAGGACATGTTTTTTTAGCTTAATTCAAAAGAGTATTAATAATAACTAATCAACTTTTATCAACAAATAAGATATAGAACAGTTAGTAATATGTACAGAATGTACAAGAAATGTTCAAAATATATTTTGTCCTATGAACTTCAGATTCAAAAATTCAATTTTTCTCGATTTCGCATGAAGTTCCGCCATCAGTTTCACAGCACGTTCAGCAATTTGGTTAGATCTGGGAATGTCATTAATGACTTCTTGACTGACCAATGGGTCTTTAAACACTTAATTGCCTTCTTGCATTTATCTTGATGATAGAGGTAAACAGTTCATTGAAGGACGCTTCATTGTAGTGTTGCGAATCGAACCAAGCATTTGCCCATTCGTAGCAGATGAAGTTGCAGGCAGAAGCGAGAATACTGCGCCACTCTGGTATCAGAAATAATGCTATAACAGTAAATATTGCATGAGTTCCATTTTGTGTAAATTTGGTAATTTATTCCAGCTGATGTGAGGCCAACGTGGGTTCTCGCCTGTGCTAACATCTTTTGTCGCAAGAAGCGGTAATCAGCTTGAAGAGTGACATAGTTTTATGTTAATTTGCCCATGAAGGAATAGTTGAGTTCTTGTTTGCTCATTGGCTCTTGAATAAGAAAATTCATGACATGTTTCAGAAAGAGGTCGAGTACATGGTGCTGACAGTCAATATATTATGGCTGAAAGCCATTGCTCAAGACATCATCCTGTATGAGCTTTACAATCCCGTGAAAATGGTTAGTATTTCTGCGGTCGTGTTGCAAATTAACATATTAATATTTTATCAAGCATCATATTCATCTATTAGCTGATGTAGTTCATTGTGAATGGCCGCGGCAGAACCACTCTCACATTTGAGAATACCGAGTTTGATTTCGTTTGTCATCTTTTTCAGCAAACCTACTTGATGCTCTTCCCCTTGCACTCTTTACCATCAAACTGGAGACAATAGGGATCTTTGCTTTGAAGTTTTTGAACAACAGTTTTCATTTTCCGTCCTTCAGAGATTACTCGCCAGACACCCGCCTGACTTGGAACCATCACATCACCCTGTTCAGCAATGGTTGCAAGAACGTCATGTGCTTTATGTGTGGAAAGGTTTTTCAGTACTAGTAAACCCGCCGTTCTAGTGCTTGCTCTTTAGTATTTCGGTTTGCATTCAGAAGATGACGTTTAAGAAATAGTTGGCGATCGGGTGAAGAAGCAGAGGTTTCAGAATCCGAAGATTTTGAGATAGTTGTATGTTTTTGTGTAGGTTTTGAGACAGTTGTGTGTGTTTATGTAGTTTATGAGACAGTTGTATGTGTTTGTGCAGGTTGTGAGTCAGTTGTATATGTTTTTGTAGGTTGTAATTGAGAAAAGCTGGCTTGAGATTGAGTTTTTGATAGTCGGATTCATTTTCTTGGGTGGAATGATTCCAAAGGGGCTTGTTAGACAATTGAATAACCAATCTTTCCTCCACTGTTAACTTGCCTCTGGTAGAGCTCTTTATCCTCTGCGCTTTTTCATTCTCCATTAACGTTGGTGACATCAAATAACTGAGAAAGTGTTATCAGATGGTTTTTGTTTTTGTCATATAAATCAATTAGACCATTGAGTTTCATTCTGATTAGTGTGCTTGATAATAGTGGAAAGTCTTGAATTTCCCTCCAGAGCAATTCTATATCAGTAATCATAATTTTGCTTCGATCCAGTCGCCGTTTCTGGCTATTGAACAGAAAAGTGAAGTTTCCAAGAATTTGACGGTTTGTCGGCATCCATGTGAGATTGATTAGCTTTTCAACAGATAGAAATGTTGGATACCTTTTCTGTTTAGAAGATGAGGGAAGATGAGTATAGTAAATGCCTTGCTTATAAACAAATGGAAACAGACGACTGAAATGTGCTTAAAAGCAGTCTAGAAAGTCATATATAATAATTCAGTGTGAAATCGAAACCTAGCGTCAAACTGCGCGATATGAGAAAACAAAAATTAAAAGGTGGGGAACTTTTTTCAATTTAAAAAAAAATTAATGTTGCTACTGTCATTTACATTAACTCCCAACAAACGGCATACATTAAAATGTGACTCTGGTGATCCATAAAGTCAAACCATGAAAAATATTATTTTTTTAAATATTTTTTTATTACAAATGTAATATTTTTATTAAAAAAATGCATTCTAAATACTTTCTAATAAAAAATATTTATTTATTTTTTATTGAACTACAATTTCTCGCAAATAAAATAACACTATCAGTTGACCGGCACCGAACGTCATTTTGATTTGATTACGTTTTGTCAGTCACTTCGACTAAATTAAAATGGACTCAGATTCTCATTATTTAGTGGAAAAAGAACTTAAATCTAGTGACAAAGATGAAACTAACACTCGCTAAATCAAAAAAAAAAAAAATATAAAAACATTCAAAACTGACCAAAAAACATTTTTTTTCAACTTTTTTAAGAAAAACACAAGGTAGCCTCACGACACAGGCGCGCATAGGTACCATACTCCTCACTTTTTTGACAAAATGTCAAAAAAGTGAGGGGCAGTGCAAAAACACACTGTGCATTATGTCTTTTTTAATAAAGAAAACTTTTTTTTCTACATTTTTTGCGTTTTTCTTAAAATTAGATTTTTTATGTGAATAATTAAAGGAAAATATGCATATTTGAAAAAGTCAACAAACATTTATTTTTTGAAGAAATTGATTGATAACTGAATATTTCCTTTCAGAAATATATGTCGATTAATAAAATGTCTGAAAAAATGTTTTTGTTTTTAATACTTGTTTTTTGTCTTATTGTTGTTTGTACACTTTAAAAAAATAATTTTGTTTTGTTAAATTTTTTTTTTAAAAATATTATCAAGTTTCATTTTCACAAAAATAAGCTGCACAGTTTTAAAGCCTATTCAAAGTAGAAAAAAAATGATATATCACACATATATGGGCTATAAAGGAAACAGACAATATAGTTCAAAATGTAAGGACACCTGTTTGGTAATAAAAAATGACCAAAAACCTGCCGTCGATTAAGAGTTAATATTCACAAGTAAAATTATGACCTGCCATTGCTACCTGTCAGATGAGTTTGATAAAACTGTATACACATTAATATTCACAAGTAAATTATGACCTGCCATTGCTACCTGTCAGATAAGTTGATAAAACTGTATACACATTAATATTTACAATATATTATGACATGCCAATGCTACCTGTCAGATGAGTTTGATAAAACTGTATACACATTAATATTTACAAGTAAATTGTGACCTGCCATTGCTACCTGTAGATGAGTTTGATAAAACTGTATACACATTAATATTCACTAGTACATTATGACCTGCCATTGCTACCTGTCAGATGAGTTTGAAAAAACAGTATACACATTAATATTTACAAGTAAATTATGACCTGCCATTGCTACCTGTCAGATGAGTATTTGGGTATACACATTTATATTCACAAGTAAATTATGCCCGCCATTGTTATCTGTCAGATGGGTTTGATGAAAATGTATATACATATTAATATTCACAAGAAAATCAAGACCTGCCATTGCTACCTGTCAGATGAGTTTGATACAACTGTATACACATTAATATTCACAAGAAAAAAAGACCTACCATTGCTACCGTCAGATAAGTTTGATAAAACTGTATACACATTAATATTCACAAGTACATTATGACCTGCCATTGCTACCTGTCATATGAGATTGATAAAACTGTATACACATTAATATTCATAAGTAAATTATGAACGGCCATTGCTACCTGTCAGATGAGTTTGATAAAAATGTATACACATTAATATTCACAAGTACATTATGACCTTCCATTGCTACCAGTCAGACGAATTTGATAACTGTATACACATTAATATTCATAGTAAATTATGCCCTGCCATTGCTAATTGATCAGAAGTTTGATAAAACTGTATGTCAACATTTATATTTACTATAAATTATGACCTTCCATTGCTTTCTGTCAGATAAGTTTGATAAACTGTATACACATTTATATTCACAGGAATTATGACCTTCCATTGCTACCTGTCAGATGAGTTTGATAAAACTGTATACACATATCGCCACAGTGACATTATGACCTGCCATTGCTACTTTGGTCAGATGAGTTTGATAAAACAGTATACACATTAATATTTATAAGTAAATTATGACCTGCCATTGCTACCTGTCAGATGAGTTTTTTAAAACTGTATACACATTAATATTCACAAGTAAATTGGTGCCCCGCCATTGCTACCTGTCAGATGAGTTTGATAAAACTGTATACATTAATATTCACAAGAAAATAAAGACTGCCATTGCTACCGGTCAGATAAGCTTGATAAAACTGTATACACATTAATTTCCAAGTAAATTATGCCCTGCCATTGTTATCAGATGAGTTTGATAAACTGTATACATTTAATATTCACAAGAAAATAAAGACCTGCCATTGCTACCGGTCAGATGAGTTTTGATAAACTGTATACACATTAATATTCACAAGTACATTATGACCTTCCATTGCTACCATCTCAGATGAGTTTGATAAACTGTGGCACATAGATTAATATTCACAAAAATTATGACTTGCCAATGTTACCTGTCAGATGAGTTTGATAAAACTGTATACACATTAATATTGCACATTATGACCTGCCATTAAATGTCAGATGAGTTTGATAACAGTATACATTTAATATTTGGTAAATTATGACCTGCCATTACACCTGTCAGATGAGTTTTTTAAACCATAATTAATAAGAAGTAAATTATGCCTCATTGCTACCTGTCAGATAGTTGATAAAACTGTATACACATTAATATTAACAAGAAAAGAAGACCTGCCATTGCCAATTACTTCATGAGTTTTGATAAAACTGTATACACAATATTCGTACACATGACCTTCCATTGTCTATAGTGATTTGATAAAACTGTATACATTAATGTTCACAAGTAAATTATGACTTCCAATGCTACCTGTCAGATGAGTTTGATGAACCATACACATTAATATTTACAAGTACATTATGACCTGCCATTACTACCTGTCAGACATTGATAAAACTGTGAATACACATTTAATATTTATTAGTAAATTAGACCTGCCATTGCTACCTGCTTTATTTAATTTACAAACTGTATACACATTAATATTCACAAGTAAATTATGACTGCCAATGCTACCTGTCAGATGAGTTTGAAAAACTGTATACCTATTAATATTTACAAGTAAATTATGACCTTCCATTGCTACCTATTGATAGTTTGATAAAACTGTATACACATTAATATTCACACATTATGACCTGCCATTGCTACCTGTCAGATGAGTTTGATAACACTGTATACTAGGTTGATAACAAAAAATAATTTTTATGAAACCACTTGCAATCGAGGAACTTTATGTATAATTTAAGAATATCAATTGCATTATTAAATTTTTTGAAAAAGTTTCCCCACCTCGCCATTTTTCGGAAGAAAAAAGTGAAAAATATTTTTTCAAAAAAGGACATGTTTTTATTTAATTCAAAAGAGTATTAATAATAACTAATCAACTTTTATCAACAAATAAGATAACAGTTAGTAATATGTACAGAATGTACAAGAAAAATGTTCAAAATATATTTTGTCCTATGAACTTCAGATTCAAAAATTCAATTTTTCTCGATTTCGCATGAAGTTCCGCCATCAGTTTCACAGCACGTTCAGCAATTTGGTTAGATCTGGGAATGTCAATTAATGACTTCTTGACTGACCAATGGGTCTTTAAACACTTAATTGCCTTCTTGCATTTTATCTTGATGAGTGAGGTAAACAGTTCATTGAAGGACGCTTCATTGTAGTGTTGCGAATCGAACCAAGCATTTGCCCATTCGTAGCAGATGAAGTTGCAGGCAGAAGCGAGAATACTGCGCCACTCTGGTATCAGAAATAATGCTATAACAGTAAATATTGCACGTGAGTTCCATTTTGCCTGGTGTAAATTTGGTAATTTATTCCAGCTGATGTGAGGCCAACGGGTTCTCGCCTGTGCTAACATCTTGTCGCAAGCGGTAATCAGCTTGAAGAGTGACATAGTTTTATTAATTTGCCCATGAAGGAATAGTTGAGTTCTTGTTTGCTCATTGGCTCTTGAATAAGAAAATTCATGACATGTTTCAGAAAGAGGTCGAGTACATGGTGCTGACAGTCAATATATTATGGCTGAAAGCCATTGCTCAAGACATCACTGTATGAGCTTTACAATCCCGTGAAATGGTTAGTATTTCTGCGGTCGTGTTGCAAATTAACATATTAATATTTTCATCAAGCATCATATTCATCTATTAGCTGATGTAGTTCATTGTGAATGGCCGCGGCAGAACCACTCTCACATTTGAGAATACCGAGTTTGATTTCGTTTGTCATCTTTTTCAGCAAACCTACTTGATGCTCTTTCCTTGCACTCTTTTACCATCAAACTGGAGACAATAGGGATCTTTGCTTTGAAGTTTTTGAACAATTTTAGTTTTCATTTTCCGTCCTTCAGATTACTCGTTTCCAGACACCCGCCTGACTTGGAACCATCACATCATGACCCTGTTCAGCAATGGTTGTAACGTTTATGTGTGGAAAGGTTTTTCAGTACTAGTAAACCCGCCGTTCAGTGCTTGCTCTTTAGTATTTCGGTTTGCATTCAGAAGATGACGTTTAAGAAATAGTTACGACTGGTGAAGAAGCAGAGGTTTCAGAATCCGAAGATTTTGAGATAGTTGTATGTTTTTGTGTAGGTTTTGAGACAGTTGTGTGTGTTTGTAGTTTATGAGACAGTTGTATGTGTTTGTGCAGGTTGTGAGTCAGTTGTATATGTTTTTGTAGGTTGTAATTGAGTGCTGGCTTGAGATTGAGTTTTTGATAGTCGGATTCATTTTCTTGGGTGGAATGATTCCAAAGGGCTTGTTAGAAATTGAATAACCAATCTTTCCTCCACTGTTAACTTGCCTCTGGTAGATCTTTATCCTTGCGCTTTTTCATTCTCCATTAACGTTGGTGACATCAAATAACTGAGAAAGTGTTATCAGATGGTTTCTTTTGTTTTTGTCATATAAATCAATTAGACCATTGAGTTTCATTCTGATTAGTGTGCTTGATAATAGTGGAAAGTCTTGAATTCCCCTCCAGAGCAATTCTATATCAGTAATCATAATTTTGATTCGATCCAGTCGCCGTTTCTGGCTATTGAACAGAAAAGTGAAGTTTCCAAGAATTTGACGGTTTGTCGGCATCCATGTGAGATTGATTAGCTTTTCAACAGATAGAAATGTTGGATACCTTTTCTGTTTAGAAGATGAGGGAAGATGAGTATAGTAAATGCCTTGCTTATAAACAAATGGAAACAGACGACTGAAATGTGCTTAAAAGCAGTCTAGAAAGTCATATATAATAATTCAGTGAAATGAAACCTAGCGTCAAACTGCGCGATATGAGAAAACAAAAATTAAAAGGTGGGGAACTTTTTTCAATTTTAAAAAAATTAATGTTGCTACTGTCATTTACATATAATTGTTCCTCGAATGTAAGGGATTTCATGTTGGTTACGAATAAAAATTAAAATGGTTATCACCCTAATGTATACACATTAATATTCAAGTAAAATTATGACCTGCCATTGCTACCAGCAGATGAGTTTGACAAACTGTATACACATTAATATTCACAAAGTGTTATAATCGTCATTTATACTTGTCGATAAGTTTGATAAAACTGTATACACATTAATATTACAAGTATATTATGACATGCCAATGCTACCTGTCAGATGAGTTGATAACCAGCACATTAATATTACGCAAATCATTTCTGCCATTGCTAAATTATTTGATGAGTTTATGAAACTGTATACACATTAATATTCACAATAAATTATGACCTGCCATTGTTACCTGTCAGATAGTTTTATAAAATTTTATACACATTAATATTTACAAGTAAATATGACTCATTGCCCTGTCAGATGAGTTGATAAACCATTCACAAGTTATTATGACCTGCCATTAAGTACCGTCGATGAGTTTGATAAAACAGTATACACACTAATATTTACAAGTAAATTATGACCTGCCATTGCTACCTGTCAGATAAGTTTCTTTTAAAACTGTATACACATTAATATCACAAGTAAATTATGCCCTGCCACTACCTGTCAGATGAGTTTGATAAAACTGTATACATTAATATTCACAAGTATTTTATGACCTGCCATTGCTACCTGTCAGTTGAGTTTGATAACACTGTATACACATTAATATTCACAAGTAATATGACTTCCTAATGCATCTTATTAGATGAGTTTGATAAAGCTGTATACAACATTAATATTCACAAAGTACATTATGACCTGCCATTGCTACCTTCAGATGAGTTTGATACAACTGTATATTACATTAATATTTACAGCAAAATTATGACCTTCCATTGCTACCTGTCAGATGAGTTTGATAAAACTGTATACACATTAATATTCACAAGTACATGGTGACCTGCCATTGCTACCGGTCAGATGAGTTTGATAAAACTGTATACACATTAATATTCACAAGAAATTAAGACCTGCCATTGCTACCTGTTGATGAGTTTGATAAACTGTATACACATTAATATCATTAGTAAATTATGACTATAATGCTACCTCAGATGAGTTTGATAAAACTATACACATTAATATTCACAAGTAATTATGCCCATTGTTACTTATCAGATGAATGATAAAACTGTATACACATTAATATTTACTAGTAAATTATTAACCTCCATTGCTTCTGTCAGATAAAGTTTGATAAAACTGTATACATTTATATTCACAAGTAAATTATGACCTCCATTGCTACCTCATCAGATGAGTTTGATAAAAATGTATACACATTAATATTCAAGTACATTATGACCTCATTGCTACCTGTCAGATGAGTTTGATAAAGTATACACATTAATATTTACATAAATTATGACCTTCCATTGCTACCTGTCAGATGAGTTTGATAAAACTGTATACACATTAATATTCACAAGTACATTATGACCTGCCATTGCTACCGGTCAGATGAGTTTGATAAAACTGTATACATTATTAATATTCACAAGAAATTTAAGAATCTGCCATTGCTACCTGTCAGATGAGTTTGATAAAACTGTATACACATTAATCATTACAGTAAACATGACTTGCCAATGCTACCTGTCAGATGAGTTTGATAAAACTGTATACACATTAATATTCACAAGAATACCCTGCCATTGCTACCTGTCAGATGAGCTTTACTGTATACACATTAATATTCACACAGTAACATTATGACCTTCCATTGCTACTTCAGTCAGACGAATTTGATAAAACTGTACACATAAATATTCACAAGTAAATATGACCTGCCATTGCTAACCTGTCAGATGAGTTTGATAAAACTGTATACACATTAATATTCACAAGTAAATTGTGACCTGCCATTGCTACCTGTCAGATGAGTTTGATAAACTGTATACACATTAATATTCACAAGTAAATGACCTGCCATTACTACCAGTCAGACGAATTTGATAAAACTGTATACACATGAATATTCACAAGTAAATTATGACCTGTTTGCTACTGTCAGATGAGTTTGATAAAACTGATACACATTAATATTTGTTAGTAAATTATGACATGCCAATGCTACCTGTCTGTATGAGTTTGATGAAACTGTATAGTATGGACATTCACAAGAAATAAAGACCTGCCATTGCTACCTGTCAGATGAGTTTGATACAACTGTATACACATGAATATTCACTAAGTGAATGACTGCCATTGCTACCTGTCAGATGAGTTTGATAAAACTGTATACACATTAATATTCACAAGAAAAAAAGACTGCCATTGCTACCTGTCAGATAAGTTGATAAAACTGTATACACATTAATATTCACAAGTAATATTACCTGCCATTGCTACCTGTCATAATGAGATTGATAAAACTGTATACACATTAATATTCATAAGTAATTTATGACCTGCCATTGCTACCTGTCAATGAGTTTGATAAAAAGTATACACATTAATATTTATAAGTAAATTATGACCTGCCATTGCTACCTGTCAGATGAGTTTTAAACTGTATACACATAAATATTCACAAGTAAATTATGCCCATTGCTACCTGTCAGATGAGTTTGATAAAACTGTATACACATTAATATTAACAAGAAAATAAAGACCTGCCATTGCTACCATCATTGAGTTTGATAAAACTGTATACACATTAATATTCACAAGTACATTATGACCTTCCATTACCTGTCAGATGAGTTTGATAAAACTGTATACACATTAATATTCAAGTACATTATCGACATCAGCTACCTGTCGATGAGTTTGATAAAACTATATACATTAATATTTACATGTTACTTATGACCTGCAATTACTACCTGTCAGATGAGTTTGATAAAACGCGTATACACATTAATATTTACTAGTAAATTATGACCTATTATTGCTACCTGGCAGATGAATTAATAAACTGTATACACATTAATATTCACAGTAAATTATGACTGCCAATGCTACCTGTCAGATGAGTTTGAAAAACTGTATACCTATTAATATTTTACAAGTAAATTATGACCTTCCATTGCTAACTGTCAGATGAGTTTGATAAAACTGTATACACATTAATATTCACAAGTACATTATGACTCTGCCAATTGTACCTGTCAGATGAGTTTGATAACACTGTATACTAGGTTGATAAAAAAAAAATTTTTATGAAACCACTTGCAATCGAGGAACTTTTATGTATAATTTAAGAATATCAATTGCATATTAAATTTTTTTGAAAAAGTTTCCAATTCTCATTTTTTCGGAAGAAAAAGTGAAAAAAATATTTTTTTTCAAAAAAGGACATGTTTTTTTTTGCAGCTTAATTAAAAGAGTATTAATAATAACTAATCAACTTTTATCAACAAATAAATAGAGATAGAACAGTTAGTAATATGTAATGTACAAGAAATGTTCAAAATATATTTTGTCCTATGAACTTCAGATTCAAAAATTCATTTTTCTCGATTTCGCATGAAGTTCCGCCATCAGTTTCACAGCACGTTCAGCAATTTGGTTAGATCTGGGAATGTCAATTAATGACTTCTGACTGACCAATGGGTCTTTAAACACTTAATTGCCTTCTTGCATTTTATCTTGATGAGTGAGGTAAACAGTTCATTGAAGGACGCTTCATTGTAGTGTTGCGAATCGAACCAAGCATTTGCCCATTCGTAGCAGATGAAGTTGCAGGCAGAAGCGAGAATACTGCGCCACTCTGGTATCAGAAATAATGCTATAACAGTAAATATTGCACGTGAGTTCCATTTTGCCTGGTGTAAATTTGGTAATTTATTCCAGCTGATGTGAGGCCAACGTGGGTTCTCGCCTGTGCTAACATCTTGTCGCAAGAAGCGGTAGTCAGCTTGAAGAGTGACATAGTTTTATGTTAATTTGCCCATGAAGGAATAGTTGAGTTCTTGTTTGCTCATTGGCTCTTGAATAAGAAAATTCATGACATGTTTCAGAAGAGGTCGAGTACATGGTGCTGACAGTCAATATATTATGGCTGAAAGCCATTGCTCAAGACATCATCTGTATGAGCTTTACAATCCCGTGAAAATGGTTAGTATTTCTGCGGTCGTGTTGCAAATTAACATATAAAATATTTTATCAAGCATCATATTCATCTATTAGCTGATGTAGTTCATTGTGAATGGCCGCGGCAGAACCACTCTCACATTTGAGAATACCGAGTTTGATTTCGTTTGTCATCTTTTTCAGCAAACCTACTTGATGCCCTTGCACTTTTACCATCAAACTGGAGACAATAGGGATCTTTGCTTTGAAGTTTTTGAACAATTTTAGTTTTCATTTTCCGTCCTTCAGAGATTACTCGTTTCCAGACACCCGCCTGACTTGGAACCATCACATCATGACCCTGTTCAGCAATGGTTGCAAGAACGTCATGTGCTTTATGTGTGGAAAGGTTTTTCAGTACTAGTAAACCCGCCGTTCTAGTGCTTGCTCTTTAGTATTTCGGTTTGCATTCAGAAGATGACGTTTAAGAAATAGTTGGCGACTCGGGTGAAGAAGCAGAGGTTTCAGAATCCGAAGATTTTGAGATAGTTGTATGTTTTTGTGTAGGTTTTGAGACAGTTGTGTGTGTTTATGTAGTTTATGAGACAGTTGTATGTGTTTGTGCAGGTTGTGAGTCAGTTGTATATGTTTTTGTAGGTTGTAATTGAGAGAAAAGCTGGCTGAGATTGAGTTTTTGATAGTCGGATTCATTTTCTTGGGTGGAATGATTCCAAAGGGCTTGTTAGACAATTGAATAACCAATCTTTCCTCCACTGTTAACTTGCCTCTGGTAGAGCTCTTTATCCTCTGTGCTTTTTCATTCTCCATTAACGTTGGTGACATCAAATAACTGAGAAAGTGTTATCAGATGGTTTCTTTTTTTTGTCATATAAATCAATTAGACCATTGAGTTCATTCTGATTAGTGTGCTTGATAATAGGAAAGTCTTCCCCTCAGAGCAATTCTATATCAGTAATCATAATTTTGATTCGATCCAGTCGCCGTTTCTGGCTATTGAACAGAAAAGTGAAGTTTCCAAGAATTTGACGGTTTGTCGGCATCCATGTGAGATTGATTAGCTTTTCAACAGATAGAATTCTTGGATACCTTTTCTGTTTAGAAGATGAGGGAAGATGAGTATAGTAAATGCTTGTTTATAAACAAATGGAAACAGACGACTGAAATGTGCTTAAAAGCAGTCTAGAAAGTCATATAATAATTCAGTGTGAAATCGAAACCTAGCGTCAAACTGCGCGATATGAGAAAACAAAATTAAAAGGTGGGGAACTTTTTTCAATTTAAAAAAAATTAATGTTGCTACTGTCATTTACATAATTGTTCCTCGAATGTAAGGGATTTCATGTTGGTTACGAACAAAAATTAAAATGGTTATCACCCTACTGTATACACATTAATATTCACAAGTAAAATTATGACCTGCCATTGCTACCTGTCAGATGAGTTTGATAAAACTGTATACATTAATACTTTTCACAAGAAATTTATACCTGCCATTGCTGCTCTGTCAGATAAGTTGACAAACCGCCATCACATTAATATTTACAAAGTATATCAATGCCATGCACCTAAGCTTACAGTTGATGTAACGTATCACATTAATATTTATAGTAATGTGACTGCTACTTTACCTGCATCGATGGAGTTTAAAAATGTATAACACAATTAATATTTCAGTAAATTATGACTTGCCATTGCTACCTGTCGATGAATGATAAAATGGACACATATTACGACAGTAAATTATGACTTCATTGCTACCTTATCTGATGAGTTTGATAAATCATGTTATTAGTTAATTAATAGTTCAGAGTACATATACTGTTGCCATTGCTACCTGTCAGATGAGTTTGATAAAACATACATTATCATTTACAAGTAAATTATGACCTGCCATTGCTACCTGTCAGATAAGTTTTTTAAAACTGTATACACATTAATATTCACAAGTAAATTATGCCCTGCCATTGCTACCTGTCAGATGAGTTTGATAAAACTGTATACACATTAATATTCACAAAAATATTTATAATCGCCATTGCTACCTGTTATTGATTTGATAACGACTGTAACACATGATAATATTCACAAGTAAATTATGACTTGCCAATGCTACCTGTCAGATGAGTTTGATAAAGCTGTATACATACATTAATATTCACAAGTACATTATGACCTGCCATTGCTACCTGTCAGATGAGTTTGATACAACTGTATACACATTAATATTTACAAGTAAATTATGACCTTCCATTGCTACCTGTCAGATGAGTTTGATAAAACTGTATACACATTAATATTCACAAGTACATTATGACCTGCCATTGCTACCGTCAGATGAGTTTGATAAAATTGTATACACATTAATATTCACAAGAATATTAAGACCTGCCATTGCTACCTGTCAGATGAGTTTGATAAAAACTGTATACACATGAATATATTCACAAAGTAAATTATGCCCCGCCATTGCTACTGTCAGATGAGTTTGATAAAACTGTATACACATTAATATTTACTAGTAAATTATGACCTTCCATTGCTCTGTCAGATAAGTTTGATAAAACTGTATACACATTTATATTCACAAGTAAATTATGACCTTCCATTGCTACCTGTCAGATGAGTTTGATAAAACTGTATACATTATTACTAGTAAATTATGACCTGCCATTGCTACCGGTCAGATGAGTTTGATAAAACTGTATACACATTAATATTCACAAGAAATTTAAGACCTGCCATTGCTACCTGTCAGATGAGTTTGACACTAAAAACTGTATACACATTAATATCACAGCAAATTATGACTTGCCAATGCTACCTGTCAGATGAGTTTGATAAAACTGTATACACATTAATATTCACAAGTAAATTATGCCCTGCCATTGCTACTGTCAGATGAGTTTGATAAAACTGTATACACATTAATATTTACTAGTAAATTATGACCTTCCATTGCTTTCTGTCAGATAAGTTTGATAAAACTGTAGCACATTATATTTGCAATCACTTATGCAATTAGTGACCTTCCATTGCTACCTGTCAGATGAGTTTGATAAAACTGTATACTAATATTCACAAGTACATTATGACTCGCCATTGCTACCTGTCAGATGAGTTTTATAAAAAAGTATACACATTAATATTTACAAGTAAATTATGACCTTCCATTGCTACCTGTCAGATGAGTTTGATAAAACTGTATACACATTAATATTCACAACTACATTATGACCTGCCATTGCTACCGGTCAGATGAGTTTGATAAAACTGTATACACATTAATATTCACAAGAAATTTAAGACCTGCCATTGCTACCTGTCAGATGAGTTTGATAAAACTGTATACACATTAATATTCACAAATTGTGACCTGCCATTGCTACCTGTCAGATGAGTTTGATAAAACTGTATACACATTAATATTCACAAGTAAATTAAGACCTGCCATTACTACCAGTCAGACGAATTTGATAAAACTGTATACACATGAATATACACAAGTAAATTATGACCTGCCTTTGCTACCTGTCAGATGAGTTTGATAAAACTGTATACACATTAATATTTACTAGTAAACATGACATAACAAGCTACCTCGTCATATGAGTTTGATGAAACTGTATACATATTAATATTCACAAGAAATAAAGACCTGCCATTGCTACCTGTCAGATGAGTTTGATACAACTGTACACATGAATATTCACAAGTAAATTATGACCTGCCATTGCTACTGTCAGATGAGTTTGATAAAACTGTATACACATTAATATTCACAAGAAAAAAAGACCTGCCATTGCTACCTGTCAGATAAGTTTGATAAAACTGTATACACATTAATATTCACAAGTACATTATGACCTGCCATTGCTACCTGTCATATGAGATTGATAAACTGTATACACATTAATATTCATAAGTAATTTATGACCTGCCATTGCTACCTGTCAGATGAGTTTGATAAAAATGTATACACATTAATATTCACAAGTATACATTATGACTTCCATTGTTACATGTCAGATGAGTTTGATAAAAATGTATACACATTAATATTTACAAGTACATTATGACCTTCCATTGTTACCTGTCAGATGAGTTTGCACAACTGTATACACATAAATATTCACAAGTAAATTATGACCTGCCAATGCAACCTGTCAGATGAGTTTGATAAAACTGTCATACACATTAATATTCATAAGTAATTTATGACCTGCCATTGCTACCTGTCAGATGAGTTGATAAAAATGTATACACATTAATATTCACAAGTACATTATGACCTTCCATTGTTATATGTCAGATGAGTTGATAAAATGTATACACATTAATATTTACAAGTACATTATGACCTTCCATTGCCACCTGTCAGATGAGTTTGATACAACTGTATACACATTAATATTCACAAGCACTATGACCTGCCAATGCAACCAGATATTTGATAAAACTGTATACACATTAATATTCACTATTATGACCTGCCATTGCTACCTGTCAGATGAGTTTGATAAAACAGTATACACATTAATATTTACAAGTAAATTATGACCTGCCATTGCTACCTGTCAGATGAGTTATTTAAAACTGTATACATTTATATTCACAAGTGAAATTATGCCCTGCCATTGCTATCTGGGTCATTGGGTTTGATGAAACTGTATACATATTAATATTCACAAGAAAATCAAGACCTGCCATTGCTACCTTGTCAGATGAGTTTGATACAACTGTATACACATTAATATTCACAAGAAAAAAAAGACCTACCATTGCTACCGGTCAGATAAGTTTGATAAAACTGTATACACATTAATATTCACAAGTATTATGACCTGCCATTGCTACCTGTCATATGAGATTGATAAAACTGTATACACATTAATATTCATAAGTAAATTATGACTCCGCTACTATGCTCTGTCAGATGAGTTTGATAAAAATGTATACACATTAATATTCACAAGTACATTATGACCTTCCATTGCTACCAGTCAGACGAATTTGATAAAACTGTATACACATTAATATTCACAAGTAAATTATGCCCTGCCATTGCTACTGTCAGATGAGTTTGATAAAACTGTATACATTAATATTTTTTTACTAGTAAATTATGACCTTCCATTGCTTTCTGTCAGATAAGTTTGATAAAACTATACACATTTATATTCACAAGTAAATTATGACCTTCCATTGCTACCTGTCAGATGAGTTTGATAAAACTGTATACACATTAATATTCACAGTACATTATCCGCCATTGCTACCTGTCAGATGAGTTTGATAAAACAGTATACACATTAATATTTATAAGTAAATTATGACTGCCATTGCTACCTGTCAGATGAGTTTTTTAAAACTGTATACACATTAATATTCACAAGTAAATTGGTGCCTGCCATTGCTACCTGTCAGATGAGTTTGATAAAACTGTATACACATTAATATTCACAAGAAAATAAAGACCTGCCATTGCTACCGGTCAGATAAGTTTGATAAAACTGTATACACATTAATATTCACAAGTAAATTATGCCCTGCCATTGCTACTGTCAGATGAGTTTGATAAAACTGTATACACATTAATATTCACAAGAAAATAAAGACCTGCCATTGCTACCGGTCAGATGAGTTTGATAAAACTGTATACACATTAATATTCACAAGTACATTATGACCTTCCATTGCTACCTGTCAGATGAGTTTGATAAAACTGTATACACATTAATATTCACTAAGTAAATTATGATCACATGCTACCGTCAGATGAGTTTGATAAAACTGTATACACATTAATATTTACAAGTACATTATGACCTGCCATTGCTACCTGTCAGAATGAGTTTGATAAAACAGTATACAACATTAATATTATAAGTAAATTTTTATGACCTGCCATTGCTAATTGTCAGATGAGTTTTAAAACTGTATACACATAAATATTCACAAGTAAATTATGCCCTGCCATTGCTACCTGTCAGATAGTTTGATAAACTGTATACACATTAATATTAACAAGAAAATAAAGACCTGCCATTACTACCTCATTGATTTGATAAAACTGTATACACATTAATATTCGACAAGTACATTATGACCTTCCATTGCTACCTGTCAGATGAGTTTGATAAAACTGTATACACATTAATATTCACAAGTAAATTATGACTTGCCAATGCTACCTGTCAGATGAGTTTGATAGAAAACTAATACACATTTGTTTACAAGTACATTATGACCTGCCATTACTACCTGTCAGATGAGTTTGATAAAACTGTATACACATTAATATTTACTAGTAAATTATGACCTGCCATTGCTACCTGTCAGATGAATTTAATAAAACTGTATACACATTAATATTCACAATTAAATTATGACTGCCAATGCTACCTCGTCAGATGAGTTTGAAAACTGTATACCTATTAATATTTACAAGTAAAATGACCTTCCATTGCTACCTGTCAGATGAGTTTGATAAAACTGTATACACATTAATATTCACAAGTACATTATGACCCAATGCCATTGCTACCTGTCAGATGAGTTTGATAACACTGTATACTAGGTTGATAAAAAAAAAAATTTTTATGAAACCACTTGCAATCGAGGAACTTTTATGTATAATTTAAGAATATCAATTGCATATTAAATTTTTTTTGAAAGAAGTTTCCCCACCTCGCCATTTTTCGGAAAGAAAAAGTGAAAAAAATATTTTTTTCAAAAAAGGACATGTTTTTTTTTTAGCTTAATTCAAAAGAGTATTAATAATAACTAATCAACTTTTATCAACAAATAAGATATAGAACAGTTAGTAAATGTACAGAATGTACAAGAAATGTTCAAAATATATTTTGTCCTATGAACTTCAGATCAAAAATTCAATTTTCTCGATTTCGCATGAAGTTCCGCCATCAGTTTCACAGCACGTTCAGCAATTTGGTTAGATCTGGGAATGTCAATTAATGACTTCTGACTGACCAATGGGTCTTTAAACACTTAATTGCCTTCTTGCATTTTATCTTGATGAGTGAGGTAAACAGTTCATTGAAGGACGCTTCATTGTAGTGTTGCGAATCGTTCCAAGCATTTGCCCATTCGTAGCAGATGAAGTTGCAGGCAGAAGCGAGAATACTGCGCCACTCTGGTATCAGAAATAATGCTATAACATAAATGCTGTGTCGAGTTCCATTTTGCCTGGTGTAAATTTGGTAATTTATTCCATATGTGAGGCCAACGTGGGTTCTCGCCTGTGCTAACATCTTTGTCGCAAGAAGCGGTAATCAGCTTGAAGAGTGACATAGTTTTGTGTTAATTTGCCCATGAAGGAATAGTTGAGTTCTTGTTTGCTCATTGGCTCTTGAATAAGAAAATTCATGACATGTTTCAGAAGAGGTCGAGTACATGGTGCTGACAGTCAATATATTATGGCTGAAAGCCATTGCTCAAGACATCATCCTGTATGAGCTTTACAATCCCGTGAAAATGGTTAGTATTTCTGCGGTCGTGTTGCAAATTAACATATTAATATTTTATCAAGCATCATATTCATCTATTAGCTGATGTAGTTCATTGTGAATGGCCGCGGCAGAACCACTCTCACATTTGAGAATACCGAGTTTGATTTCGTTTGTCATCTTTTTCAGCAAACCTACTTGATGCTCTTCCCCTTGCACTCTTTTACCATCAAACTGGAGACAATAGGGATCTTTGCTTTGAAGTTTTGAACAATTTTAGTTTTCATTTTCCGTCCTTCAGAGATTACTCGTTTCCAGACACCCGCCTGACTTGGAACCATCACATCATGACCCTGTTCAGCAATGGTTGCAAGAACGTCATGCTTTATGTGTGGAAAGGTTTTCAGTACTAGTAAACCCGCCGTTCTAGTGCTTGCTCTTTAGTATTTCGGTTTGCATTCAGAAGATGACGTTTAAGAAATAGTTGGCGACTCGGGTGAAGAAGCAGAGGTTTCAGAATCCGAAGATTTTGAGATAGTTGTATGTTTTTGTGTAGGTTTTGAGACAGTTGTGTGTGTTTATGTAGTTTATGAGACAGTTGTATGTGTTTGTGCAGGTTGTGAGTCAGTTGTATATGTTTTTGTAGGTTGTAATTGAGAAAAGCTGGCTTGAGATTGAGTTTTTGATAGTCGGATTCATTTTCTTGGGTGGAATGATTCCAAGGGGCTTGTTAGACAATTGAATAACCAATCTTTCCTCCACTGTTAACTTGCCCTTGGTAGAGCTCTTTATCCTCTGCGCTTTCATTCTCCATTAACGTTGGTGACATCAAATCCGAGAAAGTGTTATCAGATGGTTTCTTTTGTTTTTGTCATATAAATCAATTAGACCATTGAGCTTTCATTCCTGATTAGTGTGCTTGATAATAGTGGAAAGTCTTGAATTTCCCTCCAGAGCAATTCTATATCAGTAATCATAATTTTGCTTCGATCCAGTCGCCGTCAGCTATTGAACAGAAAAGTGAAGTTTCCAAGAATTTGACGGTTTGTCGGCATCCATGAGATTGATTAGCTTTTCAACAGATAGAAATGTTGGATACCTTTTCTGTTTAGAAGATGAGGGAAGATGAGTATAGTAAATGCCTTGCTTATAAACAAATGGAAACAGACGACTGAAATGTGCTTAAAAGCAGTCTAGAAAGTCATATATAATAATTCAGTGTGAAATCGAAACCTAGCGTCAAACTGCGCGATATGAGAAACAAAAATTAAAAGGTGGGGAACTTTTTTCAATTTAAAAAAATTAATGTTGCTACTGTCATTTACATATAATTGTTCCTCGAATGTATGAGATTTCATGTTGGTTACGAACAAAAATTAAAATGGTTATCACCCTACTGTATACACATTAATATTCACAGAAATTATGACCTGTACATGCTACTCGTCAGATGAGTTTGATAAAACTGTATACACATTAATATTCACAAGTAAATTATGACCTGCCATTAAGCATCGTCAGATAAGTTTGATAAAACTGTATACGTTATATCGATGATATTACAGTATATTATGACATGCCAATGCTACCTGTCAGATGAGTTTTGATAAAACTGTATACACATTAATATTTACAAGTAAATTGTGACCGCCATTGGTTACCTGTCAGATGAGTTTGATAAACTGTATACACATTTAATATTTCAAGTAAATTATGACCTGCCATTGCTACCTGTCGATGAGTTTGATAAAAATGTATACACATTAATATTTACAGCGAAATTATGACCTTCCATTGCTACCTGTCAGATGAGTTTGATAAAACTGTATACACATTAATATTCACAAGTACATTATGACCTGCCATTGCTACCTGTCAGATGAGTTTGATAAAACAGTATACACATTAATATTTACAAGTAAATTATGACCTGCCATTGCTACCTGTCAGATAAGTTTTTTAAAACTGTATACACATTCAATATTCACAAGTAAATTATGCCCTGCCATTGCTACTGTCAGATGGTTGATAAAACTGTATACACATTAATATTCACAAGTACATTATGACCTGCCATTGCTACCTGTCAGATGAGTTTGATAACACTGTATACACATTAATATTCACAAGTAAATTATGACTTGCCAATGCTACCTGTCAGATGAGTTTGATAAAGCTGTATACACATTAATATTCACAAGTACATTATGACCTGCCATTGCTACCTGTCAGATGAGTTTGATACAACTGTATACACATTAATATTTACAAGTAAATTATGACCTTCCATTGCTACCTGTCAGATGAGTTTGATAAAACTGTATACACATTAATATTCACAAGTACATTATGACCTGCCATTGCTACCGGTCAGATGAGTTTGATAAAACTGTATACACATTAATATTCACAAGAAATTTAAGACCTGCCATTGCTACCTGTCAGATGAGTTTGATAAAACTGTATACACATTAATATTCACAAGTAAATTATGACTGCACAATGCTACCTGTCAGATGAGTTTGATAAAACTGTACACATTAATATTCACATGCAAATTATGCCCGCCATTTGTTGTCAGATGAGTTTGATAAAACTGGCACATTACTGCTTACTAGTAAATTATGACCTTCCATTGCTTTCTGGTCAGATAAGTTTGATAAAACTGTATACACATTTATATTCACAAGTAAATTATGACCTTCCATTGCTACTCTGTCAGATGAGTTTGATAAAACTGTATACACATTAATATTCACAAGTACATTATGACCTGCCATTGCTACCTGTCAGATGAGTTTGATAAAACAGTATACACATTAATATTTACAAGTAAATTATGACCTTCCATTGCTACCTGTCAGATGAGTTTGATAAAACTGTATACACATTAATATTCACAAGTACATTATGACCTGCTATTGCTACCGGTCAGATGAGTTTTGATAAACTGTATACACATTAATATTCACAAGAATTAAGACCTACCATTGCTACCTGTCAGATGAGTTTGATAAAACTGTATACACATTAATATTCACAAGTAAATTATGACTTGCCAATGCTACCTGTCAGATGAGTTTGATAAAACTGTATACACATTAATATTCAGTAAATTATACCCTGCCATTGCTACCTGTCAGATGAGTTTTATAAAACTGTATACACATTAATATTCACAAGTACATTATGACCTGCCATTGCTACCTGTCAGATGAGTTTGATAACACT
This sequence comes from Bulinus truncatus, assembly GCA_021962125.1. Classification (NCBI taxonomy): domain Eukaryota; kingdom Metazoa; phylum Mollusca; class Gastropoda; family Planorbidae; genus Bulinus; species Bulinus truncatus. The sequence continues at coordinate 11,642,595 of JAGDYQ010000003.1, read as the reverse complement.
GTATACACTTTAATATTCACAAGTAAATTATGACCTGCCATTGCTACCTTTCAGATGAGTTTGATAAAACTATACACATTAATATTCACAAGTAAATTATGACATGCCAATGCTACCGTCAGATGAGTTTGATAAAACTGTATACACATTAATATTCACAAGTAAATTTTTCAACCAAATAAATTTTTTCACCTGTTTGGAATATATATAAAGCATTACTCACATGCTACCGAATGATGCAACATTCTCATTCTACCACAGAAAAACAGCAAACTATATTTAACTTTCCATAAACAGTAACTTAGATTTATTGCTTTAAATGATGCAGTTTGTCAATAACATAAATAACAAACAGCAGATGGATTCATGAGCACCCTGCTAGTTGATGTATTCTTTCCATCTTGTAGTTTCAAAATTTTACCTGTAATGGTCAAAACGGTTTGCGAAATCCTACATATTACACCTTCTTACATAAATAGGGCACAGGAGGGAGGGGTGGGGGCTTCCATTGTTGCTATTGGAAACACTTCTATGTTCCAACAGAAATCAATGAGCGGTATTATTACTGTCTGCCACCTTTTGAAAAAATTATTAATTGTCCGATTTTCCATGAAATTTGTTTGACGAGTCCCTACCCCAATCTAAAAAGACATGCTTACATGTTTTAGTGGTTGAATAGAGGAGAGAGTGCATTAAAACTGGAGGGTTAGTAGACCAATGGGTGGGTTCGTTGATTGGAAGGTTTAAGACGGAGGTATGGTTTTGGGTAGGAGGGTGTAGCTGTCTGGACAAAGTGGAACCGGTTAATGGACTGATGGGGTATTCAAAAAGCTGTATGAGAGTCTGGGAGGGACTAAATGACTACATCATTTACAAAGAGATCCTTTAAAAAAGATAGCCACAGCAACATTACGGCCAGGTAAAGCTAGTAATAGGTTTAAAAGTCTCACCACATAAAAGTATCGTTTAACTGGCATTGTCTGATATATTGACGAAGTGATATGTCGGTGTGTTGACAAACATCTGTGGTTAGTCATCGGTATGAATTATTTGTTCATCGCTTGTAATCTGTATTAAATATTTAAAGAATATATTACAGATATTTTACTATCAAAGAAGTATCTTTAAATTCATAGGTATATGTGTAGAATGTATCAAGATAAAATTATTAAATTATAATTGTTTGGTGGTGGTATTATATGCTCAGTTTCATACTTTGTTATTGAAGGCTTATAAAATATATATGAAAAACAAGCAATTTAAGTCATTTCCGTTTCGGACAAAGGACATTTTAGAGCATTTTTATTGCTGCTGCCGAACGAAATCCGTATTTTTTCCCGTGTTTTGATAGAGAGGGAAGTAATTATGTTGAATAACTGTTACAAAAATAAATAATGATTACGCCTCTTTGATTAGCTTTTATTATTTATATTTAAAATAATAAGCAAAACGTACCTAGGAAAGTCTTTTTCGGCCCTGAGATGTCAGATCGCGAAATGGACTTTTGATGCACACTTGGCAGGCCAAGACCTACAAAATGATATATTATACATCATGGGTCTAGGACTTATGGTTGCTGAGATATAGGGCCTTCCTTTGTTAATATAGCTTATATAGTAAAAAACGGTACTTAATACGCCCCCTTTTTCGGCCCTCAGAGGTCAGATCGCGAAACGGACAAAAGTCATTTCTTGGCAGGCCAAGACCTACAAAATGATATATACATCATGGGTCTGGGACTTATGGTTGTTGAGATCTAGGTGATGACGGACAGACAGACAGACAGACAAATATGTTTTTATTGGAACACTTTATGCGTGGTAGGCTACATGTTTCAACTCAACACTGCACCAGTGGCGTAGCTAAAGAGGAGCGAGGGGGCGGACCGCCCCGCTTGATACACATGGAGGGTGACACTATGTCTCTTCCAACTAATTTTTTCAGCCAGGCTAAGGTGCGAAAATAGTCTGAAAGTAGAATTGTAATAAAAACCAATCAACACAGGAAATGAGACAGTTATGATGACGTCACATATTTCGAATTTGAATCTATCAACCGTCGAAAATATTGTCTGAGCGAGTGCAGCTCTTTTAACGAGTCATTTTTCTTATTTATTTAAAAATTTTTATTACAATTTATTTCGAACATTTTATAATTTATTTCGAACAATGTTCTAAAAAATGACGACCGTGGCTTTGTCAAATTATATGAAAGAACGTTGAAAAAAAAAAAGATCACTAAAAAGATCACCCCTCATAGCCGCCGATTGCCGCCTCTACCGGTTAACCCTCGTAGCCGCCGATTGCCGCTTTTTGATTGTTCCGCTGCTCAGGCCATTCTTGTTTTAATTAACTAATTTACACAACGATTTGGACGTGTAAAGCGGAAACAAACTTTCTGATCGTGTTTACATTATTGAAATCCAATTGAAAAAATTAAAAAGATCACAAATTATTTACAATGTTTTAAAAATTTAAAAACACGATTTTTATTTTATTTTCGTTCAATAGCTTGCGCAAACTAACGATTACAATAATATCATTGTTATTAAACCTTTTGGAAGTCCACTTTTCACAAGCTAGTGTTTTTTAATAATCACAACACTGATAATTTGCTTTTAATCTTTTTAAAATTAAAAATTTCAGCTATGAAGGGTACTAAATCGGATTCCGGAGCACAAAAACGAAAACGAAAAAAAGTCGAAATGGAACTTTTGAAATCACAAGAGGGTGCTATTTATAAACACTTGAAGATGAAGGATAAAAATACAGACGTTGTTTTAGAGTCCTCCTTCGAGTTACTTTGTGAAGCGTCCGAAGTCGAAGACAATGAGCAAGAACATATAGCTATGGCATATCATGACGTATTGAAAAAAAGATAGCATTGCCGACAAAACAGAAGAAACAACATTGGAAAAACGAAAAGATCAAAATCAAACAGAAATGGACGTAAAAAAAGTATCCAAAAAATAATGGTCTCAGAGCTTGAGATAACGAATCCAGACAACGCAGTCGACTGGACTGACATTAGTTGTAGGACATCATCTCTCAACAATCAGCAGCGTGTTTTTGTTGTTAAGCGGGGTCCAATACATATTGAAAATTTTAATTTTCCAGAAACAGATAGGAGACGATTTTTAACAGCATACTACAAAAGTAAATCACTTGACAGACGTTGGCTAGTTTACTAACGCTTCTAACTCATTTTCCTCTGACGGTTATAATAACTGGAAAAATTTATTTTCTTGCAGTTGTCAGCCTTCATGAAACATCATGTAACTACATCACCGTGCAGATAAACTGGATCGAAATGGAGAATAGATTGAATTTAAATATAACGATTGATAAAGAAACTATTAGATTAATGAATGCAGAAAAAATGCATTGGCGTGGTGTACTTGAAAGGCTGTTAGCTATTATCCAATATTTGGCTAAAAATAATCTTGCATTTCGAGGAACAAATGAAAATTTGAATTGTGCTAACAATGGAAATTTTTGGGATTGGTAGAGCTGTTAGCTAAATTTGATCCCATTTTGCAAGAACATCTTCGCAGAATAAACAATAATGAAATTCATGATCACTATTTAGGTAAAGCCTTGCAAAATTAATTTCTGCATTTGATCAGCCAGAGAATTTTTAAGAAAATTGTAGCCAGCATTATTGAATCAAAGTATTATTCTGTCATGTTAGATTGTACACCGGATATTAGCCACCAAGAGCATATGACATTAATCGTTCGGTATGTTGAAATAAACGAACAAACTGTGAATATTGTGGAGCGATTTGTAGGTTTTATACCAACCGAAAATAGCACTGGAATCGGACTTGTTAATGCATTTTTACAAAAACTTGATGAACTGGGTTTGTCAATCGCAAACTGCCGTGGCCAAGGATACGATAATGGCGCAAACATGCGGGGTTGTAATAAACGGGTTCAATCCAGAATTTTGCAAATAAACAAACGAGCATTGTTTGTGCCATGCGGTTGTCACAGTTTGAACTTGCTTCTTGGAGATATGGCTAAATCCTCTGTAGTTGCTAAATATTTGTTGGTATTGATCAGCAAATTATGTTTTATTTTCTGCATCAGTTCAAAGATGGCAAATCCTAAAAAAAACATGTGAAAAATCTTACAGTGAAACCATTGTCCGACACTAGATGGGATTGTAAAGTGAGCAGTGTAAAAGCCATTCGCTATCAAATTGGTGATATATATGACGCATTGGTTGAGGTCTCAGAAAAGCTAATGATCCAAAATGCAGAACAGAAGCTAATTCTCTAGCAAAAGAATTTAAAAAACTTCACGTTCCTTGTAACATTGTCAGTTTGGTATGAAATGCTAAATAAAATAAAATTTGCTAAGTAAAACGATGCAGCGTGATAACATAGAATTGGATTTAAATTTGGAGCTACTACAAAAGTTGCTTGAGTTTCTTATTTCGTTCAAAGAAAATGGCTTCCAGGCATCAGAAATTGCAGCAAAGTCATTAGCAGAAGAGCTGGAAATGAGTGATGACGAATTGGGTTTTCCAGCAATTGTTACTTCTTTGAGACGAAAAAGAGTTAAAAAACAGTTTTTATATGAATCTGCTGAAGATGAATCAGTGCAAGATCAAGCTATATTGTCTTTTAATGAACGATTTGAACATTTAACCCAATTTAATAATAATTTTGGATTCCTCTTTAAAATTTCAGACTTGAAAAATCGTGACGGCGCAATGCTAAAAAAACAATGCAAAAACTTACATGAAGTATTCTCTGATGTTAGCAATTCTGCCTCTGCGCATTTACCAATCACGGAAATAGATAGTGACATCGAGGAACTAAATTTATTTACTGAACTAAAAACGTTAACGTTTGTCATACCTAAAGGTACATCTCCACTTGACGTGTTAAAGTATATTAATGCACACCGATTAAATGAGGTCTTTCCAAATGTTACAAATGCTTTACGCATTTTGTTAACAATACCTGTTACTATTGCATCAGCAGAACGCAGTTTTTCAAAATTAAAGTTAATTAAAACTTATTTGCGCTCCACAATGACGCAAGATAGGCTGGTAGACATTGCCCTGATTTCCATTGAGAATGATATGGCATCATCATTGGATTATGCAAGTTTAATTGACGAATTTGCAAACATAAAGTGTAGAAAAATTGTCCTGTAAATAAACCTAACTATTAAATTTCATAATTCTGAACACAATATTCTTTCATCTATTAATTAATTATTATTAATAAAAAATTGTTTACTAGTTTCACTATCTAGTCCAACTTTGCTTTTCATGATTACTATATAAAATTAATATGTAGAGGGGCCGCCATTTTACTTTTGCCTCGGGCCGCCAAATATCTAAGGCCGGCTCTGCTTTCCCTTGCTTGTCTTTGACAGGTCTTTCTGGTTTGTTGGTCTTCCCTGAAAGTCTCTTTGTTATGTCATATAACACTTTCATGTTTCCACTGTAAGCTGCCTGTTCTGCTTCAGCTGCCAATCCATCCACATAGTCTTTCTTCCTAATACTTCTTTTCAATTTGTTGTGTGCTTCCGTGTATTCTTCTTGAGCTTTGCCTTTAGCTGATCTAGTTTTACTGATCTAGTTGTGATCCACGCTTTTTGATGGTGTTTCATTGGCCCCAGTACCTCTTGGCATGCTGATCTTAATGACTCTTTCACTTTCTGCCACTCATTTGATACACTGTACTCCTCTTCCACCAGTTCATGGAGCACTTCATATTTGTTCTTCAGCACCAAGTTGAACTGTTCTTTTATCTTAGGATCTTTCAGAAGGTTAATGTTGTACTTTACTCTTCTGTCTGCCGTGCTTGTCTCATATCTCTTCAGCTTCAGTTTCAATTTCGCTACAACCAGATGGTGATCAGACGCTACATCCGCCCCTCTTCTCACTTTTACATCTTGTAGGGATCTTCTAAATTTCCTGTTAATGCAAAGATGGTCTATCTGATTCTCTGTCACTTTATCCGGGGATAACCATGTATTCTTGTGGATTCTTTTATGGGGAAATATGCTCCCTCCAATGACCATGTTATTGAGTGCACACAGGTCTGCAAATCTCTCCCCATTCTCGTTCATCGTTCCCAGAGCATGTGTGCCCATGACTTGTTCATAACCTGTGTTTTCGGACCCAATCTTTGCATTGAAATCTCCCATGAGGATGGTTACATCTTTTCCAGGGAAGGTCTCAAGTATCTTCTGTATTCTGCTGTAGAACTGGTCTTTGTCATCTTCATCACTGTCGTTTGTTGGTGCATAACACTGGACTATATTAGTTTTGATCTCCTTCTTGGTAGGGAAGGAGGCAGTAATGATCCTCGGACCGTGTGCTTCCCATCCAATCAGTGCCCCCTGTGCTTTCTTGGACAGCATGAGGCCAACTCCCTGTGTGTGTGGTGCATCATTCTCTTCGTGTCCGGAGTACAGCAGCATCTCCCCTGATAACAGTCGTCTCTGTCCAGCTTGTGTCCACCTTGTCTCGCTAATGCCTAAAATGGTCAGTTTGTTTCTCTCCATCTCTGCTGCTATCTGAGCCATCTTTCCTGACTCATACATGGTCCTGATATTCCATGTGCCGATAGTGGTTTTCCTGGTTGTCAGAAGGGTAGTCGGCTTTGTGGCTTCCTTTCGGCTTTCACCACAACTAAGCTTCATGAGTCTTCGTGATGAAGAACCTTCTTCTCCCAGGACTGAAATTTCTGTTTTTTCTTTATTTCGTGTTTCCGTAGCAAAGGGTTTTTTTTAACAGGGTGGGGTTGCTAGCCGCACGCCCAACCCTCCTCCTTTTTCAGCCGGGCTTGGGACCGTCCTTGGCGGAGTTAAGGGAAATTACTGATGCTAAATATAGTACACACTAACGCAATTTGGCACCAATTTTAGACCACTTTCCGAAAAACTATAACTCTGATACTTTCAATATAGCTCAGAACCCGATGACAATGCAATATTCTTACTATTTCATTATGATTTGATGAGTTTCTTAAGTATTTTCGAAAATAAAATTATTGTTGCTGGAGTAGTGGAGAAAGAATGTGTGACGTCAGAGCTCTCCTGTACGTTCTTGTGATTAGACAACTTCCAGAACAGTCAAAATTGATTTTAAAAGCAAACGCAGCACCATAAAAACAAATGTGTTGAAAACTTATTTAAAGTGAAAGAATTCAAAATTTATATTCTCTGTTTATTAACATGATACTGGAATACGTTTCACTAATTTCTTTGATTTTACAATGTGCGGTTTTGTAGGTTATGCGCACAGTTGTGTATGTTTGCGTGGTGAGGTCAAGTGAGAGGTCACGAGTCTGACAAGAGATCGAGACGGGTCTTTAAGACTATGACGCAACATTTAAAATTTTCTCCAATCAAAAACTAAAAAGTAGAAAATAAAAATTACATTATAAAAAAATATTTTATAAAAAAAAAAAAAACGTTTTTCTTGCGTACTAAAAAGCAGAAAATAATTTCTGAATAAATTGGCAACATGGTATAAAAACGAAAAACATTGGGCGCATGAACACAAACATCCAGACCTTTAATGGCTTTATAACATACTCTAATTTATATAAATGAAAACCTGTTTAAAATAATTTCAATATATTAATATATTGATTCAATTGACTTTACAAGTATTACATTCTATATCATGAGTTTAGGTTATACAACACTAGAATTAATTTTACTTTAATTGTTAACATTTGATGATTCTAAGAGTCAAAACATACCGCTGCGTTTTCTCTGACGCATGCGTCAGTCGTATGAAAACCGTGTGACGTCACGAACCAATCTTTAAAAGCGATAACACAGACCGGCACATCGTCTGTCGTGCGTGTCTGCGTTTTTGATGCACTTTCTCAAAAAACGCATTGTAAACAATACAAAATGGATGCCTTGACGACACCCATTCAATTACTAAAACAATGAAATTTTATAAAATATTTGTTTTATTGTGAAAAAAATTATTAAAATTTAAAGAGAAAAGTTAATTATATCATGCTGAAAAAAATAATGTAGTATATCACAAAAATAACTATTTGTGAAACATTTTAGATTTAGACAGTGGTTAAATAGAGAAATACTAAGACTAAGTGCCGAAGCCATGGGGATGGGGTATTAAAGTATTTTGTTTAATATTATTAATAACTGCTTCTCGCCCACTGATACAAACTAATAATATTAAAAAAATGTAGTATACAAAATTATTACATTTTTTTTAATCAATATCATTATCAAAAGTTTGTATTAAACTCGGTATCACACGACTCGACTATGTTTCGAGACAGCAAGTCACACAATGACCAAACCATCACAACATCTATCGATGTAATAAGTCAAGTGATCAGTTTTAAGTCCAATTGTCAAATGTATCTTAACTGAATTCAAATTTATTTCATGTTTAGTTTTCTGCTGTACTATTTTGTTTTTTTTTACTCCGGTTCAAGTAATTAGCCTACTAAGACTAATTATATATAAGTCTAACATTAGTAACATATTACTTTATTAGGTACTTCGATGACGATGAGAAAATTCAAAACAGTAATATAAAAGTTTAATATGTTTAATTCGATAGAGCTGGTTGCAAGCTTTCCAATGATACCACACTTAGTGTTCTATGTCTTTTAGAACAGATGTTATAATTTTTTTCAGGTATAAAAAAGGGGGGGGGGGTCACTTTTACATAACATAAGGAATATAAAAAAAAAACTTTGACCAAAGTCTCAATGAGCTGCAGATAAAATTGCACAGTTTTTTATCTATAGAATGTATATACTCCAAATTTCCAACTTAAATACTTTGATGTGTTTTGTTTATTGTCCAGTATTAATAAAGTTATTAAAAAATAAACAAAACAAAAATATTTTTATTTAGAATTTAAAGGCCGAGACTCGCCAAGAAAAACATTTTTATACTAAAAAAAACTGTAACTACTAAAGCTTCAGGCCTCAAATTTTCAATTTAGATCCTTGAGTGAAAGTTAAGTAATGTACATTATCATATCAAGCCTTCATTTAAAAACAAAAACTTATCTTATCAAGATTAACATTTTAATGCTAAAAATTTCTTTTAACTTTTGAACCATGAAAGATGGAAGCCTGAAACTTTCAATTTAAATACTTTAATGAATGATGATTAATGTGCCTTATTAAGAAAATTTTGATCTTGAAAAAAAAATTTAAACATTTTTTTTTAATCTGACGTCAGCCGAGAATGAATTTTTATTATAGAAAATGTAAAACTTTTAAGCTATTTAAGTTATAGGCCTCAATCTTTTTTTTTATTATTCAACACAGTACAATGAGGATAATTAACTCAAGGCATGGTATTGATTTTAAACATTTTATTTTATTAAACACTTTATTACAAAAATAAAGCTGATTGCGGTGGCCGACTGCTGGCGTTTTCATTGCCATTTATTATATTTGGTGCATAAGAAAAGAATACATGATTAGAATTTTCTGCACCTATTTTTTTAAAACACTTTCAAGTTTCACTTAAAGTTCCCATTTGTCAACTAAGTCATTTCTGGACATCTGTATCTGCATGAATATTATTACTATTAGTCTAATACTAACACCCTCTCTTAAAAACTAAAATAGACTAGACTATTATGTATTATCCAAGTAGACATTATTTAACAAAAAAATAGTAATATTATTCTTAAGTCTTTCATTGTAGACCTAATTACAAATAAAATGGGTTACTAGAGTAAAAAAATTTTGTTCTTGATATATGTTGACTTTTTAAACTTATCATTCTTCTAATACTACTTCTCAAGTTTAATTGTCTCTTATACTAGCAATTAGTTATTAGTAAACATTAGTTGGCTAATTTACATACTGTTTGGTAGTATAATCATTTTAATCATCATTTATTAATAAGAAAACAATAATAATTCTGAATACCTAGAGTTAGAGAGATTCATTTCAATGCTTTTATATTTACTTTCTCAAATAATGTTAGGCCTATCAGTATTTGCTAATGATTTTTATGGCTTATTAAAAATACTTAGTATTTTACTCTTATTTTTTTTTCTTGATATGTGTTGACTTTGGAATTGGTAAACCACCAAACATTAACATAACTATAACATTCTTAATTGACATATATTTCAGCTTAACACAACTATTTTTGTTGACTTTTCGATCCACTGTAAGAACCATGTGAACATTTTCCAGGTGAAATTTGTTTCAAAGTCGACCCACAAGTCCACCCAGCTTTAAATGGGTGCCTGACTTAAGTTGGGGAAGTAACGGCAGCTGGGCAAGGGATATAGCAGAATGGCATCTCAAGTTTTGCATTGGTTTATGAATTTAATGAGTTTTGAAGCTGTTTTTTTTAGTCTGGTGTGCTATTTTTAATGTTGTATATAAACTTTACCCACAAAAGAAAGGGAAATTCTTTTAACAATATAACAGAATATAAAACAACTAAATTTGAGAGTTTTGTTATTCCACTATGTACCCACTGTAAGAACCATGTGAACATTTTCCAGGTGAAATTTGTTTCAAAGTCGACCCACAAGTCCACCCAGCTTTAAATGGGTGCCTGACTTAAGTTGGGGAAGTAACGGCAGCTGGGCAAGGGATATAGCAGAATGGCATCTCAAGTTTTGCATTGGTTTATGAATTTAATGTTTTGAAGCTGTTTTTTTTAGCCTGGTGTGCTATTTTTAATGTTGTATATAAACTTTACCCACAAAAGAAAGGGAAATTCTTTTAACAATATAACAGAATATAAAACAACTAAATTTGAGAGTTTTGTTATTCCACTATGTACATCACTTATTAATTAGCCTTGTTAGAAAAACAAAAGATTACTAAAAATAGATTTGTTTAGACTGCGCAACTCGATGCGCACACATCGGGCGTACAAACAAACATTTTTTCTCAATAACTTATATAGAGTTGGATGACATTTGATCGTTGTTTTATTACAGAAATTTGATTTTTCGAGTGAAAAAGGCACATTGCTCCTGTAGGACATGTATATATGGTAGCTTAACTGTTTGATATTGATGGTATGAAACGATTTTCGTCTCCGAAACAAAATCAACAAGATCGGAACAATGAGTATAACATACCGTAATAGAATAGTAATATGGTCATGGATACATACTAAGAGACGTGTACTCTACTGACATTTAGTCGGAAAAGACACAATACAGTGTAATAAAACACCCATATATATGTAGCAAACATTAACCAATAGTAGGTTTGTTGAAGATTGATTTCTAGCCAAGGCGAAAGAACAAAACATAGTTATACTATTCCATTGGCAATACATTCATCAATGATTCATGCCGATCGATAGCAAGCCGTCCAAGCAGATAGATGCAAATGATTGAAATAAGTCTTTTGAGTCCAGCCTTTGACTGAGTCATCGCGCCAGAGACCAACAGTAATGAGATTTTAAACATGGATTAGTCTGATCAAGGTATGAAGTAACATTTTTGAGCCACTTCATATATGAATAATAATTGATAGTATTGTAGTATTAGTCTAACATTCTAACTAAATGATAGATATGGAAGGGGCTAAAGCTAAGAAAATAATTATCTCAACTTTTGAAATTTTTATTTATTTGTATATTGTGTTATGTTGCTAATATCTGTTTTATTTTTTAGCTCAAAGAATGGTTAAGACAAAGTTACCAAATCCCAAAGCTGTGACAACTGTTTGTGACAGTAAATACTTTCTGATTGAGGTAAAAATCACTATCGAGTCTATTGTATAGCACATTTTATTAATTTGATTTTATTATTTTTACATAATTATTTATAGTATTTGTATTTTATATTATATGGCTTAAAGGATAATTTTTTTTCAGTAATTTACTGAGTAATTTAAAAGTGATGCCTGTTTTAATGCACTCATCTTTAGGTGCCTCAATTTTTTTTATTTAATAGGTCTTCAAAAGTTGAAGTATAGCCACAACTCTCAGTCTTAAAGCGTTGATTGAAATGTGCAAAGCCAGCCAAATGACAGCATTTGACAAGTATAGGATAGACATCCTGCCTGATCATAAAGTTGAATTAGCATTACATTCAGTAAATATTAATTAATTAAAATAAAGCTTTAACAATACAGAAAAAGAATTGTCTCTTATTGTGCTCTTGATAAATAAGTTTGATGTGTGCAATTGCTAATGTTTTATTTGTGTAAACATAACTGTAAAACACTGTGTGTCTAATAAATAATACAAATTCAGTCACAACAGTAAAAAAAAAACACTTCACATATTACAGCTATTAATATTTATTAGCAATTATCTTGTTAACATACTACACATAATCAATTCTTAACAAATCCATTAAGAAAATCTCAATCTTTGATGGACATAACAGCAAATGAATGGAATTCTTTGACTTTTGAAACTTTCTTTAAAATGCATACCAGGAAGACAAAATGATGACTTATCTAGAAAGAGAAAAAAAAGTTGTTTAAAAAAATTTCAATGTAAAAAAAAAAAACGAACACGGGCTCATTTCATCAGTTTCAGTCTTGTTATTACAATGCCCTGATGGCTTTGCTTCCACAAAATATGTCAGATGCTTACACAAAGCTGGGTGAACTTTGCTCCAGTGGCGCAACTAGGGGGCGGCATTGGGGGCATTTGCCCCCTCCGAAATAAAAAAAACTAAAAGATTAGACCAAAATTTGTTTAAAATAAAATATATAAAAAATGTGATTTTTTAATACAAGAGATTCCCCCCCCTGAAAGTTTGGTCTAGTTGCGCCTCTGCTTTGCTCTACACTGTACTAACACCTGCCCAACTCCTAAACAGAACGAACATGCTGGATTTTATCTTTAATTTTAACAATAAAAATGTGTTAACATTATAATTAATTGAATAACTTTATATTTCATTTGTTTTAAAATAAATCACACTAATTTGTGACTAATCATTGGTCATCAAGTTTTATGGTTTTTACTGGTGCTTTTTATTACAAAGAATATTCGTAAAATATTCAACACTGTATTCAATAAATATTTTTATACAAATCATTTACCAAAAAAAAAAAGACATTGAATCGTAAAGGTTGATCCTTCCTGATACCATAGTCATTTGGCAGAAATGAAGCTTTTGAGCTTTGCACCAGTAACAAAGTATGTCTAGAAAAAAGAATGTAATCAACGTGAATTAGTTTTAGTAAATATCAGCACATTTATGATTTTATACTAAAAGTTTATAATTAACGCCATAGCTCAAAGCCATTACTGATCTATAATTCTGACTATTGGAATCCAAGCAAAAACAAATTGCCTGTAAATATGGTTCTATTGCTTTTAATTTAGCTAATATTATTTTAAATTAAATTATTTATCTGTATACAGAGACCAATGTAATTTTCTGTTTCTAACTAATTTTATTACAATGCATAATTAGTTAAATTTCATGTACTGGTACATAATTAATGAAAAACACAAGTTAGATCCCTTCTAGTTCCAACACACTGAGCAAATCCCTATGACATGTCAACTAAATCAGCTTTATACAATCTTGAAGTTCCCTTAAGCCCCTAAGTCCTCATTGGGGCAGATGAAGTGTTTCAGTAACCCTTTGCATATAAAGGGATTGTGTGGTTAGCACAATGCCAAGCCGCCTTTACTCCCCCAACTTAAAGTCAGGTACCAATATAAAGCTAGGTGGACTTTGGGACTTTCACCTGAAAATCCAAAGGGTCTCAGTGAGATTCGAACCCAGGACCCTCTGGTCAACAGTCAAGCATTCTACACCACTTGACCACCCATCCCCATTTATACAATCTTGACTTACTTGAACTTCTTGCGAAGCAAAGGACCTCTGCAACCACTCTCTAGAGCACTCTGTTTTGGGGGGGCTTTTTTCAATTCCCTCCATGTCTGTTTGCAGCTTTTCATCTCCTGCTCGCAAGACCTCTAAGTGGTCTTTGGGCGGTCGATTTTTCTCTGGCCTTGGGGGTTCCACTGCAGGCTTCCTTATACACTCTGCATGTTCAGATTTTGCACACTTCAGTCAAGGCATTAGTTTGTGTTCATAAGATGCCTAAGTAAAATAGAAAAAAAATTGTTCATTGATCAAAAAAAGAGTATTTGTACCAATTTTATTTTTTTCTTAATGCATTGTAGCAAAAAAAAGCTTTTTCTCAGCAATAAAATTATCATTTATTTATAATAATAAATACATTTTTCTAACAAAAAAGTTTAACTATTGATAAAGAAAATAATTTTCACAGCTTTTATTATTTATGCTTAGGTTTAAGTTAAGCCTTGCTTTAACACTTAGACTTAGTGCTCAGCCTTATGGTCCTTGCGACTATCGCACTTGTTACCCGACCATCTAGATGGTAGACTACTAGAAATAAACGGTCGACCAGCTAATTTTTTTTTTTTCTGTTTCCGGGGATTTTCGCCCAAATTGATATCTATCTCTATCCCTAACCCTATCCCTAACCCTAATCCTGAAAAAAAAATAAATTTATATATGTCATGTTCCTTATGCCCTAATATAATGGTTTTGGGTGGTCTTCTAACAAGTGCGTATTGCGTATTACTATTTACTAAATGACCTTATAAGTTATGATGACTGCATTATTAAATGTTGCAACAACAATTTAGCTAATTTAAACTACTATATCATAGCTTTTTTTTATAAATATCATGACATTTAAGTTATAACCACATGAAACGACGTTCACGTTCTTAGCCTTGGCTTGGCCGAAAATACAGTCCTATACTGAGTCATAGTGTCATGGCGAACATGACGGATAAATAATTAAGCTAATTTAACTTGTATTAATGTCATAACTTATCACTGTGGCATGTCACTTTAAAAAAAAAAACTATTATAATTATATTTTTGTTTGAATAATGGGCCATTTCGTGAAATTTCTTTTTTTTTACAATCACACAGCAGAACGTTGCGTACACATTACAAACAAACTTGCCATGACCATGTTATGTTACACCATGCATTTATTTTGATATTTAGGAATTTTCAAGACAATTTTAGAAAACTATACCTTAATTTAGTTATTGTGTTTCTAGTTATAGAAAATAAAACGTATTCTTACCTAAAAAAGAGACCATTTTATGAAATAAACTGTTTAAAATGTCGCCTTCTCCTCTATACAATCACTATTGCTAGAAAACTCTTGTACGCCGGAAGTGACTCCCATGTGATTCTCGTCAAAATCACATGCCGGAAATGAGATTAAATGATATACAGCGCCATCTATTCTAACAAGCTCTATTTATACTAACTACACAAACAAAAACAAGATAATTACTTTCGACACTAAAAAGTATAAATATTGATTACATAAAAGCATGGCCGCCAGAATAAAAATTAAATAACTGAATAAATTTATTTAAATGTTTGTATGATCTAAGCTATTTTATTAAAAGTATTTTTAAAAAGTTTTTTTTTACATTTTTAAATTGCAAAACAACTATTAAACACAAAAGTATATTTACTTTTTATTGCTAATTAAAATGTGTGCTGTTCCAAATAATAAAGATGCAATTTATCATTCAATTATTTTTTTTACTTAGAAATGTTGTCATTAAAATAAGTTATTTCTGTGCCTTTAAGAATACATGTATAACCAAAAAGAATTCTATATGGTTTTAGGTGACAATACATACTATCTCTAGAACCTTTTATGGCATGAGAAATTGAATACTTTTTATGATCAAAGGATAAAAAAGTTGTTTTCAAGATATCAAAAGCCTACAACTATTTTAAAATAAAGCATTTTTGTAATTCAGAAAGTTTTTAGTTCTAAATAAAAAAAGACAACTCCTGCATCATATGTTTGACTGTTTATATTAAAAGATATTACACACTACTTAGCTCAATAAAAGAGCTGTGTTTTTGCATGACTCAAAAATGATATGATAATTTTAAAAATAAAGATGCCTAATAGTATTAGTTGATAAGCATTAGAATATCTTTACTTGTATGGATATTTAAAGTCTTTCATCTGAGATTCTGTTATTTCTTATTTGGAAATCTGTTTGGATTACAATGAGTGCTTTGAATTACAGGCTTTTTTATATATTAGTAGCCTAAGGGGAGGCTTAATTTAGCTCTTAGTAGTCTTATAGAGCTGAATTTGGTGCTTAGTTGAATAGTATTTGTATAATTTAAATAGATACGAAGTTACTGTCACCAAAAGTTATTTGGTTGTTAAAAGTACATCATTTCTCTATTTTGATACTATAATCATACTATAATGGCTAAATATATTAATAAAAATATATATACAGGGGCATAACCAGGAGGGAGAGAGTGGGAGTTCCAAACTGACTCGAATGCCCCACCTGGCCCCCAAACATTTTTTTACATTAAATATTAAGTACATTATTTCATATGGGACAGGTGGCCGAGTGGTGTAGATACTCGACTGTCGACCTGAGAGTCCTGGGTTCGATCCTCGGTGAAAACCCTGTGGAATTTTTCCAGGTGAAATGTATTTCAAAGTCGTCCCACAAGTCCACCCAGCTTTAAATGGGTACATGACTTTAAGTCGGGGACGTAAAGGCGGCTGGGCGTTGTGCTAACCACACAACCCCTTCATATGCCGAGGTTATAGAAACAGATGAATTCTACACTTCATCTGCCCCGATGGCCCGTTAGGGTTAAGGGAACTTTTTTACATTATTTCATATCATGATGTAGAAAGTCAAAATACAGGGACCCCCAAAGAGGTCAAGCCCCCTCCAGGTCCTCCCAGTTCCTAAGTTTAGAACTGTATATCTATATATAAGTATAGAACTAGAACAGGGCTTCTTAAACTATGGGTCGCGACCCCATTTAGGGTCGCGTAGCAAAATTCTGGGGTCGCGAGAGATAAAAATACAATTTAACAGAAAATGTTTTTTAACTTGTAAAATATTAATTTATTTTATTAATTTATTTTTCTTTTATATTTGTATGGGGTCGTCAAGAAACTTGCAATCATAAATGGGGTCATGAATTACAAAAGTTTAAGAAGCCCTGAACTAGAATAATGCTGTTCCTGGTTAAATGAATAAATAACTTGATTACTTAACCCTACAGTTCCCCATGATTCATATATGAATCAACCATATTTTCTCATTATTATAATCTTATTATTAACTTTGGCCTAAAAAGGTGAATGTATTTATTCATGTTAACTCAGAGGGATGTAAAAGTTGTTTAGGTGAGTGCAGTTAATTTAACCCTTTCGATTCCAAGGTCTCTAAATTTGCTGTCTTTCCCAGTGCTAAGCTCCAAAATACAAAACTTTCTACCTGTGCTGAGTTATTTTTCCGACCTCAGGTGACCCCAGGACACCAACGGTGTTGGTCATTTTTAGTGTACCCAGAATATTTTATCAAATTGGTCTTGTTCTTTTTTTATACTTTTGCTTTGAACTTTTATAGTACGTTCAAGATTTGTCATTTTGTTGTTGTTGTTTTCACAATTTATAATAAATCTTTTTTTTTATAATTTAAAGCTTTTCATAATACTTGTCTGACATGATTTGTTTAGCGTGTATTGTCACTTGCTCTCGCCCGACGTTACAGTAATTGCACTTAAGCCGTTCAGGTGGAGTGTGATGGGAGTCGCCAGCAAATAATGGGGTTTGGCAGTATCACTGTGTCTATAATTATGACCGTTCAGGGTGTTTGGGAGGAGCGATATTAACACGTAGAAGAGATAGATAGTTAGATAGATAATATATATATATATATATATATATATATATATATATATATATATATATATATATATAGAGAGAGAGAGAGAGAGAGAGAGAGAGAGAGAAAGAATTTAGAGAAATAATCATAGTCACGCTATATAAACCGTTTTAAACAAATAATTTATGATTTTGATGTTTTTTCTGTATTGACATTTTTTTAAATAAAATAACTTAGCAGCCACAACTGGGACAAAACAAATACCCCTAAAAAAACAAATGATCTTCACGCAGTAAGCCATACACATCATTTGCATAAAATTGTTGTAAATTATAATGAGTCTAATTTTGTATTGTATGTGATTATTTAAATTGTTTTTCCATGATTCAAGTCATTAAAAAGTAAGTAAAGGTAAAATGTGATTTTATTTTGAGAAAAAAATAATAAGCATATAAACTTAATACAATACAGTTTAAAAGATAACCTAAATTATTATCCCTAGCATCTTACGCTCATGTTATTAGATGGACCGATACTATAAATTTTCATCAATTTTTCTTTTCTTTTGTGGAGATGGTCAGCCGTGTTACCACTATGTCATTGTAAAACAAGCAATAAATCTGACTTTTAGCTTCAAGTCCCAAATTAAGCCAAACAGTGTAACGTTTTCCATTCATAAATAATTTCTTAGTCCGTCTAAACATACCACGCTTTTCTCCTTTAGATGGAACAATAAACGGAGGTTAGCTATTGTGGAGACATAGTTTAGAAACGTCGCAATAATATTTGCCTTTCTATCTCAAAACTCATACTAGTATTACTTTCACACCCCCTCCACCTGAACGTGTTTCTACTCTGAATAATGTACTCTGCGTAACCTCTGTCCTAGCGAAATCTTAGCCCCGCCCACTCCTTTCCCTGCTGATACTATCTCTTGTGGTCAGCTGTTTCCATTATACAAGTGTCTCCCTGTCCCTTATAGTCAAACTGGCATACCCCAACCCAACTGAATTTAATGTTTCTACTCTGCATAGCCTTGGCCCGTCTTTCCTTGGACAGACTGATAACTAAATATTACATTTCTGACATTATGTATCGATGACATTGTCACCCTTGCCATTATACAAATAGTAAATGACAATCTCTGTCCAAGGCCCTAGCAATATAACATTTAAACATTCCTATCCGACAATCACTAAAATCAGTAGGGGTAAAACCAGCCATGCGCTGAGGTAAAAAAAAAAAGTCAGGTAGAAAAAGTCAGTTAGAAAAAGTCAGGTAGCAAAACTTGACCGATCACCGGGACAGAAAAAAGAGGCGTGAAGTGGGCGTGTCGCCGTGATTTCAGTCAAATTATTCCATAAAATGAACATTAATATATATTTCTACATCTTTTTTAAGTGAACCAAGTGAAGAACTAGACAATGCACTTCCCCTCCAACTTTGGCTGAAAACAAACGTTTAGTTTTAGTACAAATGAATGAGAGCGACTATAGTCGTCATTAGCAATTTTGCGTAGGAAAAAAATGCGACTGAAGTCGTCCATAGCAGCGAGACTGTGAGCGACTATAGTCGTCAATAGCATCGAAAGGGTTAAGAGAATTTTTAGCTGAACTGTGTAGGTCAGTGAGCATACTTTAGAAAACGCACGTCGTGGCCCCCTCCCCATTCGTCGGCATTGGTTGCGAACTTATATTATTATACGTTTCAAATCTGCAAACTTCGTGGTTTAGCCAGCCCCGTAGCCAAGGGGGGCACTGGGGGGCCGTGCCCCCCGCTAGGTGTGGAGTGCCCCCCCCTTCTTAAAAAAGAAGAAAAAGAGGAAAAAATAAAGAAAAAGTAAAGGTGCCCCCTTGCTGGGTATCGTGCCTCCCTGCTTACTTTGACCTGGCTACGGACCTGGGTTTAGCACTGAATTTACATAAAAATGCTTTAGCATTCAGATTGTCTGTTAAATCTTTTTCAAATGCAAGCAGGAAAAGATTGTTTAGACGCTTTTGTAACATTGATCTGCGATATGGGGTCAGCATTCGAGTGAGGGTTGAGAAACTGCTCTCACACATGGCTGTTGAAGCACCAAATGCCAATGCTGCCCAAAATACCCAGCCGTGAACTTCAATAACATTCAATCTTTTATGCCCAAAAATATAGATAAGCTATATATAAATAGCCTGAATGATTGCCAAAATATAAACTTTTAAGTTTTTATTATTATTGATTTATTAAACAAAATGATTGATGTTTTATAGCCGTTATTATTAAAATTTTGTAAAAAAAAAACTCAAATCATGCACGGGGGGGCTCAGGTCATGCACGGGGTGGGGGGCTCAGCCCCCCTAGCCCCCCTCTGGCTACGGGCCTGCCGACACGCCGTAGTCCTATTGTTTAATGTCAACATTCCATCCATCTGCACTTGGTTCGACGCGCCGTAGTCATATTGTTCTATATCTACATTCCATCTGTACTTGGTCCGACCCGCCATAGTCCTATTGTTTAATGTCTACATTCCATCCATCTGTACTTGGTCCGATACGCCGTAGTCCTATTGTTTAATGTCTACATTCCATCCATCTGTACGTGGTCCGACCCGCCGATAAAATATACAAACCCAATCTGGCATACGATTCAAAATGTTTGCCCACCCCTGATCTAAGGAATAATGAGATTATCCACTTTACATGTTAACAAATTAGAATGAAAGTTGGGGGGGGGGGGGTTGAAAAAGTATGACATTTGTTGACATGTGTATTACGGGTGGAGATTATTCTTGTCAAACATAGCAGCATTCTAGAATAAAAAGACTTTTTTTGTTTGTTTAGGATATCAAATTATATCGTTAAAAGTTCAAAATGTGCTTAAAAGCAAAATCTATATCATACTCGGTGATGAACAGTGGCGTAGCGAGGGGTGGATGGGGGAGGGGGGCATCATGCCCCAGGCGCTACTCACAAAGGGTCGTATATTTTACATATAATATTACATGGTGTTCGAATGGGGGGAGGGGGAAGGTATTGTGCCCCTGGCTCGAGTTAAGCTCGCTACGCCACTGGTGATGAATAGTCTTTGGGGAGTTTCATTTTTTCCATCAATGAAATATATCCTATATGCCTAAATATTAATATGACGTGTGATGTAAGTATTTTAGCATATCGCATAGTTATTTATTAAGCTTAGCTCAGTTGTTTTATTTATTATTGATGGACACTTAGTTGCCCATCGGGAACTGTTATATGCTTGTGTTATACAATAACCGACTTTTGAAAAAAAAAAGGTTGTCGCAGGTCAATTTCTAGAAGAAGAAACAAACTGTTTTCGAAAATTTACAATAAGTCAGATTGTAAATATGTATGCCTTTCTTAAAATAAACTTTTCAATGTATTTACATCTATGATTTATAAAGCGGTCAAACATAATCTTATTGGTAAAAAAAAAAAACTAAACAAAATACAAATGACAAAATATCAAAATACATATAATAAGCAATTAAGCCTGTTCCATTCTGGACACAGGACGTGTTAGCGCATTTTCGTGTTATGTATCAGTACGTTTGTTAGCTTTCAGTAAATATTTGTAAATTTTGGAAATGTTTATAAATTCAATTGTGTAATGCATATATTTGTAAAAAAAAAATTATAAAGACGTTTCTTTATATTTGAAAAAAAATTATTGTCTCTTAAATCTAACTACAAGTGGTTTGTGGTTACTGAAATAGGACTCATAATTGAAAACATTCTAAATTATAGTCATTTAATCGTCCGAAAACTCCGTCAATTGTTGCATAGCTCTGATACTTTCAATTAAACTCAGAACACAAGCTTACTATTTCATTTGATGAGTTTCTTAATAAATCTTGGTGAAACTACGTGCTGCAGTATTTCGCACCAAATGAACGGGTTATTGAACGTACAAGGTGTATATATAATATATAAGCCCCTTAGGAGCCCCGAAGCCCGGTCCTCAGAGGTCCTATCGCGAAATGAACTTTTGATGTACACATGGCAGGCCAAGACCTACAAAATGATATATACATCATGGGTCTAGGACTTATAGTTGCTGAGATATAGCGCTCCTTTATTAATATAGCTTATATAGTAAAAAACGGTACTAAGGCCCCTTTTACGGCCCTGAGAGGTCAGATCGCGAAATGGAAAAGAGTCATTTCTTGGCAGGCCAAGACCTACAAAATGATTAATACATCATGGGTCTAGGACTTATGGTTGTTGAGATCTAGGGTGATGACGGACGGACGGATGGACGGACAGACAAAACGGGGACAATAGAGCATTTTTTTTCGAAAACTAGTTATCAAAGGCCCGGTACCCGGACCGGCGAGTAGGCACACAGTTGGAGTTGAAAATGGTGGTATATATTTTAGCGCGTTAACAATCAGTCTATATCAGAGGTGTGCGGATCTTGAAATTTAGCGTCCGCGTCCGTCCGCGGATTTCTATCAATGATCCGCGTCCGCAGAATCTTACAACATTGGTCCGCAGTCAGTCCGCGCGTCCGCATTGCTGAAATTTATCTGTTTAAATGACTTGAAATTTTTTATGGTAACGCTAAAGAAGATCCGCGTCAGTCAGCGAGTCCGCAACTTAACCATATGAAGCATCCGCTGTCAGTCCGCTGATTCGGAAAAGTCTGCGGATCTGCGTCCGCAAGCGGACGCGTCCGCTGTCCGCTCATCTCTGGTCTATATACTTGCAGTGGCCCCAAGGACATGAACAGGTTATTGTAGCCAAAATACATTTGAGAATAGGGACACCTAATGATACATCAAATAAAATTCATATGTTAAATAGTTCCTCCCAAAAAAAATAATCCTCACTATGGGTAAACATAAACAACAACTCTTAAAATCATATTCTTCATAATATTTTAATGGACTCCTTTCCAAACAGTTATTCATTTAATGTTTTATGACGTTCAACATGGCGTATTTAAAAAAAAAAGAGACGTGAGTGAGTGCTTGTGTTAAGCAAAACGCTACATGTTTAACAGGTGGTTTATTTACTGTTTTACATTGTAGCATAGTACAATTAACTAAGAAAAATTGCCGACCCGGCAGTGCAGAACCTAGGGATTTACGGGCCCGGTGGCTTGGCCTCTTTGGGGGCTGCCCCTGCATTTTGGCATAAGATAATTTGTTGACGCTTCTCAAGCTTGGTCCCGAGAAGAAAGAATCGTTGTGTAGCTTTAGCTGACCTTCAATTAAAAACATAGTATTCCATCAATGCAGTTGAGGCCGCAGACGCAGAAAACATTAGGCCTCTTAAAAAAGAAAGACATATCAAAGCTTTCAACATTATAGTTCTGTGAAGCCAATGCCGAACCAAGGGATTTTAGGCATCTTCGGGAGCCACTACATTTTGACATGAGATAATGTACTTAATATTTAGTTTAAAAAATATTTTGGGGGCCCTCCTCAAACTGGGCCCCCTCCATACACCCTCTGTGTGAAGCCCCCATCATAAATGGGTTAGTTTGCATTGTAAACGTTGTGTACGGCGCTACTCAATCTCAACCCTTATTCAATTCATTCATGTGACGTAATAGTCAACAAATGAAAAAAAAGTGACGTATTTTTTTTTAGGTTAGTAATAAAGGGAAATAATTGTACGTTAGAAATAGACATATTTTAGAAATAATAACAATTTAAACAATATAAATATTACATTATATTTAGGTATCCATAATTTTGGTTTAAAATTGAGATTGTTAAACATAACACAGAATATTAATTGAACGATTTCTGTAAATATTTCTTTTACGATCGCTTCTCATTTAATAACAAATTGAATACCATAGATTTATTACGTTACTGTGAGATATAGATAGGCCTTTGAAACCGCATTTTGTTTAAAAATTTGTTTCGGAGAGTATCACAGAAGATTTGGCATGATTTTGTGTTACTTCTCCTAAGATCGCTTCTTGCCCTTAGGTAATGATTGAGGCGGTCGAAAACAGTATCACATTGTGATTGCCATTTGGTATTCACGATCTTATATGCCGTATGTTAGTGTACGGTGTTTTGTCACCTCGGCACTAAACATGTGGCTGGTCCAATGTCAATTCTGGCAGCCATGTAGGAGACTATTCTTACTCGGCTGGCCAGTTGGTAGCCGGATTATGCATGTTAAGAAGAAAACAGTAAATGTTTCTGCCATCTTTGAATTGTCTATGCCGCCATGTTGGATGACAGACGGAAGTCGCGATGACAGACGGAAGTCGCGATGACAGACGGAAACCGGAACATATGATGTAAAATTTGTATTATAGATGCTCTAAAAAAGTGCATCACATGCTTACAAAACCAAAAGGAAAAATAGTTGAAAAAAGAAATACAAGTAGCCTAGTCTACACAGCCCCGTAGCGAGAAAATTTTACAGCAGGGGCCAGGCCAACAGCAAGGGGGGGGGCAGTGAAAAAGTAACTAAAAGTTGGACAAAAAGCCCGTCCCATGGGAACATTTTTTTTTTTATGTCTGTTACATGCTCGTACGCGAGTTCTAGAAATATATTTGTGAAGCACATTTAGCCTGAAAGCATGTGTTTTGTAAGGGGATATTTAAAATTTTCATGAACATTATATTATAGTACACAATTGTACAATTAAATTTTTGAATTTATTTTATTCAGTAATTCGTTAATGTCAATAATTTAATTATTAACAAATTAGTTGAACCATAACAAATAAGTTAAACTGTAAAACGATCATTAAAATTTTATAATTGTTACGTAAATGGTGTCAATATAGTGAATACTAGCTATTAAGCCAGGCGTTGCCCGGGAAATCTAGGTGTCATGTGACACCGCTTCCAAATCAGTTTAACTGCTGCATGTTTGCATACGATTAATTGGGTTATATTCACTCAGGTAAAGATATGGGTGCTAATTTACGGCACCTACTTAATGTGCATATATGACCTACATTTAATACGTCACAAATTCCGTTTTACCCGTCAACGCTAACAAACCAAATCAACCAACCGAGCCAAACCAAACCAACCGAACCAATCAATCAAGCCAACCAACTAAACCAAACCAAACACAATTTGGTAAAGATATGGGTGCTTATTATTACCATCTACCCAAAATGCCACCTACCAAATGTGCAGAAATGACATAGATTTCATAGTCACAAATTACGTGTCAAGATAGCATAGACTCGATGGGTGAACGGAGTTCAGGTCGGTGTGTATGTTTAGGAAGGGTGTGTGCACATTTTCGTGCGCATGGTATAAAACGAAACTTGTGTGTGCCCAGTTAGTGGGCAGCTAAAGTGACGTACATCGCATAGATTTGATACGTGTATTTTGAATTCGCTCTATACCATGTAACTGGTTTATTCACATACACGATGTTTGGTATGTGTTTGGAAGGATGACCGACCTGGAGGCCCTGAATTGAATCTACCCTGTCTGAATTGTACTTAGTCGGCTGGAAGTGCACCTCGACAGCCCTGATCTGAATGATACCTAGCCGGTCTTGAGGGATCCCATACTTGAGAGGTCACTGGACAGTATAATTTAATATTTGATGTTTGTAACATAGTTTACTTATTGTATGGTAATACTATTTGGCCATATGCAAGTTTTATGTTGTATTGATTTAACTAGGTGGGTGATGGCCATCGACACATGACTATATTTTCTCCATACCAATGTGTATGTCCAACCTACAGAGACCTTGGGGGACCCTCTCGCCAATGTACCCCTAGACCCCGAGCTGACTAATTGGGTTGTGACAGGGTTATTCACATACAGGATATCCAAATGTGGGAGAAGTGTGTTTGTGTGTGTTCAAACTTAAAACCCAATTCTATATAGAGGAGGTGGTGTCATTGATTAAACGGGTCAACATAGGCTTTTAGGCAGAGGCGTACCTACGGTGGAGGGGGGAGGAGTTGTCCAGAATTCGAAAGTTTCTCCTGGCCCCAAAATTTTTTTTTACATTAAAGTACATTATCTCATGTCATTGTGTCGAATGTCAAAATACAGGGGCCCCCAAATAGGCCAACGCCACTCCGGGCCGCCAAATCCCTAGGTTCGGCACTGCTTCTAGTTAATAGCTATGTTTGCTGTTTTATACTAATTCAAGGTATCTAATTTCAGAAATGATGTCCACATTTTTTCTATCACTCCCAATTTTTAGAAATATGGAGAAAAGTGCAATTTTATACCATTTTTTCCCCATTATTTTGATTTTAAAAAGCCTTATCTTGAATGCCTGATATGACAGGTATCAATTAAGGGATTAATTTTTTTTTCAATTCCTGTGAGTTGACTGTGAAGTCTCGACGAAGAAAAATGACTCACTTATTAAGAAAATCATGTAAGCTTTTTTTATGGGTGCAAAAAGGTGACCAAAACTTTATATGGGTTCCTCAGATTTATTTTAATTTTTGTGCAAACAATCTTGGATCAAGGTTGAAAGGCTCTTGTGTATGACATTTACTGTTTCAATGATTCGTAGAGAGTAGACTTGTACTTGACAAGGAAACGAATCAAATATCCCAATCTTTATCAGCTACAAAACCAGTACTTCATGACGACAGCCTTCCAGTTCCAAAACAACCAATAAACATTGAAAATGGCAATGAAGCAGAGCCCGATTACATTGAAGAGGGAACAGAAAGTCATCCAGAATTCACAATTTCGAGCTCAGGTGAATTGTTAAACGTCTTAGTTCGAAATATGAATTTTTCTAAGAAGCTAGCTGAACTTGTAGGTTCAAGGATTCGTCAGTAGAATCTCTAAGCAAACAGCACCGCCATTCAAAATCTTCTTTCTCTTCATTTTATCATGATGTAAATGGGCTTTTGAAGCACCTGGCCAAACTTTAATTAACCAGAACAATGGGGATTCTTTACATTAAAGTTATAAACAAAGAAGTTGATGAAATATTTAAGCAGAAAATAATAAAAAAAATGACCAGAAACTAGGGCTGTAGGTTTACCGGAATGTAATTTTTTAATCCTGCAGAAACTGGAATCGGATTTAATATTTGAATCCTGCCGGAATCGCAACAGGATCCGGATTTTACCAAATTAAATGCAAACTTTTCCTCAGTCATACATTAATCAAATTTACTCGACTTAATATGACTCAAATCTTCCTTTTTAATATATTTTTACTTACATATAAAACTAAAAGCGATCTATGTTATTGTATTTTTAAAAAAAAGCAGGAAAAAAAAAAAAAAGGAAGTTATTGTTTTAATTTAATTGTATAGCGCTAAATATTTAATACGTAATTATGTTCCATCAAAATGTTTTCTTACACCAAATTTTTAAACAACAAATAAATCCGGCTTAAATCCGAAAAATTTTAATCGGAACCGGAATCGGATTTATTAAAACTGTTGGAATCTGGCTTAACAGGAACCGGATTCCGGTACAGACCTACCAGAACTTAAAGGAAGGATTTTGTATAGAAGACAAGGACTTGGATAAACTTACCATAAAATGAGAGAGCAGCATGATGGCTTTGAAAGAGGTATGGTACTGCATGGTAATCAAAAATCTTCTTGGCAATCAATTCTCCACTGACTTTGTTGAACTTGTTTATGATACTTTATGGAATGCTGAATGAATTTTAAAAAAAACCAACTCAAATGTAACATATCACTGAGAATTCATTTTATTCATTCGCATTAAAACTTCTTTCCAGACAATCTAGAAATGCTAGTGATAATCATGTCGTACGGTTTGATAATGGAGAAAAGATATCAAGACAATTGCAATCCAATTGTGCTAAGGGACTATTGTTAATAATTAATTATTTTAAGTTTTTCAAGAATTTCGAAGATATGTAATATGTGTGAAGTCCCTGTAAGGATGAGATGAAATCTCTTAGATCCTATAAACCACTAATGAGACGGTTTTTATGGTGTGCGTCTTTCATCCCCACCATAGCCGATAGTGCAATGGTCATGGAGGCACCACGGAAGATATATCGGGAACTTGAGCCAAGACCTGAAAGATTTCCTTGGTCCTCACTGGAGATCGAACCAGGTACCTTCAGGTCGACAAGCCGAGCACGTTACAGCATTATGATGCATTGGTTAATTGGGAACAATTTAATTTTTTCATTTGCGTTTTTCACAAAATATGGTATGTGGTAAAAATAAAGTAACATAGTCTTCATTACTCAGTAATGACGCGGTGTCATAATTACAGTACTCAGTAATGACGCGGTGTCATAATTACAGTACTCAGTAATGACGCAGTGTCATAATTACAGTACTCAGTAATGACGCGGTGTCATAATTACAGTACTCAGTAATGACGCTGTGTCATAATTACAGTACTCGATATGACGCTGTGTTCTAATTACAGTACTCAGTAATGACGCTGTGTCATAATTACAGTACTCAGTAATGAAACTGTGTCATCACTGGCATTTAAAGAAAGGGGGGGGCTGTGGGGCAGGGACTTAGGCAGGGGAAATTATTTTAGAAGCTCCCTCCTCAAACCTTTTGCCAGGGCACCTTCGTCAGTTGCTTAACTAGGCAAAGGTGGTCCGCCCCAGGCGTCACTAAGTCTAAAGTAAAGGATGTCATTTTTATGACTTTAGTACTTTTTGTCACACAGATGGGGTAGTACTAGATAAAACAAATAAGTACCCCATCTCTTACAGTTTTGCTACTTCCTCGAGTTGTTTGTGAAACTTAGGCAAAAGTACTTGGAGGTTACGATGACCTGAATATATCTTCAAATGGATGAGGGGGGGGGGGACTGCCCCAGTTTCACCACATAAGACTGTCACTGATTACTAGATTAGAATAAATTAAAAAATTATAACTTTTAAACGTTATTAAATAGAATCCAATAGAACAGTAAATATTTTAGTCAGAGTGAAAGAGTCAGTTCTTCAAGAAGTTTTATGCTTAATCAATGTTTAGTGGTCCAATTTCTGAGAAGCAATTTACCCACACAAATGGAATTTTACTGAACACACATTCAAGTCAATAAATAAACTAAAATTTATTTCAACAAAAAGTAAAATCACTTTTTTATTATGAGCAATTTAGAAAAAAATATAACAAGATGAAAAAAACAAACATTAGTCATTAATGACAGCAGGATTCCTTCATTAACAGTTGATGTACACATTACAATTTATAACTTGTTTTAAAATACTTTTCTCTTCTGTTTGTGAAATATTTTCTGGCTATCATCAATAAGTATTATATGATTTAACATTTTAAACATGAAAAAAAAAAAATAACAAAGCTGCTTATTTTTGTGATATTCTGATTTAGACAACATATTTAAAATTCATTTTTGTTAAAATCATCAATCAATAATAAACAACCTGAATAAAAGTGAGAAAACAAACAAAAAAATCTTTTGTAAAGTACTGATTGAGATTAAATCTGTATAATTTAAAAGATAAAATGATACAAAACCATTGCTTTAGGTGCAGATGTTTTACAGTATCGCTTGCAGCATTATGTAAATGTACTAGTTTTAATATTTACTTCTTGTTTGCTTTTCAACTGATGAAATTTATAATGCAATAAAAGGTAATGAGAATCCAATTTTTGCCAGGCTAGTTCAGATGGAGACTGAATCAGTTATACTACTGTATAACTATTTAGCTCGAAATAGACTGAAAAAATGTTATAAGGCTGATCTAGATCTCAAATGCCATGAATAGATCCTATTAAAGCTGTTTTAGGTGCACAGTGACTGTCCAAATATCAGCACTCTATACATAGTTAGCAATGTTTCCTCTAATTTTTCAAAGGCTGTGTGGGGGAAAAAGCTAAATCTATATATGTCTACTTAACAAAACATTTGTAGTTGTTATCTGCAGGCTTGCGGAGCCGGAGCAGAGGAGCCGGGAGCCGCTACTTTTTGCTGGAGCCCGAAAAAAATAATAATACAGAGTCTGCTTAGTGGAACCCTAGACACTGAGTAACAATTAAATCATACAATTCAAACAATTATAAAAAAAAAACAAAAAAAAATATAATAAAGTTTATGTATAGGCTAAGTGGATATTTGCCACGGGTCCGAATAACAATCAGACTTTATTGGGACGGGGTCCGAATAAAAATCGGAGTTTATTGGTACCCGGGTCCGAATAGTCACTTCGAATTTATAAATAATAAATATAAATACTGAAGTCTTTAAAATATTTTAAATAATGTATCATTTTACTATTTGATAATTTGATCTTTGAAATAACTTTTTATTACTTATGAAAATGGCGACTAGTGAAACCTCGGTCGAAAATAATATGATTCTGGATGCACTGAAATGGTTTGTTTTTAGTAAAACCGACATGCGTATATTTTTCAAGTTCCTGACTATGGGGGTGAACGCGGCAAAATTTGCATAACTTTTTAATCAGGGGCATGTTTGCGTGCCGCAATTACAAAAATTTTTGTCTTGTGTGCCGGATCCGTCAAATTTGTGGGAGCCGGAGCCGTATAAAAATTTGGCGGCTCCACAAGCCTGGTTATCTGTGTACCTGTGCTCAGCAAGTTCTTTGCAAGCACACATGTGCACTGCTTAGAGGGAACACTGATAGTTAGCAATGAATAAATAAATTAAAGAATTAAATAAATTGAAAAATGCTTTTAATAACTTTTTACATTCTCTTTTTAGAGATATTTTTGTTACTTTTATATTTGAATAAACATTAAGTTACTGTAACAGCTAAAGATAACACACTCCTAAAAATTTAATTACTCACTGATATATTACAAAAACTGTATTGCATACTACAAAAATTGTTTTTTATCAAATGAGATTTTGTATAATTTAAGAAGTTGCCAATTAGAATTAAGCACTTTATTTGAATGCTTGAAATTAATAATTCAAAATAAATTCTAAAGTTTACACTTGGGTCCAAAATATTCTAGGTAAACTTGGCAAAGAACTTTATCACCCTTTTCTATAGAGCCTCTGATAATGTTGGCTTCACCTGTTGATTGCCAGACATGTGCTACTACTGAGTCTCCTGCTGTACATTCATTGAAGTAACAAGCCTGAATTTTCTTTATACCATTGTTTACAGCATCTTTAGAAAAGTCTTTTAAGGCACTGGTCTTTGAAACACATTCATTGTCTTGTAAATGATTATCTTTCAAGTTTGTATCTAAAATTGTTTTGTCAAGTGCAGCATGAAGGCCATTTAGGATGAATTTAACATACTCAGCATAGTTCATGTGCTCATAATAATCAGTGTTGTACCACATGACCTAAAAGTAAATATAAATTAATCATAAACATATTTCACAAAACAATGTTACAAAGTTGACTCAATTTAAAATGAATGAAGCATCCGGATTATAAATGATAAAGTAAAACCTATTTCTATTATGTAACAACACAGGAAAAATATTAGTAAAACTTTATCCCTCTTGAAGAGAGTTTGAAGAGTATTGAAATGTTGGGAAAACATTGCAAGGGAAAATTTTTTTTTAAAGTGACCACCCATCCATTTAATTGCATATGGCATGAGATTAGAGCATAGTATGATTTTGCTTTCTTTGCCTAAGGTTCACTTATAAACAAATGTTGTTTTCTTTTTAAACACAAACTATGCAACTCTAAATTCGCATAAAATCTTTTTGCCTAAATTTAGGCCTGACTGATGTACATGAGTTAATGTACCTGATTTTTACATGTTAATCTTGCCACATTTATTGCTGTTTCCCTTTAAGACAGGGGTGGGAAAATTTTTTCTACGGAGGGCCACATTTAAAACTTGATTATTGTCGGCGGGCCACATATATATTTTGTCAACTTCAATACAGTCTACAAGTTATGAAAATATGAGTTAATGATAATAACCATGTATTTGTCATTTAATTTCACATTCACACTCTATTACACATGCACATTACATTTTAAAATTCGAGCTAAATCTAAATTATTTCAACAAAAGTTTATTGTTACATGTTATAATAATTATGCAGACGAAGGAACTTAATTTACATACAAGCTTACCACAGGGTTCAATTATAATTAATGAGAAGTATGTTACTGTTCACAATTTTGGGATAATGTTCTTGAACTGTGGAACTAGTTTACTGGTTGTGATTCATATGACTGCATTTAAATTGCAGTCAGTCAACATCGATCTGTTCTTAGATTTGTTTATTTTCATACAAGAAAACGCTTGGACCCAAATAGTGACAATACCTTGGCAACAAAGTTTTTTAGATGTGGGAATGCCGCTGCTGGCAAACATCCTGATAACTCCAGAACTGACTTGAACTTCCCCTTCAGGTCATAATCTGCTTATATGTCAAGCAGCTCTGACTAATATTCTTTAGCCATAAAACTGATTTAATATCCCTAGATTCGAATCAAATTTTAAAAATATCGCAAGAAATCTAAACAAAGAGAATTGACATCAACATAGGACCACAACATGTACTCGAGTTCAGGTCGCATAATATACTCTGACAGGCCACATGCGGCCCACGGGCCGTAGTTTGCCCACCCCTGCTTTAAGATATCATTTCTGGTAACATTTCCAGTTTTTAGCAGGGAATGCATGCATATTAATTTTTTTCAAAGAAAAATAATTTCGAGAAGTCAAACAATAAAAAAAATGCAGATTTATTCAGTTATAGGAATATTTACTAACAAAAAATTATAAACACGAGACATTTTAATTTAGTTTTCTATTTGACTTACATTGGTGGTATAAGAAAACGTTTCATTTGGCCTCAAGAATTTTGAGAATTTATATCCTTCATCATATAAGCACTGGCCAGCAAATTTCTCTCTGAACCAGCCTGGAATAGGGGCAGCACGTCGGCTCACTTTATCAACAAGTATAAAATTGTTCTTCTGTGTCATCAACCTTTCATTACTGTCTGAAGTAAAAAAGTCCATATGAAACAAAACGGTGGACTGACCAATATGTCCCATTGTAAACTTGATTTTAAACATCCTTTTCGATATGTTGGGATTGTGCAGGTGTTGAGTTGCTTCAATTTCTGTGGTCCTTACAAACAAATTATAATCTTTATGTAATTCTTTGAGTCCAAAGTAAGATTCATTATTATCATCAAAAATAAAAAAATGAGTATATCCTCCAATCATTGCTAACATTTTCATTAATTGAACAACACACACATTACCTAAGAAAGAAAAATATATAATGTGTAAGCTAACTGTTACTACTGTTAGACAAAATACAATGTAAACAAACTGTTGGAATGTAGACAATGTAAACTAACTGTTAGAAAATATACAATCCTTCAAATAAAGTAATGAAAATATTTTTTTTGAGTGTTGGAATATTGTAATTGAAAATTAAGTTTTTATTTAATAAACTATTTAACTATTGTATCAAATATTTACATACCATCTCTGTCAATGTTTAAAACGTTTAATCCAGGATGATATATGGTAATAGAAAAAGGCTTTTGTGAAACAGTCACGGAACTTTTGGTAACCTCTTTCACATACTGCATCCAACTTGCAATTGACCTAAAATATGAAATAGATGTATTTTAATTTAAATTGTATATTTTGGCAAGTACTTGAAGCATAATTTATAGCTTTAACAAACATTTTTATTTGAGTATGACAAAGGAGATAACGAATCTTTTTCTTTGGAAATAAATTTTTTTTTTAAATATGAAAGAAATAAAAACTCACATTTTCTTTTATATTCAGCTTTAATGAGTAACTTAAGAACCTATAAAAAGAACCAGAAAAAAATTGACTCCAATGAATGAAAAAACAGTTTGAAGGAATAATATTGAAAATTTTTGGTTAAATGTAAAGAAATATCAAATCCCACTAAGCTATCATAATATTATTTTGAACAAGTTTAATACAGATCAAATTTTTTCATTTCTAATGTGAATTTATAGTTATGCTGTTTTTGGTTTAATTTTTTTTTTTTTGGAAACAAGAATTTTAAGCTAATTTTTATTAGGGTTGTTAAAAGACAGTTATACTTATAGATATTCAAGAAACACTGTATTATACCAGTGGCAAGACAAGGCTAAACTAATTGGATTGCTAAAGTCCTCGAGAAGGCTAAGTAGATCAAAGTCCTTCTAAGGTTGAGATACTCATCTCTTTGATCCTTTAAACCACTATGGAACTGTTTTTGCAGAACTATTCTTTACCGTAATTGACAACGCAATGACAAAGGAGGCACAACAGGAGAAATAGAGGGAACTTTGAGGCACAACAGGAGAAATACAGGGAACTTTCACTATAACCTGAAAAATTCCCTTGGTTCACTGAATCACTCTCAAGATTTTTTTTTAAAGCACCATTGCCAGCATAATAGGGTATAGTGTGCCCACTAACATCTGCCGGGATGGCAGAAAAAGGGTTTTAAGACCTGCCTAGACCAGGAGGGGGTGTGTACTGCTGATAGGCTGGAATGGTAAGGGCAAGGGTTTTGTCCTGCCACTCCTTCAGAGGGTAGGGTGTAAAGTGCCTGAACCCCCCCCCCCCCCCCCCCAGTATGGTACTACTTACTACTTACAGAACACCTGTTAGCCTTTAAATTTTATAGGTGTCTGAGAAAAGAAATGACACATAAGTTTAAGAAATATAACTGTCTATTATATTAGTTATTATTTCGTTAAATGAACCAAAAATTTCTTTATGGCCGACTATTTGTCATTAAATAATAAAATTAATAACAATTAAATAAATGTATAGTAGTCTC
Organism: Bulinus truncatus; assembly: GCA_021962125.1. Taxonomy (NCBI): domain Eukaryota; kingdom Metazoa; phylum Mollusca; class Gastropoda; family Planorbidae; genus Bulinus; species Bulinus truncatus. The sequence goes on along the minus strand of JAGDYQ010000003.1, from coordinate 11,608,270 downwards.
CCCTGAATTTAGACAGAGGACACACCCACCCAAAACGATGGCTTCCGTGCACTTGCCTACATATACAAATGAGGACACAAGTCCTGTGTTGCCAATTTAGTATTTTTAATGCCAGATTTAGCATTATTATTTTGCGATCTAGCATCAAAAATTTGTATCTAGCATTTGGCAGGAAATTTAGCAAGAAAAATGAGAAAACATCAATTTACTACAGCGAGAACCAAACATTCAATTTATCCAAGTGGCTAGCCTGTCGGCTACTAACCACAGTCATTTATATCGTTAAACTATCTGCGAGGCGGTGTACTAAGCTTCTAAAACGCTGCACGAGCAGGATAGCGACTGTCAAAACAGCGACTGTCATAACATCGACTTCAAATGAGCGACGTAATCAGAATGGCGACTGTCATAACAGCGATTGTCAAAATGGCGACCGCATTATTATAGCGACTGTCATAATAGCGACTTTTCTGTCAACTTCAGAGTGAGATACACTCACTACTCACTGGTGGGACATAGTGAAGGGCTTAGAGACTGAAGACTATCCCCTTCGATGTTGTGATATAAAAGATGTCTAGCTGTTAAGATTAGAACAAGTAATGTGGGTAGAAAACAACATAAATGTAAAACATCAAACACTCTAGAAGTTGACCGCGGGCGACTTCGGACAGTCTAAGGGTCTTTTGAATAAATGAAAATTTTTTTTAACCATCTATATTCTATAACATGAAATGAACTCATTTACAGATCTTCTGCAATTCCTTCGAGCGATTGCTCACAATTTAGAAACGTGACTTAATTTGACTAACGTTGATCTCTTTCTATTCTGTTTTAAATCTTCTTTTTAAATCATGTAGTTAATCCAAATTAATGTTATTTATAATTCCTTATTGATCTATTTCTATCCTGTTTTAAGTCAGCGTTTTAAATCATGTGACAATGTATGTTGCCTATCAAATTCAAATTGAATGTTATTTTTAATTCATTAAATTCATCGATAATAAAAGAAATGTAATTTGTAATTTCTTTTGCCTTGAATTTGTATAATGAACAGTTGTAGCGATGTAATATATGTGTGTGTTTGTGTGTTTTCAGCTGTTGCCAGTTGTCTGATGAATTAGTCGCTGTTATGACAATCGCTCTTTTGATACAGTCACTATCTTGAGGTCGCTGTTGTGACAGTCCCTGTTTTAATACAGTCGCTATCATGAGGTCGCTGTTTTGACAGTCGCTGTTTTGACAGTCGTCATTATCTTGTTCAAGCTACCCACAACTTTCTCAGCGGATAAAGTTACCAAATGTGGTCGTTTTCGATTTACGCCCTTTAGCGTTCACACGTGTGTTCGTCGGTGTCATACAAATGTTCAGTACTGTAAATGGAATGTGTCCCGATCTGACCCATCTAACCATGTCAGCTAAGTTAGACACAAGAGATGTTTTATGTCAGCTGTTTGTGTAGTGTGTGAGAAAAAACAACTCTAGTCAAAGTTACACTTAAAGGTCCTAGTCAAAGTTACACTTAAAGGTCCTAGGCAAAGTTACACTTAAAGGTCCTAGTCAAACAAGTACAGTGATGAAATCTAGGTCATTCAGATATCAAATATAAGTCAGGCCCGTAGCCAGAGTGGGGCTAGGGGAGGCTGAGCCCCTCCCCCGTTCATGACCTGAGCCCCCCCCCCCCCGTGCATGATTTGAGCTTTTTGAAAAAATTTTAATAATAACGGCTATCATTTTGTTCGATAAATCAATAATAATAAAAACTTAAAGTTTATATTTTGGCAATCATTAAGGCTTTTTTACTTACATATATGGCTTATCTAATTTTTGGGCATAAAAGTAAAGTAAGTAAGTAAAGTAAAGTTCCCTTAACCCTAACGGGTCATCGGGGCAGATGAAGTGTAGAATTCATCTGTTTCTATAACCTCGGCATATGAAGGGGTTGTGTGGTTAGCACAACGCCCAGCCGCCTTTACTCCCCCAACTTAAAGCCAGGTACCCATTTTAAAGCTGGGTGGACTTGGGGACTATCACCAGGACCTGAGAAAATCCCAAGGTTCTCATTGAGATTCGAACCCGGGACCCTCCGGTCGACAGTCGAGCGCTCTACACCGCACGACCACCCGTCCCCTTTGGGCATAAAAGAATGAATCTTATTGAAGTTCACTTCTGGGTATTTTGGGCAGCATTGACATTTATGACTTCAACAGCCGTGTGTGAGAACAGTTTCTCAACCATCACACGAATGCTCACCCCATATCGCAGATCAATGTTACAAAAGCGTCTAAGCAATCTTGCCCTGCTTGCATTTGAAAAAAGATTTAACGACAATATGAATGCTTAAGCACTTTTAGGTAAATGCAGTGCTAAACCACGACGTTTGCAAATTTGAAACGTATAATAATATAAGCTCGCAACCAGTGCCGACGAGTTGGGGGGGGGGGGCAGGGGGGAATGCCCAGGGGCCCGGCGAGTTTTAGGGGCCCGGACTGAGCTGGCCAATCAAGGTTTTAAAAACTAAATATCAGCACGGGGGCTCGTGTCACCCCTGTCGATGGGCCTGTTCGCAACCTTGTCATAGTTTTATATATTGATATCTTCTGAGGACAACTAGCAACTTAAATAAGTTAATAAAATAACATTGACTTCTGGCTTCATTTTTATACATATGTATAATAAAATAATAAAGTACAAACTCCGTGATTTCTGAGTGATTTAATTTGCAAATTTACTTTTTAGCAGAATTAATTTTATTTTAAATTGAATAATTGCGACTGGTCAGTTTGTTGTTGATAGATCTGTTCTTTGTTTTCAATATTTTATAAGAAATATCACACAAATAGCTAAGCTATATTCGTGCATCTTTGTCGTTCTTCCCGGGTTGTACGTTAAACCAACAGTATAATAATATAAATCAGGTATCTATTATGTAACAATTGTGTAGCAGAACAAATGGTCAATATATTTATAACAGGAATCAGAAATTGCTCAGCCTCAATAAATTTTTATCATTAAAACTCTTTACTATTTAAATTATTTTTAACAAAACTGCCACATGCCATGCATTATTGAAACGTAGTTAAAATTATATATTTCTAATTAATAGCTAAACAATCTGTACTAAAATGCACCATTCCAGATATGGAACTGCAAAAAACCCCTCCTCTCCGTTCGTAAGCTTTCGGCGCTTAGCGCCTCCATCTCCCCCCCCCCCCCCGAACATTTCTTCTACCCCCCCCCCCCCTGTTATCGCAAGTTTAGGTAAGACATCATTAAATTATCGAAATATTTTTTTGTTCTAAGACCAATTTTCAAAATGAAAACAGTTTTGGCACCCCCGGTCAAATTTTGCCCCCCCCCGTCAAAGTTGTCTAGATCCACCCCTGTGCCCCAGGATCATTTCTCCCCCCCCCCGAAAAAAATTTCTTCGCACCCCCCCCCCCCACCCCGCGAAAATTTCTTCAGTCCCCCCAATCCAATAATCCTGGCTACGGGCCTGATATAAGTCATACAGTGATGAAATATATGTCATACAAAATGAAATAAAGGTCATACAGTGATGAAATATTGTCCTCACTGTTGTGAAATATTAGCCTAACAGTAAATATTTCATCATTCCTGTGTTTTTCCTCAGTTAATATTGATAAATATCTTCTGTAACAGAATGTGTTATTTTTACTTAAAGTTGTCAACTTCACTACCTATGAATGAGTACTTAATGTTATCCGATCGGTATAAAACCTTGGTGATATTGTTTTCTCATACAAAAAAAAACAACATTTTTTGAAAAATTCACAAGAATCCCTACAGTAAATTTATGGCTACATGCAGTGGCGCAACCAGCGAAAAATGCTGGGGGGGGGGGGGCTCACATATGGAAAAAATACAGTTTGACAGTTTGACAGTTTGACAGTCTTTTTAGTAACTTTATATAGTAAAATATGTATTGATGATTTGGGCTCAAGCCCTCCCTGCCCCCCCCCGGTTGTGCCACTGGCTACATGCCATACTGTGATGAACTATAGCAAAAAAAAAACCACATTTAATAATACAATTATGTGAGAAGAATAAAGTAATATTGATCTATTTCCAATTTGAGAATAAAAAAATGGTGTATTAATATAGATTACAAACAAATGGTAACTGTTTCAGAATATGTACGCATTACACAACATCTATCTGTACTGAATAATGTAGGTACTGTAAGATGAAGGTTATTTCGTTTGATTGCTTATTTAAAAATATAATTATTGCAATTATATTGAATGATAAGGCGGCGTATGCTACAACGCGGGATGACTAGTTATATATATATATATATATATATTAGGGCTGCTGATTAAACTGCGTTAATTTGCGATTAACGCGTCAAAAAAAATTTGCGATTAAAATTTTTAACGCAACACTTAAATGCGTTAATTTGACCAAATGCGGAAAGTTCACCAAATCGATAAATAACAGAATTTCACTCAACCATTTGAAGTTTAAGGTCCGTTCACTTATTGAGTAGGTCTACCACCCACTCCCTGTCGCAATTCGCACATACCCTCACCCCCAGGTATGTCGACTGAAGTCCCACTTGTAATATATAATGAAGATGTTTTGGTTATTTAGCCCTTCGACAAGTAAACCTCCTGCTCCCTTCCCTGTCAGTGTAAAAAGAGAAAACTTTCATTCACTAGTTAACCTTATATACTGTAGTGTATTGGTGGAGGTATAATGAACCCGTTTATGATTAGATCAAAATAACGAGAATCTAGAAATTGTGTATAATTTTTTTGCGCATAATTTTGTATCGTATTTTGATAGTATATTATCTTGCTCGTCTGCAACAGCTGAACTAATAATACATCTGTACCCAAGACAGTGGTTGTATTTTTCATAATTATTGTGATACTGAGTTAAATTTTATAAATGGCTGTTGATTTACTGCAATTAAAGCGTAATTAATGCGTTTAAAAATGCGATTACATTTTTTAACAGAAACACCTAAATGCGTTAAATTTTACCCAAAAGCTGTTTATTTCAGAGTTGCAGAAAAAATTAAAAAATCAGTAAATAACCCAATTCTATAACCAGATCAGACGAGATTTAAAAAAAAAAACAAGAAAAAAAAGACCCCCGTTTGTCACGTTTGCATAAAATCATAGCAGCGATATGACCTTGAAACAATAGGATTGCCATTTCTTAATTCAAACTTATGATCCTGAATGATACAATTAGTGAACATCTGCACGTGTTATAGCTTGATTGACAAGTGTCATGGCTTTGAAACAATATGTAACGTGTGGTTGGTAAGTGACGTCATCTTTCTGCAGCTGTGTCTAAAATGAAACTGGGATGGGCAGGGGGGGGTATAAAAAAACCCGCGTTAACAACAAGGGAGCAAATACTTTCTTGCTATATTATTATTTTATGAAGGAAAGGCACATATGGGATGCATTCGATGGGAAGTGGAGGGGGATATGTACGACTAGTTTGAGTACAAACAAATGTATTATATTGTGTCGATTAAAATGTGCGTTAGTTTGCGATAAAAATTTTAATCATGCGATAATTGCGATCAATTTTTTTAATCGAACAGCAGCTCTAATATATATATATATATATATATATATATATATATATATATATATATATATATATATATATATATATATGTAAGAACATAGACAGACATAGATAGATAAACAGAGATATTGTTAGATAGACAGAGATATAGATTGATAGATAGTTATATAGATAGACAATCAATTATTGTATCAATGTAGATGTTAGCGGGAATCCCCTATGGCGACGCACCAAATAAATGGGTTATTGAACGGAAGTGAAAAGGGACGGGTGACAGACGGTTGACGAGGAAAAGAAAGAGATCATTGTTTTTGACACCCTTGTTTTATTTGAGTTTGGGAAAGGTGTAGAATCAGGAAGGAGCTCTCTCTCTCTCTCTCTCTCTCTCTCTCTCTCTCTCTCTCTCTCTCTCTCTGAACTCTCTCAGTATTCTGCGGGCTGAGACTTAGTCTCTTAGAGCCCGTGAGATCAGACTTGCTGTGTCTCTCAACATCTGGAGACTGCCATAGAGCCCAATGGCCAGCAAGCTTCCGGACTGGTCCACCCTGTGGTCCACCAGTCCGGGGCACTCGAAAAGCAAATGATCTACGGTTTCCTCCACTTCCCTGCAGTGTCTGCAAATGGTGTCGACATTGGGCCTCAACCTCCCAAAGTACGCGCCAATAGGACAGTGCCCAGTGCGGAACTGGGCAATTAGCGCCTGCTCGACTCGCCTAAGCTTCCACCACGGGTCAGTTTTGGACGGCCGCTCCAGAAACTTACGGACGTTAACTCCGTTCACCCCATGGGCCCAGTTCGAGAACCACTTCGATTGTCCAAAGAGACAGATCTTGGCACGCGCTGCCTCAAATGAGCTCTTTCTTGGACTCATGGGCTGCACTTTGGGATCTGTCGACTGTTGAATTGCCTTGGCAATGCAGTCTGCCCGTTCATTTCCAGGCACGTCCACATGCCCGGGAACCCATTGAAGGGTCACATGCACACGATGTTGGGACGCAAGACCCTGTATTGCCATCAGCATGGCTTCCAGCAGAAGCGGCCATTCTCCCGTCCCTTTTACAGCTTGGAGAACAGAGAGCGCGTCAGTGAAGATGACAATGTCTGTAGCAGGCAAAGTACCCTCACCAATTAGCCCTCCAATGTGGTCCACTGCCTCAGTAATGGCTGTCATCTCTGCCTCGTAAGCACAGAGCGACCCACATAGGCCTGCATGGTCTTTCACAAAGCCAGTTTGTGGGAGAGTGATGTGGACCCTAAACGAGGAGCTTGTCCGACCGTCAATACTGGTTACAGAAGCATCAGTATAGGCCAGTACAGCGTCCCCCGAATAGGTTCCAATCGTCTCCAAAGCCACATCAGTGATGGTTCGGCCATCCTTTGCGTTCCCAGCATTGGTTTCGACCAGGGTCGTGCGTACCTCGGGCATGTAGAAAGCCTCGCCAGGAGGGACCCTAGATACTGTCTCCAGCATTAGGCGGTCAGTCGGCAACTTGATCTCGGAGGCAAGTCTTACTGCGTGGTGCATAAAAGACTGCATCGAGAGCCGCTTCCTTTCCACCCAGCCATCGACCATCTCCCTTAGGACAGAGGTCTCCTCCTGCCGCTTAAACTGCTCATACGTAGTTATAACGGCCTGCTCTCTACGGATACCCAGAGGTGGCACATTTGCCATGATTTCCACCGCTGCTGTGGGTGCCGTTCGAAAAGTGCCTGTGATCAGTCGGAGAGCCTGGTTTTGCACAACATCTAAGGCCTCTAGAGAGGACTTAGACCCATAGACCTTACTGTACCCATGTACAGTGACCTCAGGACATCTGCTCGAGCCCCCCAGGACGTGCTCGCCAATTTTTTGACAATATTCAGTCTATCAGAGGCGCAGCGGGCAACCTCCGAAAGATGTGTGCAGAGAGTAAGCTTTCTGTCAAGTGTAACTCCCAGGTACTTGGGCTTCGGTTCCAGAGCAAGAGCCGCACCCTCTACCTCCAGTCTGAATGGCTCCTTGAGGATACTCGTGCCCATGGTAAACAGCGAGTAGACTTATAAAACATTACCTCCGGTCAACCATGAGCCAGTCGAGATGTGATTTTGTCGGATATGGCTGTTCTGTCCATTGAACGCGAGCTTAGAAGACAAATAGATTTTGACGATGTCATTGATCTGTTTGCCGCAATGAAAACAAGAAGGCATTCCTTCTAGGACTATAGTATCGAAGGACATTTTTTTGGGCTGTGTATTGTCGTGTTTTGCGTTTAGATGTTCTGAAAATGAAAAGTTGCATTCTTTGAATCTTTGGATTTGAACCATTTGTTTTGTGGTATTTGATTCGGATTTTGTCTTGGGTCATACATGTAAGCAGTAACGTACCGGTCAGTAAAGTAGAGCCTAGAGGTAGAGTATTTATGAAAATTTAGCTACACCTAACCATTCAGCAAAGGGTCGTGTGTGGTCACTGGGGTAACATTTGAACGGACCGCCCCGGGTGACGTTTACTCTAGCTACGCCACTGTTTGGCTGTGCAAAAAAAAAAAGATAAAACTCATTAAAACACAAAGCTAACATTATTCATCCTCTCCACTACTTTGTTCGGTTTGTCTGGACTTAAAGTATCAGAGGACGGATACATTCGGAAACAAAAATGAGTACGGACAAGGGGATGGGTAAAATACAAACTGTCCGTTTAATTAGGCAATTTCAAAACTTAATTTATTCTTCACTCTTGTTGTCTAAAGTTAAAGCAAGGAATAGGAGCAAAGTACACATTAATAGAAAACAATAAATTAGAAGATCGGATAAAGGCAGGGCCGCTTTATCAACTGTCATCACCGGCTCTGCTTTAGCTAATGTCATCCCTGCCGGAGATGACATTTATCCCCGGCTCTGCAGAAAAATTTTTTCATCCTCGGCATTGGTTTTTTCTTAAATCGAGCACTGACTGAGGCTCCTATATAACAATGATTGGCCTGGTCAGGGACCCGTTAGTCCCGGGGCTCCTATATAACAATGATTGGCCTGGTCAGGGACCCGTTAGTCCCGGGGCTCCTATATAACAATGATTGGCCTGGTCAGGGACCCGTTAGTCCCGGGGCTCCTATATAACAATGATTGGCCTGGTCAGGGACCCGTTAGTCCCGGGGCTCCTATATAACAATGATTGGCCTGGTCAGGGACCCATTAGTCCCGGGGCCCCTATATAACAATGATTGGCCTGGTCAGGGACCCGTTAGTCCCGGGGCTCTTATATAACAATGATTGGCCTGGTCAGGGACCCGTTAGTCCCGGGGCTCCTATATAACAATGATTGGCCTGGTCAGGGACTCGTTAGTCCCGGAGCTCCTATATAACAATGATTGGCCTGGTCAGGGACCCTTTAGTCCCGGAGGCTGGTTTGAGCTCCAGTCAGGACCAATGGATTATTTCAGGTCATGGTGAAAGTCCCCGCCATATCTTCTAAAACGACACCATGGCTGTACATCGTGATCTAACTATTGAACATATTTTTGTTTCGTTATTGTTGGTTAGTTTTCATTAGTTACATTTTCCCATTATACTAAGGACAACAGAGCGCATCTGACGTGTAAATTGTAGGGGAAATTATTTTATTTCTAATTCAATGAACCAACCGTGATCCATGAATACAAAATTACTTCTTTAGTAAATACAACTTTCTTTCAAGTTAATTGCTTGCAAAAGTTTCGATGAATGCAACTTAATTCACATTTTTATTTTTATACAGCCGCTTATTGAGTAGACATAATTTTTTATTGATTATTTAGTTAAATTGTTTATTTTTTTAAACACAAAACGCGGTAAATAATACGATGCAGTGTGATCTTTTAACAAAATGGATATTCGTCATGTCTTTCTATCAACACACTCTTCCTTTATCACGTAAGTAGTGTTAAGTTTTAATATAAGAATCAATTATTTCATCATTTTAATTCAGTTCGGTATAATTTCATCATATAGGTTAAACGCTTCATTTAGGATTTTGTTAGGATGCAAGGGACCGTTCACAAAAACTATAACATATAACGTTCGGAGAAGGGTTTCCGGATTTTGTTAATATTTCATTATAAATGGAGGGGGTGGGGGTTAAGGGCTGGTATTCGTTGATTATGTCTTTTTTTTTATCTTACTGCAAAATGAAAATCAAACATGCATATTACTTAAAAATTTACTTACTCGAGACAATCAATGCATAGGGTCTTAACATAACTGTAGTCACATACATAGGGTCTTAACCTAACTGTAGCCACAAACATAGGGTCTTAACCTAACTGTAGCCACAAACATATGGTCTTAACCTAACTGTAGCCACAAACATATGGTCTTAACCTAACTGTAACCACAAACATAGGGTCTTAACCTAACTGTAGCCACAAACATATGGTCTTAACCTAACTGTAGCCACTTTGTGATTTTGTCTTTCCCTCGAAATGTCTCCTTTTAAAATATCATCTTTTTTCGATATCTCAAGACCAGTGCCGTTTCTTAGAATTAGGAGTGCCCTAGGAAATGGTACCTGTGTGTGTGTGTGTGTGTGTGTGTGCTATAAATAGCTTTTATCTTAAGATGATGATATGACCATTTTTCATTGCTATCAACGGGTGTTTATTGGGGCCAAATATAATAGACAGAGGCAGATTAAACGGCCTCAAATGCTCCCATTAATGAGGAACTATAAAAACCGAACTATTTACTCATTTTACTTTTATTTTACCTTTTTATGTCTCGAAATTTTTAATGACCCAAAATATTTTCTTCTATGTCAGTATTGGTCAGCCTCCAGTTACACAACGTTCAAAACAAATGATCTAAAAATTCACCCCCCCCCAACCACCATAACGTTCAAAAACAAAATTAAGGACTGCATCCTTCCTTCTTATATAAGAAATCAAACCTAAAAATACCCCACTCCCCAAATCAACAGAAAGGTTTCGGATAGACAAAGTAGGTACAAAGCAATACTGTAAAACATATTATATTCATAGCAGGAAAAATACCGAATACATTTTGTAAAATGATAAACACACCAGAGAAGCAGTATTAACATCGAGTTATGTATTTGTATTTATAAGTCTATCAAAATTTGAATTAGTATTTTTATGAAATTATTATTTTTGGTTTCTGTATCATCGTCTCGCAATAAATAGGAAAAGAAACATCTCTCAGATTGAATCTCACGACAAATTCTGCAGCTAAAGTAACAAATTTCATCTTCAGTCTCTCAATGTTAGAAAATCATTAGCGACTAAAAAGTCAATTTGACTGCTCCACTAGGAGCAAACTTATTAGAAAAACATTTTTCACATATAGTACATTTTAATGTATGGCGTTTTTTTAGATAAAACTTTACCACCAGATTCAATATCTTTGAATTATGATCACATTCAATATCCTTGAATTATGATCACATTCAATATCTTTGAATTATTATCACATTCAATATCTTTGAATTATGATCACATTCAATATCCTTGAATTATGATCACATTCAATATCTTTGAATTATGATCACATTCAATATCTTTGAATTATGATCACATTCAATATCTTTGAATTATTATCACATTCAATATCTTTGAATTTTGATCACATTCAATATCTTTGAATTATGATCACATTCAATATCTTTGAATTATGATCACATTCAATATCTTTGAATTATGATCCCATTCAATATATTTCTCTGGATGAAGTAAAAATAATAATTTGGATGATGATTTGTTTGTTTCAGACCAATCCTAGACAAATTGAAAACAAGTTTGATAAAAATTATTGACCGTGGAAATCATGATTGCTCTTCATTAATTAAACATATCTGAGCATGAAGTCGATGAGAATCTTATTCCGTTTTTTTATCTTAAAAATACTATCAATAGCCCGTTCCGTATCAATTCAATTAGATTTACTAATAAATACTAGAAAAAATAACTGATTACATGACGATGCACTACATTGAACTGTTTACACGAGGACACACTACATTCAACTGTTTACATGAGGACACACTACATTCAACTGTTTACACGAGGACACACTACATTCAGTTGATTACACGAAGACGCACTACATTCAACTGTTTACACGAGGACACACTACATTCAACTGTTTACACGAGGACACACTACATTCAACTGTTTACACGAGGACACACTACATTCAACTGTTTACATGAGGACACACTACATTTAACTGTTTACACGAAGACGCACTACATTCAACTGTTTACACGAGGACACACTACATTCAACTGTTTACACGAGGACACACTACATTCAACTGTTTACACGAAGACGCACTACATTCAACCAAGAGACAGTTGTGGTTCTACGAGATTTTTTAGGTTTAAATTTTCATGTGTCGAAAATAAGACATTGTCATAGACAATTATAACATATTTGAACATAATGTAATGTATTTTGTCTGCAGCTTTAACATTTACTTTCCGAGCACTGAAGACTAAAGGCGACATCGGCGACAGGTTTCTGTTCAACATTACTTATCACTCAAAGAAAACAGGAATGGAGTTTGGAGTTTTAATTTACAGATCAAAGTCAGTTACTGTAGACACATTCAAATTGGATACATTCATCAATATTAAAATCTTTTTATATTTCAGTTTTGTTATATTTGTATCAACACTTGGATAGTATTTCGTCTCTAATGAATTAGTTGTTAAATATTTGTTTTTGAGTGTGTTTGTATTATTTTGATGTCAGAAAAGACTCTTTGAGGTGAATGTATTATTCTGAAGTTAGAAGAGACCATTTGATGTGAATGTATTATTCTGAAGTTAGAAGAGACCATTTGATGTGAATGTATTATTCTGAAGCTAGAAGAGACCATTTGATGTGAATATATAAATTCTGAAGTTAGGAGAGATAAATTCAATTTTATTACTATAGGTTAGGATCAAATTGATTATTTTTAATTGATGTTTTACTGCAGTATTTATTGGAATACTGTATATAAAGTCATATTTTTATTGTATTATATTACAGTACTTTAGTAGATCACTGTATATCAAGTCATATTGATGAAGTAATCAACCCTTCACCACAGTCAAGTATAAATATGTATGTATGATTTGTGTATATTTGTTTGCTCTTATATATTTTCAAAGTTAACACAGAGCGCATTTCGTGCGTCTCATACAAAAATATAATTTAAATATCTTCACTGTCATCATTTTTATAAGATAAAGTGAATGAAAGTAAATAAAACTTGCTCATTGGGAGCCGGACAAGATTTATTCAACTTTCCCATGTGGCTCTAAAGGTCACATTGGGCCCACAGTGATATGGAGTAAAGAAAACACTACAACTAAACACACACACACACACACACACACACATAAAATAATGCATGTCTGTATCAACTCATATATACTAGTATACAGCAATGTTACATGAAGAGAGGAAAAAATACATATGGATATATTTTATGGCTTAGTATAATTGACACAATTATATACGATATTTATGTGCAGTTGTTTAATTGACACAATTATATACGATATTTATGTGCAGTTGTTTAATTGAAACAATTATATACGATATTTATGTGCAGTTGTTTAATTGAAACAATTATATACGATATTTATGTGCAGTTGTTTAATTGACACAATTATATACGATATTTATGTGCAGTTGTTTAATTGACACAATTATATACGATATTTATGTGCAGTTGTTTAATTGAAACAATTATATACGATATTTATGTGCAGTTGTTTAATTGACACAATTATATACGATATTTATGTGCAGTTGTTTAATTGACAAGCCTAGTAGCAGTCAAATCAATATTGTATTGATATAAAACTCTGGAGAAAAAAGTTTGCTTCGAGATATTTAGTATCAAATGAAAGAATTTAACAGAAAAAAATTACATTCAGAAATGCCAACTTGTCTAGGAACAGAGTTACGTTCTGAGAGCGTAAAAGAGACCTAAAATATCTGTCACGTTTTGGCAGCAGTAAAGAGGCCCCAGTTATCATTGTTCAGTCATCCGTCACGTTCTGGCAGCAGTAAGGAGGCCCCAGTTATCATTGTTCAGTCATCTGTCACGTTCTCGCAGCAGTAAGAAGGCCCCAGTTATCATTGTTCAGTCATCTGTCACGTTCTGGCAGCAGTAAGGAGGCCCCAGTTATCATTGTTCAGTCATCTGTCACGTTCTGGCAGCAGTAAAGAGGACGTGATAACATTGTTCAGTCATCTGTCACATTAGAAAACTCTTTGAAAAAACCGTTTTGTTGACATGGAGAGGTCTCACTACATAGACAGATGTTTTTATCTTCACGGACAGAGCAGACTTATACATTCTAATGTTTTGGATATTGGACAGAATAAAGTGAAGTACACGGTGATTGGACAAAATAAAGTGAAGTACATGCTTGAATGTACCATAGGTCTTCTTAATCACAATGAATAAATGAATATTTTGATGTTTCCATTTTTTTTCTAAATCAGTATGACATCATTTTTATGAATTTTTATTTTCTATCTGATCAGTTATTATAGAGAGTTCGAATATGTCTTTTCAAAAACTGGGACCTACAACATCACTGTTTATATCACTGATAAGGTTAGTTTGTGTTATATTGTATATATATTAATATATTATTTTAAGGCCATTTATACAACTTATTGTATGAGAATGTCTATCATTATGTCTGATTTGCTGCGTTAAAATTTGTAAAAAAAAACATCTTTGATAAAAAAACAATCTTTTAGAAATATTTCTGTCCACATATTTCAATTACTTAAAAAAATGTAATCTTTTATAGAAAGAGAATCGAATTTATATTGTTTAAAGACGCATCGATATTTATTTTGAACATCATGTGTAGATATGAATGAAGCCATAAATGATTTTCTTGACAATTCGTCAGAGATATTCCAAGTATCAGACTAGAGTTGGTTCGATTCTCTTCTATCAAAAATATAGTTGGATCGATTGTCTTCTATCAAAATATAGTTGGTTCGATTCTCTTCTATCAAAATAGAGTTGGTTCGATTCTTTTCTATCAAAATACGGTTGGTTCGATTTTCTTCTATCAAAATAGAGTTGGTTCGATTCTCTTCTATCAAAATAGAGTTGGTTCGATTCTCTTCTATCAAAATAGAGTTGGTTCGAGTCTCTTCTATCAAAAATATAATTGGGTCGATTCTCTTCTATCACAATATAGTTGATTCGATTCTCTTCTATCGAAATAAAGTTGGCTCGATTGTCTTCTACCAAAATAGAGTTGGTTCGAGTCTCTTCTATCAAAAATATAGTTGGGTCGATTCTCTTCTATCACAATATAGTTGGTTCGATTCTCTTCTATCGAAATAAAGTTGGCTCGATTGCCTTCTATCAAAATATAGTTGATTCGATTCCTTGCTATCAAAATGTCAGAATAACAAATAATCATAAGTTTTTTCGAAAACGAACTCGGTTGCCAAATATTTTCCCATCTGTGACGCCGGTCCATCAAGTATATGATTACATTTGATCATTACAGGTCGATAAGCTTTACAGAATAAATGTCACTTCCTTGGAGTTTCTAAATATAACACGCGATAAATACATTACTTTAATCGAATAAATCTCACATACGAAGTCTAACTTTTCGCTTAGCTACATATAAAGTATAACTATTTGCATAGTTACATATAAAGTATAACTTTTCGCTTGCTACAATGTTTCCCATGAATCTTTTGTTTATTCCAGTGGCGTACACTTGAATTATCCAATAAGAGTGTTATCATCAAAGTCAACCTACCAGCAGGATTTCAAACACATTCGACAGAGTGTTGGGAACCTTTGTTTCTGGCTAATAATATTGGTAACCATTTACACATTTAAAGGCAATTGCCGTTTGCAAACAATAGAAATAAATAAAGAAATAAACTTAATTTACCAACTCAGTGTAGATTCTGCGATGAAATAGATAAACATATACCATTAGTGGTTTTTTTTTTCCTATTTCCAAGAGTTGTCGGAATATCTGAATTCCAGAACTTTGGCGGTTGACTTCAGTGAATGGTTGCAGGTAAAAATAATTGAGTTTTAGTATCTATCTATCTATCTATCTATCTATCTATCTATCTATCTATCTATCTATCTATCTATCTATCTATCTATCTATCTATCTATCTATCTATCTATCTATCTATCTATCTATCTATCTATCTATCTATCTATCTATCTATCTATCTATCTATCTATCTATCTATCTATCTATCTATCTATCTATCTATCTATCTATCTATCTATCTATCTATCTATCTATCTATCTATCTATCTATCTATCTATCTATCTATCTATCTATCTATCTATCTATCTATCTATCTATCTATCTATCTATCTATCTATCTATCTATCTATCTATCTATCTATCTATCTATCTATCTATCTATCTATCTATCTATCTATCTATCTATCTATCTATCTATCTATCTATCTATCTATCTATCTATCTATCTATCTATCTATCTATCTATCTATCTATCTATCTATCTATCTATCTATCTATCTATCTATCTATCTATCTATCTATCTATCTATCTATCTATCTATCTATCTATCTATCTATCTATCTATCTATCTATCTATCTATCTATCTATCTATCTATCTATCTATCTATCTATCTATCTATCTATCTATCTATCTATCTATCTATCTATCTATCTATCTATCTATCTATCTATCTATCTATCTATCTATCTATCTGCTTGTCTGTCTCTGTATTTCGGTTATAATGTTGCATTGGCTATAGAAACTGAAATGCCTAACACACAAAATCGCCATTTTCATCTCTTTGAATAACAAATCAAATTATTGCTCACTTTAAAAATCATGAATAATTCAATTTGTAATACTGCATTGACTAATTACTTCACAACTTAGATAAATTAATTCATACAAAATCTACCATCCGTTAGTCTACTGTTTCACCATTTGGAGTAATGACATTGATATGACAAGATTATCTAATTATAGTAATAATTTTATTCTCAATAACTAATCACCTGATCTGTATTATTATTATAACGTGAGTGCTAGATCATCAAAATGATTAAGAAGAGCATGCTACTCTTATTTCCAAAAAATGTTGAACTTTTGAAATATGTTGGGGCATGAGGCCATTGTAAGCCACATAACGGTTTTTATTTGATATAAAATACAATAAAGAACACAATTGAATACGACTCTAGGAGCCACACTGAGCCGTCATGTGTCAAATATTTGAAAAATTTAAAAATGTAGTTACTTTTATTTTCTCTTGAAAATCTGTTTATTATATGTAAAAGTAAAATGTTTGGTTATTTGTACATAGTATAATGAACTAATATATAGATACAACTTAGCCATAATAAATTAAAAAAAATATGTAAAATAGATGCCAGAAAATTCAAAATTCATATTACAATAAACTAATGACCAAAAGGTTGATAGATAAAATTTTGCATACAGTTTTATAGACAAACGGTTACATTCAGTTTTGTATTCACCAAGTTTCCATTATTTATCTTTACTTCACTTTCGTTTTCTCTGACGTGTTTTGTCCGTGATCAATGAGTAGCTCAAAAGTTTGGTCAGAATGTCGACATGTTTGGATACGAGTAATGTAACTGTCCAATGGAGAATAGAGAAACTTCGTCAGCAGCCAGACGTGGATGAGACCACCTTGCCTTATTGCCTAAATCCCCTGAGGGTGGGAGAGGTGAGTGCTGAGAACTAGTCTTAAATCGTAAAATGTTCCCAGGTAAAGCCATTCTAAATGTAATTGTTTCACTCTGCTATGGAAAATATTGTACAGCTTGGACTTCGTTTTTTATAATATAGTTAAGTACAAATAGAAATACAAATTAAAAACATAATTCACGACATTTGATATTGGGTAAATCTTCTTATCAGATTTGAGCACATTAACTCTTTATACTAGGTCAAGTAGCATAAATCTCCATATCAGATCTTACAAAAAAAAAAAAAACTATAGCAATTAAAAAGTTGAATGTATTGCTAATTAAAAGTAAGCAAAATATATATTCTGAACCATTTTTCTGCTCATAGGTTTTACCGTGTAGAAAAAAAAATTGCCATTTCCATTCACTTATGGATTGCCCTTAAAACAGGGTCACTTATCCATAAGAACTTTTCTGGTCAAAAGCATCATTCCTGTATACATTCATATGAAATCTAATGGACCTCCAAATATCTCAAATACCCCCCCTCCCCCCCCTCCCAAAAAAAAAGAACCTCTCAGCCTAGAAATGTTCATTTAAGATTGAAACTAATTCTGTGTATTATGTGTGTACAAGAAACTAATTCTGTGTATTGTGTGTACAGTAAACTAATTGTGTGTACAGTAAACTAATTCTGTGTATTGTGTGTGTACAAGAAACTAATGCTGTGTATTGTGTGTGTACAAGAAACTAATGCTGTGTATTGTGTGTGTACAAGAAACTAATACTGTGTATTGTGTGTGTACAAGAAACTAATACTGTGTATTGTGTGTGTACAAGAAACTAATGCTGTGTATTGTGTGTGTACAAGAAACTAATGCTGTGTATTGTGTGTGTACAAGAAAGTAATACTGTGTATTGTGTGTGTACAAGAAACTAATTCTGTGTATTGTGTGTACAAGAAACTAATTCTGTGTATTGTGTGTGTACAAGAAAATAATTCTGTGTATTGTGTGTACAAGAAACTAATTCTGTGTATTGTGTGTGTACAAGAAACTAATTCTGTGTATTGTGTGTACAAGAAACTAATTCTGTGTATTGTGTGTTTACAAGAAACTAATTCTGTGTATTGTGTGTACAAGAAACTAATTCTGTGTATTATGTGTGTACAAGAAACTAATTCTGTGTATTGTGTGTGTACAAGAAACTAATTCTGTGTATTGTGTGTGTACAAGAAACTAATTCTGTGTATTGTGTGTACAAGAAACTAATACTGTGTATTGTGTGTGTACAAGAAACTAATTCTGTGTATTGTGTGTGTACAAGAAACTAATTCTGTGTATTGTGTGTGTACAAGAAACTAATGCTGTGTATTGTGTGTGTTCAAGAAACTAATGCTGTGTATTGTGTGTGTACAAGAAACTAATGCTGTGTATTGTGTGTGTACAAGAAACTAATGCTGTGTATTGTGTGTGTACAAGAAACTAATGCTGTGTATTGTGTGTGTACAAGAAACTAATGCTGTGTATTGTGTGTGTACAAGAAACTAATTCTGTGTATTGTGTGTACAAGAAACTAATGCTGTGTATTGTGTGTGTACAAGAAACTAATGCTGTGTATTGTGTGTGTACAAGAAACTAATTCTGTGTATTGTGTGTGTACAAGAAACTAATGCTGTGTATTGTGTGTGTACAAGAAACTAATGCTGTGTATTGTGTGTGTACAAGAAACTAATTCTGTGTATTATGTGTGTACAAGAAACTAATTCTGTGTATTGTGTGTACAAGAAACTAATACTGTGTATTGTGTGTGTACAAGAAACTAATTCTGTGTATTGTGTGTGTACAAGAAACTAATTCTGTGTATTGTGTGTGTACAAGAAACTAATGCTGTGTATTGTGTGTGTTCAAGAAACTAATGCTGTGTATTGTGTGTGTACAAGAAACTAATGCTGTGTATTGTGTGTGTACAAGAAACTAATGCTGTGTATTGTGTGTGTACAAGAAACTAATGCTGTGTATTGTGTGTGTACAAGAAACTAATGCTGTGTATTGTGTGTGTACAAGAAACTAATTCTGTGTATTGTGTGTACAAGAAACTAATGCTGTGTATTGTGTGTGTACAAGAAACTAATGCTGTGTATTGTGTGTGTACAAGAAACTAATTCTGTGTATTGTGTGTGTACAAGAAACTAATGCTGTGTATTGTGTGTGTA
Source organism: Bulinus truncatus (assembly GCA_021962125.1). Lineage (NCBI taxonomy): Eukaryota > Metazoa > Mollusca > Gastropoda > Planorbidae > Bulinus > Bulinus truncatus. The sequence continues at coordinate 11,588,807 of JAGDYQ010000003.1, read as the reverse complement.
CAAGAAACTAATGCTGTGTATTGTGTGTGTACAAGAAACTAATGCTGTGTATTGTGTGTGTACAAGAAACTAATGGTGTGTATTGTGTGTGTACAGAAAACTAATGCTGTGTATTGTGTGTGTACAAGAAACTAATGCTGTGTATTGTGTGTGTACAAGAAACTAATTCTGTGTATTGTGTGTGTACAAGAAACTAATTCTGTGTATTGTGTGTGTACAAGAAACTAATGCTGTGTATTGTGTGTGTTCAAGAAACTAATGCTGTGTATTGTGTGTGTACAAGAAACTAATGCTGTGTATTGTGTGTGTACAAGAAACTAATTCTGTGTATTGTGTGTGTACAAGAAACTAATTCTGTGTATTGTGTGTGTACAAGAAACTAATTCTGTGTATTGTGTGTGTACAAGAAACTAATTCTGTGTATTGTGAGTGTACAAGAAACTAATTCTGTGTATTGTGTGCGTACAAGAAACTAATTCTGTGTATTGTGTGTGTACAAGAAACTAATTCTGTGTATTGTGTGTGTGCAAGAAACTAATGCTGTGTATTGTGTGTGTACAAGAAACTAATACTGTGTATTGTGTGTACAAGAAACTAATTCTGTGTATTGTGTGTACAAGAAACTAATTCTGTGTATTGTGTGTGTACAAGAAAATAATTCTGTGTATTGTGTGTACAAGAAACTAATTCTGTGTATTGTGTGTGTACAAGAAACTAATTCTGTGTATTGTGTGTACAAGAAACTAATTCTGTGTATTGTGTGTTTACAAGAAACTAATTCTGTGTATTGTGTGTACAAGAAACTAATTCTGTGTATTGTGTGTGTACAAGAAACTAATTCTGTGTATTGTGTGTGTACAAGAAACTAATTCTGTGTATTGTGTGTGTACAAGAAACTAATTCTGTGTATTGTGTGTGTACAAGAAACTAATACTGTGTATTGTGTGTACAAGAAACTAATTCTGTGTATTGTGTGTGTACAAGAAACTAATACCGTGTATTGTTTGTGTACAAGAAACTAATACCGTGTATTGTGTGTGTACAAGAAACTAATTCTGTGTATTGTGTGTGTACAAGAAACTAATTCTGTGTATTGTGTGTGTACAAGAAACTAATTCTGTGTATTGTGTGTGTACAAGAAACTAATTCTGTGTATTGTGTGTGTACAAGAAACTAATTCTGTGTATTGTGTGTGTACAAGAAACTAATACTGTGTATTGTGTGTGTACAAGAAACTAATTCTGTGTATTGTGTGTGTACAAGAAACTAATTCTGTGTATTGTGTGTGTACAAGAAACTAATGCTGTGTATTGTGTGTGTTCAAGAAACTAATGCTGTGTATTGTGTGTGTACAAGAAACTAATGCTGTGTATTGTGTGTGTACAAGAAACTAATGGTGTTTATTGTGTGTGTACAAGAAACTAATGCTGTGTATTGTGTGTGTACAAGAAACTAATGCTGTGTATTGTGTGTGTACTTGAAACTAATGCTGTGTATTGTGTGTGTTCAAGAAACTAATGCTGTGTATTGTGTGTGTACAAGAAACTAATTCTGTGTATTGTGTGTGTACAAGAAACTAATGCTGTGTATTGTGTGTGTACAAGAAACTAATTCTGTGTATTGTGTGTGTACAAGAAACTAATTCTGTGTATTGTGTGTGTACAAGAAACTAATTCTGTGTATTGTGTGTGTACAAGAAACTAATTCTGTGTATTGTGAGTGTACAAGAAACTAATTCTGTGTATTGTGTGCGTACAAGAAACTAATTCTGTGTATTGTGTGTACAAGAAACTAATTCTGTGTATTGTGTGTGTACAAGAAACTAATTCTGTGTATTGTGTGTGTACAAGAATTAGGGACCCCCCCCAATTAATTCTAAAAATCAAATTTTATTATAAAATATACTTCTTTATCATTGCGTTCCAATTTTTTCTTATATAAAACTCTCCGCACAGCCCTCCCCCCAAAGTGCACATCCGCCCCCTGAAACAAAATTCTGGCTACGGCCTTGACGGTCTTAGTAATGATATATTAGCAGGCCCTGGTACTGCACTGATTACAACAAAACAAGAGCTGATAGAACACTATTCTGTTCCAATAATAACAATATTTTTTTTCTCTAAAATTATATTTGGGGGTGTATACTAAGTAGCGGCTATAGGGGGGGGGGGGTAGGGCGCTTGTGTCTCCGCATTGGGAGATTTTTAAAAATGTTACCTAGCAGCAGAAAACCTGAACGTCTAAGTCCCAGAAGTAACCCTTGCCAAAAACCTTCAAATGATCTCTCCCCAAACCCCCGCGTAGTGCTAAAGCCGACTCTGTATACACGCTTTATTTACATTAACAACATCAAAATACATCTTGTTTTTGATGTCTTGGCTAGCTTCATTGATGCCCATTGCCATAAGACGGGCGCGTCTTCCCAATACTTATAAAATTGATTTTAAAACGTCAACTATTTGACTTTCGAATGATTTTGTGGAATTGTTAAATTTGATTTGAAACGTCGGAATTCGAACAATTTCATGCAGTGTATGTGTCTATTTTGACCCCTTCCCCCGCCTTCCCTCAATTTCCGCCACTGAGTAGATCCTGAACAATTAAATCTTTAAAATATATCATAATGAAGGTAATTTTAAAGGTATACACAAAATCGTCAGGTAAAGAAATGTTTTTCCCATCAGGTGAACTTAACAACTTACATTGAAAAGTATTCTTACAATGTCTTCCCCGTACCCACGAATTTAGACGAAATGACGGTACAACCGTACAGCATTCCACCTGGTCTGTTTCGAATCTGTATGACGATGAAACGACTTTTGGAGAAAACAGAAGTCTGTGTAAGTTCAATGAATATAGTATGTTAGATAATTCATCTGTGTATTTGGAATCAATTAATTCATCTATGTACTTTGAATCATTTAATTCATCTGTGTACTTTGAATCATTTAATTCATCTCAGTTCTTTGAATCGTTTAATTCATATGTGTACTGTGAATCAATTAATTCATCTTGTACTATGAATCAGGCTTGCGGAGCCGAGCCGGAGCCGAGGAGCCGTGGAATCGCTACTTTTTGCTGGAGCTGGAGCCGGAGACAGAGCCGAAAAAATCTGGCGGCTCCACGGCTCCCAAATGTTTTTTTTTACAGCAGAATTTTTTTTAGCTTTAAAATTCCAAATTTGTTAGATTGTTTGCCTCCTACAATTTGAAATGTTGCCATGTTTTACGAACGCCACAACAGTAACAGCATTTAAATGATAGCGTGCACGCACATCACAACAAGAAATCTTTAATGGGGAATCGTTTTGTGTTCGTTTAAAATCTTGTTTACCCTCCGAAATTTTTTTAATGGCATGTTATTTTGTTATATATAATGTTTAAACAGTTTTATTTCATAGAATAATTGTATCAATCATTTAAAAAAACTTTTTTTACTACGACGACAAATAGAACACGTTATTTCGTATATTATTTGACCGCGAATTTGTAATAGACTAAAAACAAAATGGTTGCTTTCTGTATTTAACAATTTTATTATAAACAGAATAGCTGAAAAAGAGTAGATAAATTTATAAGGCTGTGGCTATCTGGGTCCGGGTCCGAATAACAATCAGACTTTATTGGGACGGGGTCCGAATAAAAATCGGAGTTTATTGGTGCCCGGTTCCGAATAGTCTCTTCGAATTTATCAATAATAAATATAAATAATGAAGTCTTTAAAATATTTTAAATAATGTATCATTTTACTATTTGATAATTTGATCATTGAAATAACTTTTTATTACTTATGAAAATGGCGACTAGTGAAACCTAGGGCGAAAATAATGATATGATTCTGGATGCAGTGAAATTGTAAAACCAACAATGCGTATATTTTTCAAGTTCCTGACTATGGGGGTAAAAGCGGCAAAATTTACATAACTTTTTATCAGCGGCATGTTTGCGTGGCGCAATTACAAAAAAATGTATCTCGTGTGATACTATCTTAATAGGAGCCGGAGCCGAGCCGGAGCCGTCAAAATTGTGGGAGCCGGAGCCGGAAAAAATATGGCGGCTCCGCAAGCCTGCTATGAATCATTTAAGTCATCTGTGTACTATGAATCATTTAATTCATCTGTGTACTTTGAATCGGTTAATTCATCTATTACTTTGAAACAATTCATCTGTGTACTTTGAATAAATTAATTCATCTGTGTACTTAGAAACAATTCATCTGTGTACTTTGAATAAATTAATTCATCTTTGTACTTTGAAACAATTCATGTGTGTACTTTGAATGAATTTATTCATCTTTGTACTTTGAAACAATTCATGTGTGTACTTTGAATGAATTTATTCATCTTTGTACTTTGAAACAATTCATGTATGTACTTTGAATAAATTTATTCATCTATTACTTTGAAACAATTCATCTGTGTACTTTGAATAAATTTATTCATCTATTCAAAAAACCTATGACTGATTCTGAGCACACAAAAAATACACATGCCAAGACATACACACGATTCCTCTACTTGGGGAATTATTACTTTGAATAGTTGCAATTATGTGCTATTATAGAATTAGGGTATCTAGGTACTTGTAAATCTACTTACCCTATATTGTATTGAATGTATACAAAGATATAGGTTATTAAAAAAATCATCTTGATATACATATTTATTTTATTAGAGCGATGAGGCAGTTTTTTTAAACTAATAGTTTCCAGTTAATTTTGCAAAATTAATGCTCTTTATAAGTAAAGAATCTATACTCTAAAGCAACACTTATTTTATAAATAGAGAATAATATAGATATGTAAGACTACATACAGTTAGGTACATACAGTTAGGTACATACAGTTAGGTACATACAGTTAGGTACATACAGTTAGGTATATACAGTTAGGTACATACAGTTAGGTACATACAGTTAGGTACATACAGTTAGGTACATGCAGTTAGGTACATGCAGTTAGGTACATACAGTTAGGTGCATACAGTTAGGTACATACAGTTAAGTACATACAGTTAGGTACTTTTATTGAATTAAGATATAAGGACAAGTGATTGAAGATTCGAATAAAAATATCCATATGTGGACAATGTATAGATACATAAAGTCATATGCAGAGAAAAGACAAACAAACGGGTACATAATTAGTTTGTTTGATCCAACGAACGATGGTCTACAGTAACTTATTACATTAGTTTTAAGATGCTTATTCCAAATCTTTACTAATTTTATAAAACTTTCAAATCTTCTGAGCTCTTTATCCAAATTGACTTTTATTTTAGTGCTATGTGAAAATTAATTTTTTTCTTAGTGCTATGTCAAAATTACTTTATTCTTAGTGCTATGTCAAAATTACTTTTATTCTTAGTGTTATGTGAAAATTACTTTTATTCTGAGCTCAATTTCAAATGTACATTTATTTTAAGGGCTATCTCCAGAGTGTTTCCAGGAACACTGATGTTTCCGATATGATATTAACAGCTTCAATCCCAAGGGAGAAGTCTTTCAGCTGGCCTATAGATAAAATGTTGAAATTGGATTTTTTATCAGAAACTTTCTTTTTTTATTCCGATCCCCATTCTGGAAACACAGGTGAAATATTTCTCAGGTAATTTTTAAATAATATTTTTTAGTTTATTATATGTAGTTCACTTATAATATTTACTATGCTGAATAAACCCTAACTAAAAGCTGGCTATGCAAATATATTTTAAAATACCAATGAAACTTAATAATTAAAAAAAATGTGGACAATTTACAGAGCAGAATGGCGATGTAACAGTGACCATGATCAATGTATGCGTGTCGCCCAGTCCTTAAGTCCAGATTTTAATCATGCTGATAACAAGAGTGGTTTTTTTATTCTTCCTCACACAGGTAGAGTCTTTTAATCCTACGTTTAATCGTACATTTTGTCTTTCTATCTCAGGTATGATTTATCTTACAGGTATTTTTTTTTCTTTCTATCGCAGGTAGGGGTCACCATTTACTGTCAATTAAATATTTTAGTACTCATTACCTTGTACTTACATAATAAAAAAGTGAACACTCATTTGCTGGTGTATTTGAAACGTTTGCATGGTGTACATATTTGATTGATAACTACTTTATAAGGGTTTATTTGTGGGTGTACAAATATGACTGATATCTCCTTCATGAGGATTCATTTGGATGGTGTACATGTATGACTGATAACTTTTTTATGATGATTTATTTGTGAGTGTACATATATGACTGATAACTACATCATGAGGACTCATTTGTGAGTGTACATATATGACTGATTACTCCTTCATGAGGATTCATTTGCATGGTGTACATATATGACTGATAACTCCTTCATGAGGATTCCTTTGCATGGTGTACATATATGACTGATTACTCCTTCATGAGGATTCATTTGTGAGTGTACTTAAATGACTGATAACTCCTTAAGGAGGTTTCACTTTTGAGGAGTGTACATATATGACTGATAACTCCTTCACGAGGATTCATTTGCATGGTGTACATATATGACCGATAACTCCTTCATCAGGATTCATTTGTGAGTGTACAATTTAGGGTGATAACTATTTTCATTATTTTTCGTAACGAAACTGAAACCCCTTACATTCGAGGAACAATTATATATAGATGACAGTAGCAACATTAATTTTTTTTTAAATTGAAAAAAGTTCCCCCTATTTTTAATTTTTCGTTCACATATCGCGCAGTTTGAACTCGCCCCAGCTTGGGGTGAGTTCACAATATATAACTATTTCATTATTGTTATAACTTCTTTTATTTTCTGTTTCAGGTGCAAATATATAATATATATTCTGGAATATTTTAGAACATTGTGGAATATTTTTGAATATTTTGGATAAACTATCTCGTTTTCAGTGCAAGATTGCAAGTCTTACTGTCAGGATAGTGAAAGTAGATAGACATGGATAGATAGAAAGACATATTGTTAGACAGATAGACAGATAGAATGAGTGATAGACTGATAGATAGATAGATAAATAGATTGACAAACGAATAGTACAGACAATGAAAATAGGTCAGGACTGATGATTAATAGCAGCAGCGTGTAGAGTTAGATGTTACGTAATTGGACAGGTGGGAAGACCAATGCGAGGCGAGAGGGACAGTGTTGGTCAGTTGTAGGGACGCGGATATATACATTTCATGACAGAAAGAGGGGAGTTTTAGTGTAGGTTTCGTTAAGTTTAAGGAAGGGAATTAATAAGGGGAGAAATGACGTGAGTGTGTGATTGTTTTCCAGGAGTTGATAATTTGTAATGTATTTGTGAAGCTGTTAACGTATAGTGGTGATTTAAATTTTATCAACAAATTAGAGTAAATAAAGTGATAGTGATTGTTCATACTCAAATCAATTGACTTGTCGCATTTTATTGGATGTAATTGTGAGATGCATAGTGTGTTGTGAAAGAGTTTAAAATATCAGAAAGTAAAGAAATAAATAAAATAATAAAGAAGACCTCGTGCCATCCCTTACACTTACAGAGTGGAAGAAAAGTGCAAAACATTTAATTACTTTTAAACCACAATAAAATGTCTAATAGAAATTCCAGCAACAGTGTTCAGTCAAACAGTTGTATTTGGAGGAAGAATCTACCATCATCTTCTAAACAGAAGAGGGATCCAAGAATTCCATCTGTTGAAAGGCTAAACAATCTCACACGGATGCCTACAAACCGTCAAATTCTTGGAAACTTCACTTTTCTGTTCAATAGCCAGAAACGGCGACTGGATCGAATCAAAATTATGATTACGGATATAGAATTGCTTTGGAGGGAAATTCTAGACTTTCCACTATTATCCAGCGCACTCATCAGAAAGAAAACTCAATTGCCTGATTGATTTATATGACAAAAACAAAAAGAATCCGTCTGATAAATTTACTACAACACTTTCTCAGTTATTTGATGTCACCAACGTTAATGGAGAATGGAAAAGCACGGAGGATAAAGAACTCTACCAGAGGCAAGTTAAGAGTGGAGGAAAGATTGGTTATTCAATGGTCAAACAAGCCCCTTTGGAATCAATCCACCCAAGAAAACGAATCCGACTATCAAAAAAACCCAATCACAAGCCAGCTCTTCTCAATCGCAACCTATACAAACACATACAACTGTCTCAGAATCTTCGGATTCTGAAACCTCTGCTTCTTCACCCGACTTGCCAACCTATTCTTCCACGTCATCTTCTCCTGAATGCAAACCGAAATACCAAAGAGCAAGCACTACAACAGCGGGTTTGCTAGTACTGCAAAACAACATTTCTACACATAAAGCATATGATGTTCTTGCAACCATTGCTGAACAGGGTCACGATGTGCCAGTTCCAAGTCAGGCGGGTGTCTGGAAACGAGTAATCTCTGTAGGACGTAAAATGAAAACCAAAATTGTTCAAAAACTTCAAAGCAAAGAACTCTATTGTCTCCAGTTTGATGGTAAAAGAGTTCAAGGGGAAGAGTATCAAGTAGTTCTGCTGAAAAATATGACAACCGAAATCAAACTTGGTATTATTAAATGTGAGAGTGGTTCTGCCGCGGCCATTCACAAGGAACTACATCAGCTACTTGATGAATATGATGCTTGGAAAAATATTGGCATGATAATATGCGACACGACCGCAGTAAATACTGGTCGTTTGCATGGGATTGTAAAGCTCATACAGGATGATGTCTTGAGCAAGGGCTTTCAGAAGCCACAATATATTGGGTGTCAGCACCATGTACTCGACCTCCTTTTGAAACATGTCATGAATTTTTTTATCCAAGAGCCAACGAGCAAACCAAAACTCAACTATTCCTTCATTGACCAATTAACACAAAACTATGTCACTCTTCAGGCTGATTACCGCCTCGTTGCGACAGATGATGTTAGCACAGACGAGAACCCTGGATGGCGAGATGATTTCAAGTTCTTATATGAATTATGTCAGGCATATCGTCATTACAAAACAACCTCACGTTGGCCTCGCATCAACTGGAAGAAACTACCAAATTTACACCAGGCAAGATGGAACTCACGTGCGATATATACTGTTATATCATTTTTTCTGATACCAGAGTGGCGCAACATCCTCACTCCTGCCTGCAACTTCATCTGCTACGAATGGGCAAATGCTTGGTTCCATTCTCAACACTATAATGAAGCGTCCTTCAATGAACTGTTTACCTCACTCATCAGGATAAAATGCAAGAAGGCAATTAAGTGTTTAAAGACCCATTGGTCAGTCGAAAAGTCATTAATTGACATTCCCAGATCTAACCAAATTGCTGAACGTGCTGTGAAACTGATGGAGGAACTTCATGCAAAATCGAGAAAATTTCAATTTTTGAATCTGAAGTTCATAGGAAAAAATATGTTTTAAACATTTCTTGTACATTCTGTACATATTACTAACTGATCTGTATCTTATTTGTTAATAAAAGTTGATTAGTTATTATTATTACTCTTTTGAGTTAAGCTAAAAAAAATAATGTCCTTTTTTTGAAAAAAGAAATATTTTTCCACTTTTTTCTTCCGAAAAAGGGGGAGGAGGGGGAACTTTTTTTAAAAAAAATCAAAAATGCAATTGATATTCTTAAATTACACATAAAAGTTCCTCGATTGCAAGTGGTTTCATAAAAATATTTTTTTTGTTATCACCCTAGTGTACATATATGACTAATAACTCCTTAATGAGGATTCATTTGTGAGTATACATATATGACTAATAACTCCTTAATGAGGATTCATTTGCATGGTGTACATATATGACTGATAACATTTCAGACACAACCGTCCACACTTAAAAAAAAAAGATAAAAAGTATTTTTCATATGAATCAGGGGCGTCATCTGTGGGGACGGCGGAACAATTCCTTTTGTTTAGTTTGCTGCAAGTAGTCTGAAATCTGCGTGGACGGCAGAACAATTTCTTTTGTTTAGTTTGCTGCAAGTAGTCTGAAATCTGCGTGGACGGCGGAACAATTCCTTTTGTTTAGTTTGCTGCAAGTAGTCTGAAATCTGCGTGGACGGCGGAACAATTCCTTTAGTTTAGTTTGCTGCAAGTAGTCTGAAATCTGTGGGGACGGGGGAACAATTCCTTTTGTTTAGTTTGCTGATAGTAGTCTGAAATCTGCGTGGACGGGGGAACAATTCCTTTTGTTTAGTTTGCTGCAAGTAGTCTGAAATCTGTGGGGACGGCGGAACAATTCCTTTTGTTTAGTTTGCTGCAAGTAGTCTGAAATCTGCGGGGACGGGGGAACAGTTCCTTTAGTTTAGTTTGCTGCAAGTAGTCTGAAATCTGCGGGGACGGGGGAACAGTTCCTTTTGTTTAGTTTGCTGCAAGTAGTCTATAATTGAAACGTTTGTACAATCTTATATCCATATTAAAAGTAAATGATTAAAAAGCATTTAGTTTTCAAACATATTTAACTTATGTCTCATTTGTGCTTTAAGCAAGTTAGTTAAATATTTAGTAAAAGGGTGTGTGTCTGCCTTTTTTTTCCATCAAATTTTTCTATGTCTGCCAGTTTTCTTACTTATTATCTGTATTCTTTTACATTATTTACACTTAGTATTTTTAAATGGATTTTAAATGACCTATAACATTTGTATTTTGCATATAGAGCTCATCTTTACAATGATGCCTTCCCAAGTAATAAATAGTGACCTAAGATTGGAATTGGCTATTATGATATCAGTTGTAGATACGCTAACCAACTTGACTGGTTCCAAACTAAAACAATGGGATATATCATTTAGTGACGGAATACAAACCATGGCCCCCTACATAAACATCAGGTAAGTACAAAACATGGCCCCCTACATAAACATCAGGTAAGTACCATGGCCCCTATATAAACATCAGGTAAGTTTAAACCATGCCCTCTACATAAACACCAGGTAAGTACAAACCATGGCCCTCTACATAAACACCAGGTAAGTACAAACCATAGCCCCCTACATAAACATCAGATAAGTTTAAACCATGCCCTCTACATAAACACCAGGTAAGTACAAACCATGGCCCCCTACATAAACATCAGGTAAGTACCATAGCCCTTTACATAAACATCAGGTAAGTAACATGGCCCCCTACATAAACATCCGGTAAGTATCATGCCCCCCTACATAAACATCAGGTAAGTACAAACCATGGCCCCCTACATAAACATCAGATAAGTACCATGCCCCCTACATAAACAACAGGTAAGTATAAACCATGGCCCCAGGCCCGTAGCGTGCGGGGGGGGGAGCAGAGGGCCGGGCCGCCTGCATTCTGTCTGGCCCCCTGCTTATTTGTTCTAAATCTAATCTAAAATGTATTACCTGGTCCCCCTGCTATTGCCTGGCCCCTGCTGTAGAATTTTCACGCTACGGGGCTACATGGCCCCCTACATAAACATAAGATAAGTACAAACCATGGCCCCCTACATAAACATCAGGTAAGTACAAACCATGGCCCCCTACATAAACATCAGGTAAGTACAAACCATGGCCCCCTACATAAACATCAGATAAGAACAAACCATGGCCCACTACATAAACATCAGGTAAGTACAAACCATGGCCCCCTACATAAACATCAGGTAAGTACAAACCATGGCCCCCTACATAAACATCAGGTAAGTACAAACCATGGCCCCCTACATAAACATCAGGTAAGTACAAACCATGGCCCCCTATATAAACATCAGGTAAGTACAAACCATGGCCCCCTACATAAACATCAGATAAGTACAAACCATGGCCCACTACATAAACATCAGGTAAGAGCAAACCATGGTTTTGTTTTCTAGCAGTGGTGTGTATGTGCCATGAATATATTATCAGTAGTTCTGTGAGTTATCAGTTATATATTCTAATCCAAATAACAACAGTTCACTAAAACACCGCATTGACAAGTTTCACAAAATTTTCGTTTTTCATTTTTCAGGCGCTACATCAACAGATGGAGGTACGTAATGTCATCCCGACCACTGCTACTGGTAGCCCAATGCTCGAACTGTGAATATTTTGAGAGGGAAAATATTAATTTCACTTGGGGTGTATACGACACATTAACGTAAGCATTCATTAGTAGGGTTCAACTAGGGTACATACACTTGAAAAACAACTTGTGCTCAAACATAAGTCTAGAAATGTAGTTTATTCGATCCACATGCTCCAAATAACGACAATAGTTACTCCCAATTTACTCAGTTTTTAATAACAACATTAATTATGAAATTTACTCGGTAATTTAATTTATTGTTAGTTTACACAAAATTTTTTTTAATGGATTAACGTAACTTTGTGTTTGTATTTTTCATTTTATATTTGAAAATATAATGATACATGGATGATATAGCTAACAATTATACATAGGTGATATATATAACAATGATACATGGGTGATATAGATAACACTGATACATGGATGATATAGATAGTAACGATACATGGGTGATATAGATAACAATGATACATGGATGATATATTATAACAATGATACATGGAAGATATAGATAGTAATGATACATGGGTGATATAGATAACAATGATACATAGGTGTTATAGATAACAATGATATATGGATGATATATTTTTATAACAATGATACATGGATGATATATTTATAACAATGATACATGGATGATATATTCATAACAATGATACATGGATGATATATTTATAACAATGATACATGGATGATATATTTATAACAATGATACATGGATGATATATTTATAACAATGATACATGGATGATATATTTATAACAATGATACATGGGTGTTATAGATAACAATAATACATGGGTGTTATAGATAACAATGATATATGGATGATATAGATAACAATGATACATGGATGATATTTTTTATAGATTAGAGCTGACACAAGTTCAGAGCAATACATTATATTTTGGAGTTCAATTTAATGAATTAAAGAGTACACTGTTCACAGTAGCTGTAATATGTAAGTATTTAATACGTAACTATACTTTATGCAACTTAATCTCTTATTTTGATGTTTAATTGTATTTAAGTAGGGGACACGACCCCGACAGCAAGAAAAATAATGGAAAATCTCTTGTTAACCTAGAGCAACTGATCCATTCATATTAAATGGAGTAAATAGGAAATAGAATCAAAACAACAATTATCTGATTTTAGAATGATTACACTGGTCTGCGTGATTTTTGAGGTCTGAGTTTTTTACAATTTTTCTTGTTCTATTTTTTCCGCTAATTTTAAATATGTAACTGTTTTTTTTTCAATCAGGTCAAGTTTTTAATCTAGCCTACTTGAATTTCTAAAATGCTGCAATAACTTATTCTACAATACCTGGCAATAAAAGAGGAAACAACCGATATAATTCCAGTTTTTATAATTTGGCAATTTATAAAACAGCCAAAAATAAAGCAAATACTTTTGTTTATCTTGGTCTTATTTGTTTTCACAAGACATAGCGAGAAGTTTCAATTTATTTGTAGCATTCATTGAACATGAAACATTAGGTTATTAACTAATATAAAAATACGTTTTTAATCTTGTTTGTTGCTAATTTATATTAATTTGAATGTAAAATTTTGCCGTCTACTTTTTTTAGAAGCATCTTGCACATTTTATTTACAAGCAAGGAAAGCAACAAGTGATTCATAAAAACTGTTTGCTCCAATAGTTTGGTGATCATAATGATGAGAAGAAAGCGTAAACAGTTTCAGCTACTTATGTGGTTCAGTCACTTTGCCGTACAGGCAGTGGCCGATCACAAATTGTGTTAAGAAAAGCTTATTTTGGTGTGAAACTTGGCGATCAGGACAAACCATTTGCACCCCACATATGCTGTAAAACATGTGTCAAGGGTCTACTGATTGCTATTTTGGAATGACAAATCTAGGTGGTATAAACAGAAAAAAAAAACATTATGTAAAGTATCCCATTGTGCCATCTGCAATAAGGCCCAGTACCTCATGGACCAGAAATTCCAATTCCAACATCATCTGACAATCTCGTTTCATCAACTGAATAAAGTGAAGATATGGATATCTTGGGTGAATCTACAATATATGAACCTGTTGCTGAATCAACTCAAACCAAAACTCTCAAAAAGCTGAACAAAATGATTTGACAAGAGATTTGTGCTTATTGAAAAAATCTGCTCAGCTATTGGGATCACGGCTCAAAGAAAATCATTTGTTTGCTCCAGCAATAACATTCTTCTGGTATCGTAACCGGGAAAAAAAGTTCACAGAGGATAAGGGGCTTCTTTAATTTACTGCAACAACATCAACAGTCTTGTTGAAACTATGGGTTTATCATATGACCCTGCACAATGGAGATTATTCATCAATTCTTCCTGCAGAAACATGAAAGCGATGCTTCTGCACAATTGCAAATAAAATTGCTTCTGTTCCAGTAGTCGCTCAGTGCACTTGTCCGAAAACTATAGTAACATGGACATTTTATTGAATAATCTAAAATATAAAGATCAAAACTGGATGATTTGTGGGAGATCTTAAAGTGCTGGGTCTACAAGATGGCTATAAAAAGTACCCATGTTTCCTCTGTTTATGAGCAGCAGGGCAGACAAACGCAATTGGCCAGCAAGACCTCATCTGAAACCAGGTTCCTACAATGTTCTTTCGAATGCTCTTGTCAACTCTCAGAATATTTTGCTTCCACCATTACACATCAAACTTGGCCTAATTAAAAACGCTGTCAAAGCATTAGACAAAAAAGCCAAGCTTTTGCATTCCTCAAGGAAAAATTTCCACGTATAAATGAGGCCAAATTGGAAGCAGGGATTTTTGATGGCCCCAGTATTAAGGGGTTGGTAAAAGATGCCAAGTTTAAGGAAAGTCTGAATAAAAATCAACTCAATGCATGGGGTGCATTCAAGTTTATTGTCCGGAATTTTCTTGGTAACCACAGAAGTCCAGACTACAAACTGATGGTTGAGGAGTTACTTCATGGCTTCAAAGCTCTTGGAGCACGGATGTCTGTGAAAATGCATTTCCTCAGCTCACATTTAGACTATATTCCAGACAACTGCGGCGATATGAGTGAAGAACAGGGGGTGTCACGTGTTGTGAGTAATTGGGCGAAAGCATTTCCACTTTACTCCTCAAACCCTTGATTGCCTTGGCTAACCCCTGATAGGATATGTTCCATTTCTCCACCCCATTCCTACCCCACCCCCGTAATTACGTCATACAGAAGGTGGCCAACGAAGTTTAGAAGAAGGCCCTACTCACCGATGAGTGAAACGAGGGATAAGGAATTTGTCAGGAAGATGCCATTTCGCACCTTGGAGATTTTCTCTGACCACTCGGCCACTGTTCGGCTACCGACAAAGAATAGATGTCCACTCAGATGTCCGGCTACTATTGTCTTTGTCGGTTAGACTACCTTCTCCCCCTTTTAGGGCTGGAAATTAGTGACCGCCGATTGGCGGAGTAAAGAGCGTGGATGTATGATTGATCGAGGGGGGGGGTAGTCACTTGTGTAATTCTGGAAGCATGAGAGAAAGCATGAAATAAATTATTCAACTTGGGTTTCTAGAGGAGAACGTTCGAAGTATGAGAGAGAGAGAGAGAGAGAGAGAGAGAGAGAGAGAGAGAGAGAGAGAGAAAGAACGTATTATTGATGTTACGTTAAGAATTCACCCCCCCCCATGTAACGGGTCAAACTTAACCGCCAGTAGCGAGTGACTCATCAGTTGACCTACATCTAGAATTTACCCCCCCCTCTCCCCGTTTCCACCTCCACTGCCAATTTGAATTTACCCCGCCAATACGGACCCTCTCGCTCCTCAGCAGTTGACCATGGAGATGTTACGTCAAGAATCCACCGCACCTTCCCCCCCCCCATGTAACGGGTCAAACTTAACCCCTTCCATACCAGTCCAGTTAAAAGTTGTTTCTATCAGCTCCCGCTGCCTTTGCACACGGACTAAGTCCCCCCCCCCTTTGCACACGGATTATCTACGCACCCCGCCAGCCTTTATAACGTGAACGCGGGATGTATCTCGACAGAGAGCGGCCCACACAGAGAGTGGGGAGTCGGCCCCGCATACTTAGAACAGTCGGTCCTGTAGATTTAGATAAGATTTATAGAAGATTTTAGAGTAGAGAGTCTACGTGTAAAATATAAAGTTTTGTTCTAGTTATATATGTGTGAATTAAACTAAGTGTTGTAAAGTACACTCCTACGAGTTGTGTTATCCATATAGTAGTACCTATACCAGTGAGTTAGAGTTAAAGATTTGGTAATTAAGTAAATTACCTGGCGAGCCTGCTATACATAGATAAATAGTAAATACGTAACGCCACATTTGGCGAGCCTGCATATATATACTACTACAAGAAATTCGTACGTAACTTTTGGCGATCACACTACGCCTTAGAAGTTTGAACGTAACTTTTGGCGAGCCTGCCCAAAGAGCCACTGAATCTTCCGAGACGTTGCCGACGCAGTCACCACTTAAGTCTACAGGAGCCACACCGGCTCATACAGTCTACAGGAGCCACACCGGCTCATACAGTCTACAGGAGCCACACCGGCTCATACAGTCTACAGGAGCCACACCGGCTCATAAAGGCTACAGGAGCCACACCGGCTCATAAAGTCTACAGAGCCCCACCGGCTCATACAGTCTACAGGAGCCCCACCGGCTCATACAGTCAGCAAGAGCCCCACCGGCTCATTAAGTCTTCAGGAGCCACACCGGCTCATACAGTCATCGAGAGCTCCACCGGCTCATGCACAGCCATCAAGCGCCCCACCGGCCCACATAGTCCATTAAGAGCCCCCTACGGCTCATACAGTCGCAAAAGCCACACTGACTCACACCAGTGCAGCGACCAGCAAGCTACAAAAGAGAGAGTGAGACAGTCAGTCTGTGAGGATTCGTAAAAAAATCAGATAAGTTTCAAATTTTCTCTTAGTGCACTATCAAATGTCTCGTTTATTTTGAATCTTTCTAAATATTTTGTTAGTAGTCTCTCCCTGAGCACATCTTTGTTACTTGTGTAACAGAGTGGCAAATCGGTGCTCGGAGAGATTGCATTACATTTATTTGTTTGATTATTCCTGTATAGTTTTGTATGTGTGACAGTATTGTTGTATTTGTTGGTACTATCAGTTACTCTGCCTTTTGTCTTGTGTACTTTGTATTGTATTTGTACCCAGGAATTTTTTTTGTTGTTGTTTAACTAGATAGTGTATATATCAAATAGTTATTAGAACCACTTGAGTAGATCAAAGTTATATATTGAGGTAAGTTGTAGTAAAATATTTAGCTTGTAGTTTACCTAGGTCTAGGAGAATGTCATCGTTCGAACATTTCGTGTCACTAGGACAATCATTAGGAATAGAGCCAAAGAAATTAGAGAAATGGGCGCAGGATAGATTACGACAGGAATCTAGTAGATTAGAGCAGCAGCGAAGTCAGGAAATGGCTCAAACCCAATTAAAGATCAGACAGTTAGAGTTAGAAATGGCATTAAGGGATAGTCAAGCCAATAGTCCTAACCCCCCACCGACCCCACAGGCGATCGGTGACCACAGTCTTGCCAATAGGATAGCCCATTATAAGTTTCAGGTATTCGACGAACAGAAGACGATAATAGACAATTTCCTCACCAAATTCGAACGAGACATGAAGGAACTCGAATTCCCCGAACCCAAATGGACATACCTACTAGGTAAATCATTTACCAGCGACATTGCCCTAAAGATATGCTTACATCAAGACAATTATCAGGTAGCTAAGGAACAGCTTCTCAGGACGTACGGACAGACAGAAGCTAGTTTTAGGAAGGCTTTTCACCAAACAGCTCTACACAAGGACGACGACCCCCAGACATACTTCAGACAAACTAGGTACTGCCCTAGACAAGTGGCTACAGTACGCCAAAGTAGAAAAGACATTCGAATCATTTAGGACTTTCTTTTGTTAGATAAGGCCATCAATTCATGCCATCCCGAGCTGAAGGCATTCGTTTTAGAAAGGGGACCACAGACAGTCGAGACAGCCGTAGACCTGATTAGAAAAGTACAAAACTGCTCACCCTGACAGACCCACGACTACCGTAGAAAATGACATACAGGACATTATATGTTTTAGTAGCGACACAAACAGGTCCCATTACATACATAGTCAAAACAGGTTAAATGAGTATAGTACAGTAGGCAGGACAGACTTAGTATTCTATCGTTGCAACAAAAAAGGACATCTTGCAAGGGACTGTCCTTTGAATCATAACAGTAGACAAGCTAGGGTACGTAGGTCACCTGAGGACAACCGTAAAGACACTCATCAGGGAAGAGGTAGTTCAAGAGACAGGATTCACGACGCCATGTGCACAATAGACACATCCAAGCCCCCTACAGTAACAAAAGGTAGAGTAGGAAATAACGGCGTTGACGTGTTAAGAGATACTGGATGTACTACAGTTTTAGTCAAGAAATATTTAGTTCGACCTTCCCAATACACTGGCAGATTTGGAAAGTGCAGAGCATTTGACGGGCACATTACAACCTCCCCAATAGCAGATAGACATACGGACAAACTATTTTCGTGGTAGAGTGGAAGCACAGGTAGTCGACAGCCTTATTACAGACCTTATTATAGGTAATGATATTAAAGAGATTAAAGACGACACAAATAGGAAGCAATCTAAGCCAAATGACGTTAGATTTCGTAACAGACGTAGGTATGACAATAGAGATATTAGCCGTAGGGATAATGGTTTCAGGTACTGCTATAGAAATATGGGTAAAGATTTGAATGATAGGCGAAGGGTAGAGCAATGCTTTAGGCCTCATTACCCTGATCAGTGTTTCGCTTCTAAGTCAGTATCAAGAAATAATCGGGTGGATAACGACTTTTATCAAATGAAAAAAACCTAGATATGGGTTATTTCAAGGCAGGGAGAGAGATTTGAATTGCAACTGGAGGGAGCATATGGTTAAATAACTCCTGGGCCACTTGCCATCCTTTCTCCATACGTACTAGTAGAGTATACAATTAGGTGTAAATAATTTAAACAAAGATAATGCTGTAGTTCATATGATACCTCATCCCTTTAAGTGAGACGTAAATGTTGCCAAGATACTAAGGTTTAGAAAGAGTTTTATAGATTAAATGCGTGACGAAACAAGGTAAGTGATATAGGGAACTATAGGTAGTAACTGAATTAAGTAAGATCAGTTAGGGCCAAAAAGATGCACGGTAAGTCTAGTTGTGTTGTTTGTTTGACTAAGTGCACTAAGAGTAATAAGCCCAACATTTTTTTTCCCCTCGTAAACGTAAGCAAAATTTCCCCATTCTATAAATAGAGTAGTTTTTCACAGACTGACCACAGCCTTCAAAAGTTACTACGCGTCTCCCACCACGCCAGAGACGATTACGTCATACACAACGGTCTACCATACAGCAGAACAGTGCTGAGAGTCAAGAGTTATCGTTCGCCCTTGAAAACAGTGACCACTGTAAGACCACGCCCCTTAACTTGACCTCTCACCTGTTGACCACCTCAGTTGATCAGACATCGCAGTACCAGCCCAGATGACCACACCGTCAAAGAAAGAAAAGGAAAACTATGAACTAAATAACATTTTTTTTTCTTTCCTCTTCCCAATTCTAATTTTAGTAATTGATGTCATATTATCAGTAGTATTTTTTTTTGTCTCTTTCTCATTTCCTTCTCAATTTGAATTTTGTTGATTGATGTCATGTATATTATGTGTACATTTATATGCCTAGATGTGTCTAGTATTTTCGATGTTTGATGACGTGCCTAGAGCATAGTGCTTGTAGCTAGATATAGAATAAAATGTTTTGTTTGTTTCGTAACACGAAACTTGAGATGAACGGAGGTGTTACGTTAAGAATTCACCCCCCCCCATGTAACGGGTCAAACTTAACCGCCAGTAGCGAGTGACTCATCAGTTGACCTACATCTAGAATTTACCCCCTCTCCCCGTTTCCACCTCCACTGCCAATTTGAATTTACCCCGCCAATACGGACCCTCTCGCTCCGCAGCAGTTGACCATGGAGATGTTACGTCAAGAATCCACCGCCCCTTCCCCCCCCCCATGTAACGGGTCAAACTTAACCCCTTCCATAC
Source organism: Bulinus truncatus (assembly GCA_021962125.1). Lineage (NCBI taxonomy): Eukaryota > Metazoa > Mollusca > Gastropoda > Planorbidae > Bulinus > Bulinus truncatus. Next base: position 11,568,691 of record JAGDYQ010000003.1, on the reverse strand, counting down.
CAGTCCAGTTAAAAGTTGTTTCTATCAGCTCCCGCTGCCTTTGCACACGGACTAAGTCCCCCCCCCCTTTGCACACGGATTATCTACGCACCCCGCCAGCCTTTATAACGTGAACGCGGGATGTATCTCGACAGAGAGCGGCCCACACAGAGAGTGGGGAGTCGGCCCCGCATACTTAGAACAGTCGGTCCTGTAGATTTAGATAAGATTTATAGAAGATTTTAGAGTAGAGAGTCTACGTGTAAAATATAAAGTTTTGTTCTAGTTATATATGTGTGAATTAAACTAAGTGTTGTAAAGTACACTCCTACGAGTTGTGTTATCCATATAGTAGTACCTATACCAGTGAGTTAGAGTTAAAGATTTGGTAATTAAGTAAATTACCTGGCGAGCCTGCTATACATAGATAAATAGTAAATACGTAACGCCACATTTGGCGAGCCTGCATATATATACTACTACAAGAAATTCGTACGTAACTTTTGGCGATCACACTACGCCTTAGAAGTTTGAACGTAACAATTGACATCATTTGGATTATTTTGCTGTATCTTTGCAAGCCACCAGATCCTGTTTAGGACTGGTGCTTTTATGTAAATAAAGTTATATTTGTTGTGACGCAAGACCGGTTGTTAGTACTTCTTTACGTGTTGTTCGTTTGATCGCCTGTGAAACGCTGTGGCGGAGACACAAATATTAATACAAGTCCCAATTAAGTCAGCGACTCATACACATTGGACGACAAGCCGAGGATTCCTCAAATGGGTCCACAACAGGGAGGGCGTTTCCATCAAGACAATCAATCGTTTGATTTAATAGGGACGCCGGGATGTAAATATGCTTGCTGACTACTGGTGGTGTCTCAAAACAGATGATCTAGATGCAGATCACAGACAAAAATCTTAGAAAAAGCCATTTCTTCCACAATAACTTTAATTATTTTTTCTACATGTATTCTTCAATTTACATTAAAACAGTATTTTTTAAAATTTGATATAGAATAAAAACTTTACCTGATTGAAAAAAAAAAGTTACATATTTGACATCAGCAAAAAAAAAAAAAAATTATCTAGAAACATTTTTAAAAAGTCATACCTCGCAAATTTTTTTTTTTCAAACGCAGACCAGTGTTATCTGAGACTTATTCAGTCGTTTCACACTGAAAGTATTAAGTTTATTTTCGTATATACGGTAGATGTTTGCTTTGGGAAAATCTTGTTTGTTGCGATCCTGCAACGGATCCATTAATTTCTTAATTTTTTTATTAAAGGGGTAAATCTGATTCCAAACGTATTTAAAATTCAAACGATTTCCAGAACTGAAATTCGGATTCTGTACGTATGCTAAGTATGGTAGATACTAAAAAAAATAAGAAAAATACAGTTTTTTTGAGGATCAGCAATGAATTAAACCATATTTCAGAAGTTAACTTGGATTTCTGTACGTGAATATGCCAGATGACGCTGGCACTTAACAACAGTTTCAGATAAATAGCGATGGATTAATACATATTTTATGATTTAAAAAAAACGGTTTTTCAAAACTAAAACAATTTGTAATTTAAACGAATTTCTTCAAATGAAAAATTTGAGATTCTGATGTATCTATGTACGTTTGTACTGTTTGAGACGTCTATTACTGGTACTGGTATTTCACTTGTTTTTGTGTGTGTGTGTGTGTGTGTATAAAACTATTAATAACTAATTAGAGGTGTACGAAAAGCGAGTCAAAAAACTCTGGTTTTATAGTCTTGTTTATACTTTATAGTCTTGTTTATACTTTATGGTCTTCTTTATACTTTATAGTCTTGTTTATAGTTTATAATAATTATTATTTTGTTACAATTTCACTCACATTTGTTCATAAGGTTTAAATTAAATGTTAAAAATAGTACACAAGACACAGACTAAACAAAAATAGCACACAAGACACAGACTAAACAACAATTCAGAACTCGACTTTAACAGACTCCATAATATCTTCTCTAATTTCCCTCTATATATTAACATTACCCAAATGAAGTAATTAGCTTCGGATTCTTAAATATTTTAATTAATTGACCCTTGAATTGACATATCAATTAAAAACTAAAAATTTGGCTTGTCAACTAAAAATTTGGCTTGTCAACTTAAGGTTACTCGGATTCTAATTTGGATGTAATAATATAATCCCCAGTTACATATACCAACGAAGAAAAACAAATTAGCTTTCATGCAACAACTTCACGCGAATTTCACATCCCGGAAGTTCCAACAGCAAGCAAGAAACTAAAACTTTCTGTCAATCCCGGTATGTAGGTCACAATTTGTGTGATTCTCCATCTTTAATTGAGAATATATTTTGAAACCAATAAAGCACATTGTCTGCATTTCGTTGCTTATACTTTAATATCAGCATACACGATATAATATGTTGGTACTTTAATATCAGCATACATGATATAATATGTTAATACTTTAATATCAGCATACATGATATGTTGTGTTGTGTTTGAAGTATTTAGAGCAGTGGTCCTCACACCGTCGTGTTGAAAGAGTTAAACAAACATTCTACCACTCTAGTCTGCCACAAAGTCAACTAATTGACAATATATTTTTGTAATATTTATTTACCGCCATTTATAGGTGTTAAAATTATATAAATAACAGACATTTAATTAAAAATAATTTTAATTAAATATACATAATTTGTATAAAATGTATATGATAAGAAAAGAATTACAATTAAAAAAGAGAATCAAATACGACGCTATTTTTATATTAATATTTAGAGCTATTGTTATAATGTGATTAACGTAGAAATACCATATAGTGATATTAATACACTGTTGCATCAAAATGCTCAAATTTTTATATCTGAACATTTGTCCTGTGCTTAAAAAGTAAAAAACCAGCATCTTAAGCCTGTTCCATTCTGGACACAGGACGTGTTAGCGCATTTTCGTATTATGTATAAGTACGTATGCTAGCTTTCAGTAAATATTTGTAAATTTTGGAAAAGTTTATAAATTCAGTTGTATAATGCATACATCTGAAAATAATCAATATTACTTTAATTCTAGAAATAGTTAACAATAGTTACATCACGTTATAGCTTCACCATAAAACACTTCTTTTTAGCTCCTTCGTTCCTTCCTGATTTCCATACCTTTCCCAAACTTAAACAAAACAGGGGTATCAAAAACAATGCTCTATTTCTTTCCTCGTCAACCGTCTGTGTCTCCTCTTTTTTCACTTCCGTTCAATAAGCCATTCATTTGGTGCGCCACCACAGCATGTAAGGTGTAGAATGGGGCCATGACAATGACATAATTATTAATATAGCTTATATAATAAAAACGGTACCCTAAGAAACACTGATGCCAAGCCCTCAGAGGTCAGATCGCGAAATGGACTTTTGATGCAGGAATGACAGGCCAAGACCTACAAAATGTATATACATCATAGGTCTAGGATTTATGGTTGCTGAGATCTAGGGTGAAGACAGACGGACAAAACGGAAACAATAGCGCATTTGACTTCTCGAAAATGCGCTAAAAAAGTCAATGTAAAATAAACAGTTTATTCTGAAAAATGTAAAATTACAATATTTATCCCAATTAAAAAAATTATTCTAGTATACAATCATGTCATTGATGTGCATCGCTTTACTCTGTGCCAAACAATGAGCAGTCTTACCTCTTCTTTTATTTATCAACAACTTTTGCAGGTTTCTGTAGAGGTTTTTTTTATCAAACTTGAACCTTACTCTGTCATGTCACCGTATCCTATGTCAATTGACAAGTCAATGTTACATTCTTATCACGACTAAGTGGAAATATAAGTGTTACATTCTTATCATGACCCCAAATGGACAATATCCATGTTACATTCTTATCATGACCCCAAATGGACAATATCCATGTTATATTCTTATCATGACCCCAAATGGACAATATCCATGTTACATTCTTATCGTGACCCCAAACGGACAATATCCATGTTATATTCTTATCGTGACCAATTGGAAGCAACAATGTTACATTCTTATCAAGGCCAATTGGAAGTATCAATGTTATATTCTTATCAAGACCAATTGGAAGCATCAATGTTACATTCTTATCAAGGCCAATTGGAAGTATCAATGTTACATTCTTATCAAGACCAATTGGAAGCATCAATGTTACATTCTTATCAAGGCCAATTGGAAGCATAAATGTTACATTCTTATCAAGGCCAATTGGAAGCATCAATGTTACATTCTTATCAAGGCCAATTGGAAGTATCAATGTTATATTCTTATCATGACCCCAAATGGACAATATCCATGTTAATTCTTATCACGAACAAGTCTGCACCACATAATACACCGGTTACATAGGTATTTGAAATAGGAAATAGTTTTCTGCACATGGCGATCAATTCAGCTGATCTTAGCCACCCTATCAGTGTCTACAGCCACATTATCTGTGTCTACAGCCACCTTATCTGTGTCTACAGCCACCCTATCAGTGTGTAAAGCCACCTTATCAGTGTCTACAGCCACCCTATCTGTGTCTACAGCCACCCTATCAGTGTTACAGCCACCCTATCAGTGTGTACAGCCACCCTATCAGTGTCTACAGCCACCCTATCAGTGTCTACAGCCACCCTATCAGTGTCTACAGCCACCCTATCAGTGTCTACAGCCACCCTATCAGTGTGTACAGCCACCTTATCAGTGTCTACATCCACCCTATCAGTGTCTACAGCCACCCTATCTGTGTCTACAGCCACCTTATCAGTGTCTACAGCCACCCTATTGGTGTGTACAGCCATCCTATCAGTGTCTACAGCCACCTTATCTGTGTCTACTAAACATTTACTGACATAAAGTTTCACGCCTTGTTACACTACATTAGTGCTGCTACTAAATCTGATAGAAAGATTCAAGCCTTGATATATTTGTTCTGATTAATAGCATAAATGGAGCAAACAGTTTTAAAATGGAAATACAATATTCATTTATTTATATACAGTGCTTTTTTTTCTGGCGGAACGCACCGGAACCGCGTGTTCCGGGACCTTTTTCCGTAGACTTTTGTATATTAGTATATTACTGCCTGGAATAAATAGGAGTTCCGGGACCTTTTTTTAAAAAAAAAATAAGCACTGTTTATATAGAATGATGTTTTTATTCCTTTAATAAATGTTTATTATGAAGTGTATTATTATTTGATAAAGTGGAAAGTTGTTTTAGTCCTAGTATTCAAAGAAAACTTTGTTGAGACATTTCATTGAACATTTTCTGATTGTTTGTGTTGTTCTAATTTAACAGAATTCATCGGGCAGGCTGACTTGCAGCACATACGAAAATTTCATTTCAGAATAGACACAAGCTCCATCACTAAGTCATCACTGCTGTCATACCCCTTGATGTTTGACTTTTTTGGTAATCAATATTCAATTTTAGATTAATTTATTTGGTTAAATTTGTTTTATGACCCACGCAAAGTGCTAGAACTTGATCACTGAGAGAAACAACCTTTAAGAACTGGATCACTGTGAGAAACAACCTGTAAGAACTGGACCACTGGGAGAAACAACCTTTAAGAACTGGATCACTGGGAGAAACAACCTGTAAGAACTGGATCACTGGGGGAAACAATCTGTAAGAACTGGATCACTGGCAGAAACAACCTGTAAGAAATGGATCACTGAGAGAAACAACCTGTAAGATCTGGATCACTAAGAGAAACAACATTTAAGATCTGGATCCCTGGGAGAAACAACCTTTAAGAACTGGATATCTGGGAAATGCACATATCCTAACGCAGAGGCACATTTGACATCCCATGAACTATAACAATGTACAATGAAATAATACAGATCACGTGGTTTAAACAATAATTAAATTTGAGATCTCGGCAGTGATTTCTAGCAATAAAAATCATGACACTAAAACATTCCATTTCTTTGTAATTTATTAATAGGTCCCTTCCATGGGATTAACATTTGTTATTGATATATAGATACTTTCAATGGTATAAACATTTGTTATTCATAAGTAGATACCTTCCATGGGATAAACATTTGTTACATATATAGATACCTTCCATGGTATAAACATTTGTTACATATATAGATACCTTCCATGGTATAATCATTTGTTACATATATAGATACCTTCCATGGTATAAACATTTGTTACATATATAGATACCTTCCATGGTATAAACATTTGTTACATATATAGATACCTTCCATGGGATAAATATTTGTTACATATATAGATACCTTCCATGGTATAAACATTTGTTATTCATTTGTAGATATCGTCCATGGTATAAACATTTGTTATTGATATATAGATACTTTCCATTGTATAAACATTTGTTATTGATATATATATATATATATATATATATATATATATATATATATATATATATTAGGGCCGCTGATTAAACTGCGTTAATCTGCGATTAACGTGTCAAAAAAAATTTGCGATTAAAATTTTTAACGCAACACTTAAATGCGTTAATTTGACTAAATGCGGAAAGTTCATCAAAACGATAAATAACAGAATTTCACCATTTGAAGTTTAAGTTCAGTCCATTTATTAAGTAGATCTACCACACCCACCCTGCCGCAATTCGCACATACCCTCACCCCCAGGTATGTCGACTGAAGCCCTACTTGTAATATATGATGAAGGTTTTGGTTATTTAGCCCTTCGACAAGTAAACTCCTGCTCCCTTCCCGGTCTATGTGAAAAGAGATAACTTTCATTCACTAGTTTACATTATATACTGTAGTGTATTGGTGGAGGTATAATGAACCCGTTTATAATTAGACCAAAATAACGAGATGCTAGAAATTTTGTATCATCATTTTTTTCGCGCATAATTTTGTATCGTATTTTGATAGTATAACATCTTGCTAATGCATCTGTACCCGAGACAGTGGCTGTATTTTTCATAATTATTGTGATACTGAGTTAAATTTTATATATGGCTGTTGATTTACTGCAATTAAAGCGTAATTAATGCGTTAAAAATATGCGATTACATTTTTTAACACAAACACCTAAATGCGTTAAATTTTACCCAAATGGTGTTATTTCAGAGTTGCAGATGAAATAAAAAAAAAAATCAGTAAATAACCCAATTCTATAACCAGATCAGTCGAGATTTAAAAAAAAAGGGAGAAAAAAAAAACCCGAACACAGAGTGTCACGTTTACATACAATCATATCAGCTATATGACCTTGAAACAATAGGATTGCCATTTCTTAATTCAAACTTATGACCCTGAATGATGCAATTAATGAACATCTGCACGTGTTATAGTTTGATTGACAAGTTTCATGGCTTTGAAACAATGTAACTTGTGGTTGGTAAGTGACGTCATCAACCAATATTAACACCACCCACCTCCCGACCAATACAACCACAGTCGGAGAGTTGAAGGACAAATTTACTTTTAATCTTTTGAAGTTTTTGCTTTGCGCTTCGCAGTCTATAAATGTTATTCTTATATTCTTTCATTCATTTACTTTCTTATTATCAACTATTTGTTCAATGTTTTAGTGAACAACAAAAAAGAATTTTATTTTATCGGTCTGTCAGTTATATTAATAAAAAAATATTGTGTAAAATGACACTCTTTGATGTTATCGGTCGGCTTTCATTTTTCATCTTCTGTTGTTCTTTCTTTCCTGTTGACGACACACTTTATAACAAGTCGCGACCCACATGTGAGACTGAGAACAAATGAACAAGGATGCTTACATGCTCGCGTCAAAAATGAGTCGAACATTTCAAGGTCTGGCTTGTCAAAGACGTCACACACACACACACACACACACACACACACACACACACACATACACACACTCAAAGGTTTATATTAATCTATTGCTTAGGCCAAGTAAGTGCGAAAAAATAACAACACGTTGTTATTATATTTTAATATGGCATGTTGATAGAATTAAAAAATGTTACAATTAATAAATAAAATATTTTTTCGATTTAATATGCGTTAATTTGCGATAATTTTTTTAATTATGCGTTAATTTCGATTAAAATTTTAATCGAACAGCAGCTCTAATATATATATATATATATATATATACATTCCATGTTATAAACATTTGTTATTCATATGCATGAGCATCGCTAGGAATTTTTCCAGGAGGGGAGGAGGGGCAAAAAAAAAACACGTTTTTTATTTTAACTGACAATGCCATTCAGGTTTATTTCTCAATTAAATCCACGTTAAGTATAACATTATTTGTTTATTTTGACATAAATAAATGTATCTGAAAATTCAAACATTTTGAGTACAAGCATAAGCATGTTCCGATTTTAATTTTTTTTTTTTTTGTAATTTGGCCTTTTGTAGCTTGATTTGTCCTTCGAAAATGTTTTTGGCATTCAGGTTATTTTTATGATCTGGCAACTCTTGTTAGTTTATAATCGTCTGCTACTGAGTGAATTTTTAAATTTATCCTAAATTAATATGAAAAGATGGATAGCAGAAAAAAAAATGCACAGGCTCAATGAAGCGAAAAGTAGAGCAATCGCAGGATTCCGAAAAGCCGTTATTAAAAGATTTTAGGGCGTTTGCAGTATCTGAATTATCACATGCATTTAGGACAACAGTAACCCTACAAGTTCAACAGCCAGACAAAACTGAAGAAATTATTTCTAATTTGATTGTCGCTGTCACTTCTTCATTTCCTAAATTGGATATTGGAAGGTATGTCTTGACATACGACCTTTCAAATGAGTTGAAATTGCTGCTGATCCTTGATTGTTCGACTCCTGATAAAAATATGATTTTTAGAGCCGACAGTGGTGGAAACAAAGGCTTAAGATATGTTTGGTTATCAAACTATTCATCGTGGGTTGTATACTTGCAATTGTTAAAAGGTGGCTTTTGCAAATTGTGCGTGTTGTTTTCGCAAAAAGTAATTCCAGGAGTTCAGGGAGCATTTGTCATCAAACCATGCACAAAATTAAAAGATTTCAACGAAGATGCACGTAGCCAGATGCAAAGCACATGACACAAAGTCTCTTATTAAGGATTCAAGCTATTTTTTTTCACTATTGGTAGCCATAGCAGTTTCTATAGATGAGCAGTTGAACTCATCATTTAGAAGACAAATTCAAGAAAATTGCAATCTTTTTTTTTGCGGCATGCATGTTCTTGTAGTGCTATGTATATCTCAGCAACCAGTGCCGCCGAGAGGGGAGGGGGCAGGGGCAAATGCACAGGGGCCCGGACTGATCTGGCCAATCAACTTTTGAAAATATTATTATCATCACGAGAGCCCCGTGACAGCCCTGCCCAGGGGCCCGAAATTTCTGTCGATAGGCCTGTCGGAAACTACACAAAACACTATGATCGAAATTTGTGGGTCTCTCATGCTTGAAGACATTGTTCGTGAAGCAAATAATTCAGTTGCAATGTCTATACTTGCCGACGAGACAATCTGGAACAATCTGGAAAAAGCAAGCAAGTTGCACATTGGTTACTTTCTGCTGTTAGAGGTTAGGTTTGGAGTACATTTGTTGTTTGTTTAGTTATTATACTTCAATCTGATAAACTTTCAGGAAATTTAGTTCAGTTTTATTGTAACAACTTTTCAAAATGTAGCAAAGGGGGGGGGGTGGGCAATGCCCCCCCCCTTGCCCCCCTTGAATACGCCCATGTTCATATATAGATACCTTCCATGGTATAAAATTTTGTTATTGATATATAGATACCTTCCATGGTATAAAATTTTGTTATTGATATATAGATACCTTCCATGGTATAAAATTTTGTTATTGATATATAGATACCTTCCATGGTATAAAATTTTGTTATTGATATATAGATACCTTCCATGGTATAAAATTTTGTTATTGATATATAGATACCTTCCATGGTATAAAATTTTGTTATTGATATATAGATACCTTCCATGGTATAAAATTTTGTTATTGATATATAGATACCTTCCATGGTATAAAATTTTGTTATTGATATATAGATACCTTCCATGGTATAAAATTTTGTTATTGATATATAGATACCTTCCATGGTATAAAATTTTGTTATTGATATATAGATACCTTCCATGGTATAAAATTTTGTTATTGATATATAGATACCTTCCATGGTATAAAATTTTGTTATTGATATATAGATACCTTCCATGGTATAAAATTTTGTTATTGATATATAGATACCTTCCATGGTATAAAATTTTGTTATTGATATATAGATACCTTCCATGGTATAAAATTTTGTTATTGATATATAGATACCTTCCATGGTATAAAATTTTGTTATTGATATATAGATACCTTCCATGGTATAAAATTTTGTTATTGATATATAGATACCTTCCATGGTATAATATTTTGTTATTGATATATAGATACCTTCCATGGTATAAAATTTTGTTATTGATATATAGATACCTTCCATGGTATAAAATTTTGTTATTGATATATAGATACCTTCCATGGTATAAAATTTTGTTATTGATATATAGATACCTTCCATGGTATAAAATTTTGTTATTGATATATAGATACCTTCCATGGTATAAAATTTTGTTATTGATATATAGATACCTTCCATGGTATAAAATTTTGTTATTGATATATAGATACCTTCCATGGTTTAAAATTTTGTTATTGATATATAGATACCTTCCATGGTTTAAAATTTTGTTATTGATATATAGATACCTTCCATGGTATAAAATTTTGTTATTGATATATAGATACCTTCCATGGTATAAAATTTTGTTATTGATATATAGATACCTTCCATGGTATAAAATTTTGTTATTGATATATAGATACCTTCCATGGTATAAACATTTGTTATTGATATATAGATACCTTCAATGGTATAAACATTTGTTATTGATATATAGATACCTTCAATGGTATAAACATTTGTTATTGATATATAGATACCTTCACTGGTATAAACATTTGTTATTGATATATAGATACCTTCACTGGTATAAACATTTGTTATTGATATATAGATACCTTCAATGGTATAAACATTTGTTATTGATATATAGATACCTTCAATGGTATAAACATTTGTTATTGATATATAGATACCTTCAATGGTATAAACATTTGTTATTGATATATAGATACCTTCAATGGTATAAACATTTGTTATTGATATATAGATACCTTCAATGGTATAAACATTTGTTATTGATATATAGATACCTTCAATGGTATAAACATTTGTTATTGATATATAGATACCTTCAATGGTATAAACATTTGTTATTGATATATAGATACTTTCAATGGTATAAACATTTTGATCTTTATTTTTTTAATTTTTTGTGAAAAAACAGATTATACCAACGAGCTAAACATTCTGCTGAGTTCCATCTTGTCATCCAATGTAATTAACTTCAGTACAGCAGAACTGCCTACCATGATATTTGTGGGCACTTTCTCTGGTGTCGGCTACATACAGTCTTCTATGACTTTTGTTAAGGTAAACAACACAACGATCTATGTAAAATAAGAAAATAAATCACCAACAACAGATCGATGGAAGTATGGATAGATATACAGGTAGAGAGAAAGCGAATATGAATTTATATATATATATATATATATATATATATACATATATATATATATATAGGTAGATTAAAGATATCAGTATCTGGACATGACCTGTATGGAGTTGTCTAGATGAAAGATATCAGTATCTGGACATGACCTGCATGGAGTTGTCTAGATGAAAGATATCAGTATCTGGACATGAGCTGCATGGAGTTGTCTAGATGAAAGATATCAGTATCTGGACATGACCTGCATGGAGTTGTCTAGATTAAAGATATCAGTATCTGGACATGACCTGCATGGAGTTGTCTAGATTAAAGATATCACTATCTCGACATGACCTGCATGGAGTTGTCTACATTATCAACCATTATTAGATCTCCTTATGCATATTATATAAAAATGTAGCTTATGAAGTACCTAAAGATATATATATATATATATATATATATAGAGAGAGAGGGGGGGAGAGATGGAGAGAGAGAGAGAGAGAGAGAGAGAGAGGGAGGGAAAAAGAGAGATAATGTGTAATTAGATTATATATAAAGTTTGAAACATAGATAATGTGTATTAAGATAAATATTAAAAGATAGATTGTACTTACATAGATATTTAGGTATTAATAATAGATTATGTGTGTGTGTGTTTGTGTATAAAGTATATATATATAGGTTGCTATAAAGTATATCACCAATATGTAAATGGACAATACTTATAAAGATTCTCAATACCATCTATAATCTGTGTTTATATTTTCAGGTCGTGGAGAATAAAACCGTTAGAAGTTCAATGGATAGTTCAACAGAATTGAAAATACTTGTAGATGAATTTGGTAAAAATATAAATCTAATTAAACAAAAATAAATATTTCATACGATTGCTCACAATGAAAACTAACAAAATTAAATATATGTATATACATTAGGGTGCATCACCAAAAAACATTTTTTAATAATTGATCTGTCTGCTATTTAAATTTGTTCCATTGATCAAAAAAAGCATTGTGCAAAAAAATAAAAAATATTTGACAATATTTAGAGGTCCCCCGGACTTCAATAAAGTTTGCATAATTAAGCGAAAACTAGATAAAACCATCCTTCTTGTAAAGTCTTACAGACTTACATACAAAAAGTGAAGCGCTATATAAATTTTTTTATAGTCTTTGGTTTTATAATGTTTGGTAGCAATGATTGATTTTGATAAGCAGTTGTGCTAGAAATAAAATTTAAAATTCACATTTTATTAGCAAAAACAACACTTTTCCTTACCGCATATTGATGACCAAGGCAAGCATTTTAATTTCTTTATTTATATTATTTTAATTTCTGATACACACGACCTATAAAATCAGAACATGGAAATGATATGAAAAACAACAATAAAATGTTTACACCTTCTAAGGAAATGCTGGCTGACCCTGGCATCACTTCAACAGTTGCATATCCAGTTATTACTGCCTCGCGAACAAAGAAACAACAAACTCTTCTGAAAACTGAATTGTTTGGCATTGGCCCTGCAATCTGTGTTGATGATGCTATAATTACTGGAATTCTTCGACTACCAACTTGTTTACAAGTTTTGAGGTGCATGATGTATCACTGCAATGTAGCAGCACACAGTGAGCGTCCAGGTTCTCTTGGTGCACCTTCTCGATTTACAACTGCCTAAATTGTGCTGAATCAAGTTACTGCTTTCTACGAAAAAGCAAACATTCCAATGGTGACAGAGAGGAGAGCTTGTGAGAAGATTGTTCAGCTTCTTGATGAATACAATAAACTTCGTTCTATTGATAAAAGTCGCCGAAACACACCAGCCACCAAACGTAAACTGGAACAAATGAAATCTATGTTGGCAACAACTTTTCAACTGTGGCCACCAAATGTCGAGACTATTATCAAGAATGCAGAAGATCTAGCATTCTTGAGGTCTATGAAAGGAGACAGGTCTTCCAGTTTTGGATCATTTGACAAAACACTTGCAAAAAAAGTCGCTCGACGCCATTCACGAGATGTCGCAACATAGGAACGTCAGAAACGCGCAAGAGAAGAAAATGCAGCATGTTCAACGATATCAGTGCCTTCCAGCGAGGGTAGCAGTGACAAACCCGATGATTCTACTTCTAAATCTGAAGATAATATGGAATTTGTTGATAACTGTTTGGATGATATAATGCCATTGCAAAAGCGAAGAAAGCTAACAGGAGCTTTGGTATTTGTACCTCCAGATGTTTTAAGCCGACCAAATCTTGTGTCACTAGCAACAAGATTAAAGATTACACCAACACAGCAGGCAGCTTTCACACAGGGCCTTATTAGCGAGTCTGGGGGTGATGTATCAATGGTGGCTTCTTCCTATGCCACTGCAGATCGTTCACGTCGCAAAGTTGTAAGTGAGATATCTACAAAGATCCAAGACTCCTGGGAACCACCCAAACTCTGCACTCTCCACTGGGATGGCAAACTGACACCTTCTCTAAAAAATCATCGTGTCACTGAAGAACGCATAACAGTTGTTGTCGGTGATGCAAAGCAATTGAAACTTCTAGGAGTGCCAAATTATGCCAAGGCAACAAAGAAACCCGTTGGTGAAATAATTGCAGAATTAACCATGAAGCTAATGACAGAGTGGCATTGCAATGATTGTATCGTTAATATGACATTCAAACACTGGTCATCAGACTGCTGCCTGCATTGCCATACAAAATATGCTGCAACGTGCTCTTCTGTGGTCAGGTTGTCGCCATCACATTGGTGAAGTTATCCTCTCGCATGTGTTTGCAGACATGAAAATAAAAGTTTCCAAATCCCCGGATATAACTTTGTTCACCAAGCTGCGAAGTAATTGGGAGTTGGTGGCACATGATTGGTCTCACGTTTGTAGTTCGTTTACGTTAGCTGATCATGATCTGAAGGCTCAAGAGCGACTGACGATAATGAGAGATGCGGTAATTGCACATGCCAACTCTAGTAAACAAACCGAATTCTTGCGAGACGACTACCACGAATTCCTTAAGCTGTCCCTTGTTTACATTAATGCTACAAATAAGGAGGTTAACTTTAAAAGACCAAGTGCCCTGCACAAAGCACGACGGATGGCAAAGCTGATATATTGCCTCAAGATTGCACTGTGTGAGAAACAAATTCAATTATTGCCTCCAGGTACTATTACCACACGTGATCAAGTGCCAAAGATTCGTGCATTTGCTACATTTGTAACACATGTTTATGTCGTGTGGTGGCTCACTTGCAAAAAGAGTTATGATGCACCATGGAATGATCTACAGCTCTACAAGCGACTTTTGGATTACAACGATGTCAACAGAGACATATCCAAGTCAGCAATCCGTGCCCTGAATAGGCATCTGTGGTACCTCACTGCTGAAATGATCCCACTTGCTCTGTTCAGCAATGAAGTACCTGTGTTGGAAAAGCGAGCTCTAGCATATGCTCTGCTAAGGCTTCGACCAGTGGTTGCCCTCCAAACTCCACAGAATCGATTTGGAAATGGTTGGGGAAAACCACGATTCCAATCAATTGATTCTAAAACTCGGTTGTGTGATCGTGGTTTACTATATACAGACTTCAACTGGACACAGGATTCCTCTAACTGCCTGTTGATGATTGGTGCCAAACAGCTTCTTACATTGCCAGTGCAGAAAATGTTGCTGCTATTAACGTTGTTAACGATTGTGCCGAGAGAGGAGTGAAACTTGCATCTGACTTTGTTGAAGCAGCGCGAACGGATGAACATTTTCAAAACATTCTTCAATTGGTAGAAATGGACCGCAAAAACATCTCAAATGTGCGTAAACCTTACAAACGTGCAACAGTGACACTGAATTAAATGCAACAGTAATAAATAATTTAATACTTTAATGTAATTTTTATATAGGCTAGAATAAACTTTTGTTTTCTTTACATGTTTTGTGATTTCTTGGGGGGGGGGGGGGACCTCTAAATCAACTCTGGTTTGAAAAATATTTTACACAAGTTATTATTAATGATATTGGAACAAATTAGAAACATAGACAGCTCAAAAACAATCAATTTTTTCCTCTATTGTGGTGATGCACCCTAGTATACAGGGTATTATGTAGGGTATATAGGATATGTAGAGTATATAGGGTATGTAGGCAAAATACATATACTTAAATTGTTGCATGACATGACAGTCTGAATGCTATACATGTTAAAATTAATTCATTTATTGACGTCATCAAATGTTGCAGTCAAGTCAGGAAATCTGAGACTCCTGAGGCCGTTACTCTCACTAGCTTCCACAATCTACCACGAGAACTCAAAAGACATACATTTAGTAAGATTTTTTTATTATTAGAATAGTCTTATTATAAACGGACGTGCGCCCGGGATTCCGGCTTCTAAATGGGCCTCACCAGACCTGAAGTGTACATCGTTGTATGGGCCTCACTAGACCTGAAGTGTACATCGTTGTATGGGTCTCACCAGGCCTGAAGTATTACATCGTTGTATGGGCATCACCAGACCTGAAGTATTACATCGTTGTTTTTTTTTCATATTTTTAATGGCTTACTACTCCCAAAAGTCCAGCAGAAATGTTTGTTATCGAGTTGGTTTATTTTACATCAATGAATTAGGTTTCAGGTCACTAAATCTATAGAAAAAGAAATACATTAAATCAACAGAACAAGAAACACAATTCGTTACAAAATGAAGCGGTCAATGAGATGTAGAAAATGTGAAGTGTTGTATATTAATAGAAAGATATAAAACATTAAAGGCTGACTTTTTTATGGTCAAACAAGACGCAGGTCAAAACTTCTGATATATATATATATATATATATATATATATATATATATATATATATAGTTTACATACCCAATATACTTCTGATATATCTCTTTACTTATAAGACGCATTTGTTGTCTGTCTGTCTGTCTGTCTGTTCCCTTATAACTCAAGATCCAGACAACCAAAAAACGTGAAATTTGTTACACATACACATAATTACACGGGGAAGGTTATAGGACAGGTTTCGTTTCATCTGGATGGGTAGTTTAATTGTAATTAATTTTTTTTTATTTTAGTATTTTACTATATTAAAGTAATCTCGACGGCGCCATAAATAAAATTCCTCTGTGACGTCATTTCCCGATGATCGAATAGAACTTGCGCGCTGGTGCTGTATTGTGTCTTTGTGCTGCAAATAATTGTTGATGTTTTTTCATGCTCTCTGTTCGTACAGCTTGAGGAAGGTAGAGGAATGAAGAAGGATTTTTGAAGAAGTGTGAAGCCATAATAATAAGTATATATATATATATATATATATATATAGAGAGAGAGAGAGAGATAGAGAGAGAGAGGGAGGGAGAGATAAAGAGAGAGAGGGGGGCAGGGGGAAGAGAGAGGAAAGGAGGGTAGGAGGGAGGTGGGAAGGGGAGAGAGGGAGGGAGGGGGATGGACAGGTGGAGAGAAGGAGGGGGAGAGTGGGAGATGGGAGAGGGAGGGAGAGAGAGAGGGAGATGGGAGAGGGAGGAGAGAAAAAGGGAGGGAAGGAAAGAGAAAGGAAGGGAGGGAGAGAGGGGGGAGAGGGGAGGGAGGGAGAGAGAGAGAGGGTGGGAGAGAGGGAGAGAGAGGGTGGGAGAGAGGGAGGGAGAGAGATAAAGAGTGTGTGGGGGCAGGGAGGGAGAGAGGGAATGAGGGAAGGAGGAAGAGGGAGAGAGGTGGAGAGGGGAGGGAGGGAGAAAGAAGGGAGGGAGAGAGGGGTTAGGGAGTGAGAGAGGGGATGGAAGGAGAGAGCGAGAGAGAGGATGGGAGAAATGGGAGGAAGAGATAAAGAGAGAGAGGGGGCAGGGACAGGGGGAGAGAAGGAGGGAGAGAGGGGAGATGGCAGAGGGAGGGTAGGAGGGAGAGAAATGGGATAGAGAGGGAGGGAGAGGGAGTGAGAAGGAGGGAGGGAGAAAGGGAGGGAGGGAAAGGGAGGGAGGGAGAGAGAGAGAGGAAGGGAGAGAGGGGGTAGGGAGAAAACAGAAGGTGAACAGAAAACCTTATTTTAAACCCGGGAAAAGCCGGGTACTTGCAACTAGTATATATATAGTCTACATACCCAATATTTCCTTCTGCACCTGGGGCCCCGATAAATCTAAATCCGCATCTGGTGTAAAGCATATATTGGTTATTTCGGTATTTCTCTCATAGGAAGAGCCCATGCTACATATGAAGAGAAAAATCCTTGATAATACGTACAGTGTTCTGATTGGTCTTCCAATGAGATGATAGAATTAGGATGACGTCAGTGGTGTATTGGGAGGGGAATGCTGTGGAACGACGTTCCCTTACCTTTTTCAGAACCGGAACGCGTTCCAGTACTTATTCATGTCCCAATCACTCTCACTTAAATCTTTCATCTTTTTTTGAATTTCTTTTTCTATGTTCGTTAATGTTTTGTATAATAAGAATAAGGCAAAATAAAAACTTGTATTGAAAACAATAGTTTGCTGAAAATATGACTTTTTTTTTTGCTCCCTTACTTTTTATTTTACCAATACATCACTGGATGACATGGATACATGTGTTGGATCAGTTGGAGTTGGAGTTTTAGTTAAGTAGAGAGATGAGCTTTAGAGAAAGATTAGATTTAGTTTAGTATAGAGATGAGCTTTAGAGAAAGATTGGATTTAGTTTATTAGAGAGATGAGCTTTATAGGAAGATCACTTTTAGTTAATAGAGAGGTGGTGAGCTTTAGAGGAAGATTAGATTTAGTTAAGTAGAGATATTAGCTTCAGAATAAGATTAGTTTTAATTAAGTAGAGAGATGAGCTTCAGAATAAGATTAGTTTTAATTAAATAGAGAGATGAGCTTCAGAATAAGATTAGTTTTAATTAAGTAGAGAGATGAGCTTCAGAATAAGATTAGTTTTTTTAGTTAAGTAGAGAGATGAGCTTTAGAGAAAGATTAGTTTAAGTTTAGTAGAGTGATGAGTTTTAGAATAAGATTAGTTTTATGTATATAGAGAGATGAGCTTTAGAGAAATATTAGTTAGAGAAGTCTTAGTTTCTGTTTAGATTCAGTATCCGATTATTTATAACATGAAATAAACATCTTGAACTTATTGGTTGCCTTGCATCATAATTAATGTTATAATTTAGTACTTAGTTTCCCCACAGACACTACCACTCAACTGCCTCATATAACTGAAAGTAGCAGTCACGTGAATTTTTAATTTAAGACTTGCATAATATAAATATATTTCAAGGGGCTCCTAGTTACCTTTTCCTAGCCCCTCCCTCCAAAAAAAGGCCTACAATTACGCTCGCGCCTCCTGTATGACACTCCCCTGAGTACTGCTACTACCTCCCATATGACACTCCCCTGAGTACTGCTACTACCTCCCATATGACACTCCCCTGAGTACTGCTACTACCTCCCATATGACATTCCCCTGAGTACTGCTACTACCTCCCATATGAATCTCCCCTGAGTACTGCTACTACCTCCCATATGACACTCCCCTGAGTACTGCTACTACCTCCCATATGAATCTCCCCTGAGTACTGCTACTACTTCCCATATGAATCTCCCCTGAGTACTGCTACTACCTCCCATATGAATCTCCCCTGAGTACTGCTACTAGCTCCTCTGATGAAATTTTTAACTCAGGCTCATAACTAGGACAATTTTAAATAATTTTGTTATAACTAAAAGGGAAAGATAGAAGGGGAAAGCAAGATCTATTTTTGGACTGCATGTGTATTGACAGCTAATAGATGCAAAATGACTAACAAACCTAGCAGTATGCATATTGATCAAAGAAAACAGAATGAATTCACAAATTATGTGGTAATAGTTAAGAGTGCATTACCTGGTCTAGGAGACATACCAGTATCTGTGGGGAGAATATCTTTTGGGGGTTTCCTGGCCAAAAATAAAACACCCTTTGTCGCCACAGTGGCATTGCAATGATCATTGAGGCTCAAGTCTGTGATGAGTATTAAAAGTATGATATATTTAATGTCTGTGATGAGTATTAAAAGTATGATATATTTAATGTCTGTGATGAGTATTAAAAGTATGATATATTTAATGTCTGTGATGAGTATTAAAAGTATGATATATTTAATGTCTGTGATGAGTATTAAAAGTATGATATATTTAATGTATGTGATGAGTATTAAAAGTATGATATATTTAATGTCTGTGATGAGTATTAAAAGTATGATATATTTAATGTCTGTGATGAGTATTAAAAGTATGATATATTTAATCGAGTGTAATATAAGGGTTAGATTTACCTCAAGATCGTGTTCTCTGTTGTCCACCCCTACATTAAAACAAATTAAACAAGTATGTCACCGAGGTACTTTAAATTGCTAACTTTGTTCATGAAAATGTTAAAGCTATTACTGTTTGATTGCACATGTTGCTCTTCCCTTCCATTTATAACTAGATGATTGAAATTGTTCTACAACATTTTGTGTCTATGAAACATTGCTGCATAGCTTCAGGTGAATACCTGACAATACTTCATGGCTTGTCTGACTTTTTAAATCACATACATGCAGGGCACACAAAGTTTATGGTAAATATTCAAGTCAGTCTTTGTTTTGTTTACTTGTTTCTCTCTCTGGTAGTTTTGTGTCATTAGTTCCAACCAATGTGACAGTATTTCCAGGGAGTCTGATAAAATACTACATCTTTATTTCGTACATTTTTTATATGAAATTTCACATGTTTTTTTAAAAAACAATTGCCTTATAATAATAATAATATATATATATAAGCTCAGAAAGGGAATGGTATATGATATTCGAGTTCTACTTTAGTAAATTTATAGAGTACTTATAATCGTATTTGCACATTGTTTACTTGAACCTATTATCGTATTGCACTCTTTGAACTCTTACTTGCATTTGTGTACTTATATCATAAGTGTACTTCCATGGCCAGTACTTTGAAAATATATGTAAGTACAATCATACTGAAATAGTAAAGAAAAAAGATAATTAAAATTTTATAATTTTTCCAGGCAGTGATATTGGAAGTTTTGAAGCTTATTTTTGAGATCCAGTACAACACTTATGACTATAACAGGGTCGTCATAAACTACAGGTAGGTAGCAGACAACAGTGTATGATTGAAGTGTACATAAATACTTCAATACAATATATAAACTACAGGTAGGTAGCCGACAGCAGTGTATGATTGAAGTGTACAGAAATACTTCAATACAATATATAAACTACAGGTAGGTAGCAGACAACAGTGTATGATTAAAGTGTACAGAAATACTTCAATACAATATATAAACTACAGGTAGGTAGCAGACAACAGTGTACGATTGAAGTGCACAGAAATACTTCAATACAATATAAACACTTTTTGGATATCTAGTGCACATATTTGTATGGCGGTGGCTTTTGCACTTTTTTTTAATAATCAGCTCTGTATTAGTGTTTTGTTTTTTGGAATACCAACACTGTCGGGACAGAAGAAACAGGTAAACATGACGTTTACTCCAGTTGTCTTCAGATAAACTTCTGTCTGTCTGTCTGTTTGTCTGTCTTTCTGACTGTATTTCTGTCCACTTCTAGGAATGCTTACGACTTCACAAATGACACTAGAATTTGCGAAATAAACTTTGATATAATAAATCTTAATCCCCTTAGTTTAAAACGATTCTGCTGCTACATTCTAGTCACTTTAAAGAAATAAAATTGATTTTAAAATTAAATTAATACCGACTTTGATCAACTATTGAACTATTCTTTGTTTTCAATCAACTACGCATGTGCGGGAGTGTCAAATAGGCTCAGCTTAAAATAATTTATGGGAGATAATTTGATTGCATAACCTTATAGCTTATGGTATAGTCATTTTTGTTGTTTAAACTAACCTGCCTTATAGCTTATAGAAATGTTTCCAAAGTCACGTAGCACTAATTTTTCAAGCGCAATGCTGGGTACACTGTTAGTTACGCAACCCCAGGTACACTGTTAGTTACGCAACCCCAGGTACACTGTTAGTTACGCAACCCCAGTGTTGAGGACCCCTTTGAGGGTATCCTTGGCTTGTTGCTAAGAGTATGAGGGCTGACTCAATGATGACTCGTATTTGTATTTGTGTTTCTACCACACACAGTCTCACCAACAACTAAACGTACAACAAGTGACGATTATCAATCCAACAAGTGTGTACAGCGACAAAATATATTTATTTACAGAGACACCAGTCCGTAACAGAGATCTGGTGGTCTTTAAAATCATAAGCAAAAGTAATCCAAAAATGTCAAAGATTAATCCAGTATCAATGATCAGAATTAAAGGGACGTTCTCTCAATAGATCACCCTTCTCTCTCTCTTTCTATCTCACTCAGAGACACATCAATCGACTAGCTATCACTCAGTCGGATTGCTACTCACAAATCTACTCTCTCCTCCGAGAGCCCACAGTCGAATAGGCGACCACACCCTGCCTGGCTCACCGGACGAATGTCTCTCAATCTATCTTACATTACTCATATCACTTTTCCCACGTGACCCCCTAGCCAATCAAATATAATATCTGTTTCTTTCAAACTTTCAAATTAGGGGGTGGAGCCTAGATGAGGAGGGGGGGGGAGAAGTACGTCATACCGACATAGACAGAAGTAACTGGCCATCGAGCGGGTCTCTGTCCCTTTGAAGACGCCGACCGGAGACGAACGGTAGTCAGGTGGTCAGAGAGAATTCCCCGTGGAATGTAAGGTGTTTCTGTGAACTACTGTCCTATTCATAGGCGGAGGTTTCGCTGTCCACCTGCTCCTATGACGCAATTACGGGGGTGGGGTAAAAAGGGGGGGGGAACTTGAGAACGGGAACGTATTTTATTATACATGGTATAATATACATCTTAACGTTAGTAATACTATTAAGTTAAGGGTTGGAGTAAGGGGATGGTTTCGACATATTAGTCACAACCCGTGACACCCAGGTACACTGTTAGTTACGCAACCCCAGGTACACTGTTAGTTGCGCAACGCCGGGTACACTGTTAGTGGCACAACCCCAGGTACACTGTTAGTTGCGCAACCCCAGGTAAAATATTATTAGAAGGTTCACGTATAACTGTCATCAAAAGTGAAACATTATATACAGAACAATACCGTATATAATGACAATATCTATAGTACAATGCCGTATATAATGACATTATCTATAGAACAAACCAGTATATAATGACATTATCTATAGAACATATATTGACGGATGGTCGTGTGGTAAAGCGCTCGACTATCAACCTTAAGGTACCTGGTTCGATCTCCGGTGACTTAACACAAGGCAATACAACATAGAGACAGTAAACTGAGACTTAACACAAGGCAATACAACATAGAGACAGTAAACTGAGACTTAACACAAGGCAATACAACATAGAGATAGTAAACTGTGATTTAACACAAGGCAATACAACTTAAGACAGTAAACTGTGACTGAAGGTGAACATCTCATTTCAGTTACTACATTGGCATCCTGGGGAGAATAGCAAACGTTATCAGAGACGATATGATGTTGCAAAGAAATTTGACTAGTTTGGCGGACTTTCAGTTGGACAGAAACCCCACAGCTTTTGATAAAAAGGTAGACCCAACAAGCTGACATTTAACATCTTTTATAATCTGAGCTAGGTCACTTTTAGCTTCATTCATATTTCTTCAATTTACCTTTCATCTGTATTGTTAACTTAATGTTTATATTGATATGTTCATATTCATCTGTGTGCTGGTAACTCCAAGTTCATATTCACCTGTGTGCTGGTAACTTTATGTTCATATTCACCTGTGTGCTGGTAACTCCAAGTTCATATTCACCTGTGTGCTGGTAACTTTATGTTCATATTCACCTGTGTGCTGGTAACTTTATGTTCATATTCATCTGTGTGCTGGTAACTTTATGTTCATATTCATCTGTGTGCTGGTAACTTTATGTTCATATTCATCTGTGTGCTGGTAACTTTATGTTCATATTCATCTGTGTGCTGGTAACTTTATGTTCATATTCATCTGTGTGCTGGTAACTTTATGTTCATATTCACCTGTGTGCTGGTAACTTTATGTTCATATTCATCTGTGTGCTGGTAACTTTATGTTCATATTCATCCGTGTGTTGGTATCTCAAGGTTCATTTACGATCTAAAAACTCTACGATGACTTCATAACTTAATTTTTGATTGTCTTTTTCCCCGCAAAAAAATTAAAATGAATTATTTTAAAACATAATGCACATCTTTATTTCTTGTCTTTAATTTTAGAGTGCAATAAAAACAAGATTATTATTTGCTTCATTTGTTGTAGAAAAAACATTTCTAAATGAAACAACAGCTTTAGAGCCGCTCAGTAGGTACTCTAAAAATGCCGCCCTTTCTCAAAATTGGAACGCCCTTAATGTCAAATGTTAAGACTTCGTGTATGACGCTCTCCATAACCTGCAACTAATCTCGCCATATGCCCCGCGCACTGTTTGCCTCTGTATGCAGTCTTTAAGTACTAATTAGAATGGATTATGTTTCCGAAGTCTTGGTTTGCTCCTTTGATGTCCCATGTCATGTATCATGTACGTCTGCTAAAATTTTCACATGAATATTCAAAACAACAACTATGTGATATTCAAGTGATTTTCTAGAACTTGTTATGTTTTGGAAATAGTTAAGATTCATTGTTTAACTTTAATAAAAGTGAAAAATCTGATTTAGAACTTTAACGACTTAGAATTTGGACTATTTTTAAAACTGATAATATGATTATATTCATTTGTAGATGCCGCCTCTGTACGGTGGCTAAAAAATGGAAAGTCGAGTTTGTTTAATATCAGAGACGGATGAGACCGAATTATATGATTACAAACTAGTAGATAAAAACTAGAATGAATTTAAATAGGAAATATTGCCTGCTAAGGGAGCTAATATGGGGTTGTAAAGTATCGTTGTAACTAAGTAATCTATTGATATATATATATATATTATGTAATTATGTCTTACTGTTGTAACTAAGTAGTCTATAGGCAGATGTTGATATGTGATTGAGAAGTATTGTTGTAACTGTCTATTGGCAGATGTTGATATGTGATTGAGAAGTATTGTTGTAACTGTCTATAGGCAGCTGTTGATATGTGATTGAGAAGTATTGTTGTAACTGTCTATTGGCAGATGTTGATATGTGATTGAGAAGTATTGTTGTAACTGTCTATTGGCAGATGTTGATATGTGATTGAGAAATATTGTTGTAACTGTCTATAGGGAAATGATGATATGTGATTGAGAAGTATTGTTGTAACTGTCTATTGGCAGATGTTGATATGTGATTGAGAAGTATTGTTGTAACTGTCTATTGGCAGATACCGGTCGGCGGCAAAAAAATAATAATACATTTAATATTACAAAAAATTGTAATTGTTCATTTTATTTAAGCCCGGCCGATGACTCAGTACAGTGGCCGAGTAGTTGCTGTACACAAGTATAACAGATAACTCAGTACAGTGGCCGAGTACTTGCTGTACACAAGTATAACAGATAACTCAGTACAGTGGCCGAGTAATTGCTGTACACAAATATAACAGAAGACTCAGTACAGTGGCCGAGTAATTGCTGTACACAAGTATAACAGATGACTCAGTACAGTGGCCGAGTAACTGCTGTACACAAGTATAACAGAAGACTCAGTGCAGTGGCCGAGTAACTGCTGTAAACAAGTATAACAGATGACTCAGTGCAGTGGCCGAGTAATTGCTGTACACAAGTATAACAGATGACTCAGTACAGTGGCCGAGTAACTGCTGTACACAGGTATAACAGATAACGGCAAAATAAATGGTTGTGGGGATCTAGAAACGTAACTTTCTATTTTGTTTAATTTATAAATGGGGCGAAAATTGATTTAGAGATTAAACATAAATAAATTGAAACTATTTTAAAATGATTTAATTTCATATTATGAGGAACTTTATTTTATTAATTAAACATGACGGATGTTGCCATCTAACCTCCCCCCCCCCCCTCGAATGGTAGCAGAGTGATCGCCTTTAGATGCCTTTCGCTTTCTGTAGGAAAATAATGTAAACAGTCGAGTTTTTGTTAGGCTAAAGTTCAGTCTATTTTATTATATTATAATTTTGATTATGCTGTGGAATTGGAATGTTTAATCTCAGATTCTAAGGTAGATGGCACTTCCTAAGCTGTAAGAGTGATTGCTGTATACAAGTCCGGACATTTTGTTTGTTTGGAATTCATTTTTTATATGATTTATAACGGGGAACAATGATTCGAAACCTGAACGATTTGGAATTCGAACAACGTAATACGGAATAGGTTCGTATTATGAGGTAACAAGGTACTGAACACCCAAAATGCCGACCCCTTTCGGCTGGAGAGAGAATGCCCCCCCCCCCGGGCTGACCACTCCCACTCACCTTCAGCTTTCCCCCACTTGATGAAACATTTATACATTGACTATTTTGATTGGTTCGAGGAAAATTTGAAAATGGCTTCAAGGAACAACACAGTGTTTTGTGAGACACAGTTTGAGATGTTCTGGTTAAGATTTATATGTTCAATGATTTATAACAGGTTCTAGATGTGTATCGTCTGCTGATTGAACAACTGCAGATTATAACAGATACTGTGTCATTCAGTTTAGATAAGGTAAACATGTGTGTTATTTCTATGAGATGAGGTAAAATGTATATAATTTAGTTTAGATAAGATACACATTTGTATCGTTTCATATCAAATGATTACATGATAAACATTTGTATCATTTAGTTTAGATAAGGTAAGTATTGTATAATTTTGTTCAGATAACATTTAGTATAATTAGATCAATGACAGCAAACTTTTGCATTATTTAGCCCATATAGGTTTAACATCGTCATGTTGATTGTCTTTTTGTGAATAAATTTAAAAATATTTTATTAATTGAAAACAATTTAAAAAAAAAACAGGTTACATCCTTCTTTGGTTGTTTAATTATTAAAGTTTTTAAATTTCTGTTCAAATCAGTTGTCTGTTTCTGTAATCAACTGAAGTTTACTTTAATTATTAAAGTATTTAAATTTCTGTTCAAATCAGTTGTCTGTTTCTGTAATCAACTGAAGTTTACTTTAATTATTAAAGTATTTAAATTTCTGTTCAAATCAGTTATCTGTTTCTGTAATCAACTGAAGTTTACTTTAATTATTAAAGTATTTAAATTTCTGTTCAAATCAGTTGTCTGTTTCTGTAATCAACTGAAGTTTACTTTAATTATTAAAGTATTTAAATTTCTGTTCAAATCAGTTGTCTGTTTCTGTAATCAAATGAAGTTTACCTTAATTTTTTTTTTTAAATCTGAAATTTGGATTAAAATTGTCAATCACTACCAATGTTTCATTTTGTATATCTGTCAGGCTTACCCCACGAGGGTGGATTTGAAAACTGAACAATTTCACGTACAGGCTCTGTGGCTGGACTCAGCCAAACATGAAATGGTGGAAATGTATCTAAGTAAAGCGGAACTCTATGTTATGATGTCTACAGAGGTGGAAATATTTCACCCACTGACTATAGACACCAACGTACACATCTCAGTAAGTTGACATCAGCATACATGTATATTGTTAGTGGATATCAGCATACATTATATTGTTAGTGGATATCAGCATACATGTATATTGTTAGTGGACATCTGCATACACGTATATTGTTAGTGGATATCACCATACATGTATATTGTTAGTGGATATCAGCATACATGTATATTGTTAGTGGATATCACCATACATGTATATTGTTAGTGGATATCACCATACATGTATATTGTTAGTGGACATCTGCATATACGTCTATAGCTAGTGAACTATTGGATTTATATATACATTAAAAGGACATGTGTATATATATATATATTATGTATAACGACATTGATAAATAAATATATATATATATCAACTGACACAGCTATACAAATTGTTCTATTCTGCAGGCTGTGATGCACGATCTATATCTTCCTGCGACATTTTACGGAGTGCCCTTGAACGTTCCTGAACTCCATGTTTCCATTCAGCAAAAGACATACAATCCGTACCCCATGAAACAAATTACTTCAGATATTTATAATATCTACTACAATTATGAAGAAACCGGTAAGACATTTCTATTGTAGTAAATTCCATCTTATTATAATTCGGCTATTAGAAATGTTTTAGTTTAGCACATTAGTATAAATAAGATTAAAACCTTGGAGCAGTCCATCAGCTGATTGAAGTAAACTTGATCTATTGCTCATTTATATCAATCGATCATACAGTTTGATACTACATTGTTATTTCGACAACTTTTTAATGAAAATAATGAAGATTTTGATCGCTTTTTGCCTCCGTCATAAGTCGTTTGTCTGAGAGTCTGTAGTTTCAGCGACTCAGTGCTATACACCTTTCTCAAAAAGTAGTCCCCTTACTGAATTGTTTGTTTAAATGGACAAGATACACTTACGGTACCAATTAATATACGCGAATTTGCGAATAATAAATTTCTGCTGCCGCTATTCTTTTAATTTTAATCATGAAAATCAAATAATCAAAATTTAATATATTTTTTCAGTGTGATTATTTATTATTATTATCTTACAAGTTGAAGCTAAAAAGTAGAATGGTTAAAAAAATAATATCATTGACCATCACCTCATCATAATGAGGTAGTAGTTTCAAACCTTTTACTACCGATTTTTAATTACTATCTATCGTACAATATATGCTAACCAAAAATATACTGTTTTACATATGACCCTACATAAGTCCGTACATAAGTCTCTACATATGACCCTACATAAGTCCCTACATATGACCCTACATAAGTCCCTACATAAGTCCCTATATAACATACTAGTTGCAAGTACCCGGCTTTGCCCGGGTTTAAAATAAGGTTTTCTGTTTACCTTCTGTTTTCTCCCTACCCCCTCTCTCGCTTCCTCTCTCTCTCCCTCCCTCCCCCTCTCTCCCTTTCCCTCCCTCCCTCTCCCTCCCTCTCCCTCCCTCTCTCCCATCTCCCCCTCTCCCCTCTCCCTCTCCTTCTCTCCCACCGTCAATCCTCCCTCCCTCCTCCTTCCCTCTCTCTCCCTCCCTGCCCCCTCTTTCTCTTTATCTCTTCCTCCCATTTCTTCCATCCTCTCCCTCTCTCCTTCCCTCCCCTCTCTCCCTCCTTTCTCCCTCCCTCCCCTTTCCATCTCTCTCCCTCCCCCTCTCTTCCCCTTCCTCCCTCCCTCATTTCCTCTCTCCCTCCCTGCCCCCTCACTCTTTATCTCTCTCTCTCCCTCTCTCCCTCCCCTCTCTCTCCCTCCCTACCCCCTCTCTCCCTCCCTTCCTTTATCGCTCCCTCTCCCATCCCCTCCCTCCTCTCTACCCCTCCCTCCCTCCCTCCTACCCTCCTTTCCTCTCTCTCCTCTTGCCCCATCTCTCTCTTTTTCTTTCTTTATCTCTCTACCCTCCCTCTCTCTCTCTATATATATATATATATATCTATACTTATAAGACGCATTTGATGTCTGTCTGTCTGTCTGTTCCCTTATAACTCAAGATCCAGAAAAACAAATAACGTGAAATTTGTTACACATACACATAATTACATGGGGAAGGTTATAGGATAGGTTTCGTTTCATCTCGATGGGTAGTTTAATTGTAATTAATTTTTTTTTTACTTTAGTATTTTAATATATTAAAGTAATCTTGACGGCGCCATAAATAAAATTCCTCTGTGACGTCATTTCCCAATGATCGAATAGAACTTGCGCGCTGGTGCTGTATTGTGCCTTTGTGATGCAAAGAATTGTTGTTGTTTTTTCATGCTCTCTGATTTGTACAGTTTGAGGAAGGTAAAGGAATGAAGAAGGATTTTAGAAGAAGTGTGAAGCCAAAATAATAAGTATATATATATATATATATATATATATATATATATATATATATATAGAGAGAGAGAGAGAGTGGGGGGGAGGGAGAGAGAGATAAAGAGAGAGGGGGGGCAGGGGGGAGAGAGAGGAAAGGAGGGTAGGAGGGAGGGAGGGAGGGGGAGAGAGGAGGGAGGGGGATGGACAGGGGGAGAAAAGGAGGGGGAGAGGGAGATGGGAGAGGGAGTAGGGGGAGAGGGAGCAGGGGGAGAGAGAAAGGAAGTGAGGAAGAGAGGGGAGGGAGGGAGTGAGAGAGATAAAAAGTGATGGGGGCAGGGAGAGGGAGGGGGGGAGGGAGAGGAAGAGGGTTGGATGGAGGGAGGGGAGGGAGGGAGGGGGTGGACAGGGGGGAGAGAAGGAGGGGGAGAGAGGGAGCAGGGGGGAGAGGGAGATGGGAGAGGGAACAGCGGGTGAGGGAGAGAGAAAAGAAGGGAGGGAGAGACGGTGTAGGAGGGAGATAGAGGGGAGGGAGGGGAAGAGAGGGTGGAGAGAGGGAGAGAGAGAAAGAGTGAGGGGGCATGGAGGGAGAGAGAGGGAATGAGGGAGGGATAAATGGGGAGAGATGAGAGAGGGAGGGAGGGAGAAAGGGAGAGAGGGAAAGGGAGAGAGGGGGAGGGAGGGAGGGAGGGAGAGAGAGGAAGGGAGAGAGGGGGTAGGGAGAAAACAGAAGGTAAACAGAAAACCGGGTACTTGCAACTAGTATAGTAAAATACTAAAATAAAAAAAATTAATTACAATTAAACTACCCATCGAGATGAAACGAAACCTGTCCTATAACTTTCCCCATGTAATTATGTGTATGTGTAAGAAATTTCACATTATTTGGTTATCTGGATCTTGAGTTATAAGGGAACAGACAGACAGACAGACAGACAGACAGGCAACAAATGCGTCTTATAAGTATAGAGATGTCTCTACATATGGCCCTACATATGACCCTACACAAGTCTCTACATATAACCCTACATAAGTCCCTATATAAGTCACTACATAAGTCCCTATATAAGTTTCCACATACGTCACTACATACGTTCCTATATAAGTCTCTACATATGACCCTACATAAGTCCATACATAAGTACCTACATAAATCTCTTTGTTGAACGACATGTAAGATAAAATTAGAATTATTCTAATTACAGTATTTTGATAAATAGATGATCATAATAAATTTTCTAAAACGAAATAAAATCAAATCGTTTAAGTTATTCTACTGGGCATGTCTGCAGTCAATTTAATTTTACAATTTCATGGGCCCAATAGGTTTGTGAACTCTGTATACATTAGCAGACGGCCCTACATAGAATCTATACGTGGATAATCCAATATTTTGTTATAGCTTTTTGTAACAGGGATGACCTAATCGGTTCTATGAGCCACAAATGGTTCCAAAATAAGTTTTGTGCGTCACTTTATGAGCCAGTTTTTTCCATTGTTTATCAAACTTTGTTCCTTAATTGGCCAATAAAGAATTGTTTAATCTATAAAATAAACCCATCGCAGTTCGGCTCTCGTCACCCCTATGCGTGACCCAGAATGTCGTTCTCTTTCTCATTGAATTCTCTCAGTTTATGTGCTGGCTGAGCCTTAGTCTCTTGGAGTCAGTGAAATCAATTTCATTGTGTTCCTCATCGTATGGGAACTGCCATACAGGCGAATGCCAAGCAAACTTTCCGACTGGTCCACCCTGTGGTCCGCCAGCCCATGTTCCGCGGATGTTGTTCTGGACAACACAGCGATCTGTTGAACATAATGTTGAACTTCACAATATTTTGTAGACATCTACCCATTCTTCTATCTCACTAATGAGTCTGTCTGTGATAACGTACAAGGAATGAATTCATAAAATTGCACTAGCAATTAGATTGATGCTGCATACACTATAGCCGTACTTTCTTCACCAAAACTTTCTCATACTATTGCAATTATTTTTTTCTTCTAACCTTGAATGTTTCAAACTTGCTAATTGTCTCATGTGGTCTAACAATTCCTGTCTCCTATATACGAAGATGTTCTCATGTGGTCTAACAATTCCTGTCTCCTATATACGAAGATGTTCTCATGTGGTCTAACAATTCCTGTCTCCTATATACGAAGATGTTATAATGTGGTCTAACAATTCCTGTCTCCTATATATGAAGATGTTCTAATGTGGTCTAACAATTCCTGTCTCCTATATATGAAGATGTTCTAATGCATAGATAAACTTGGCGGTGTCCTAGGACAACCACAGATAACGAGTCCCCTGTCGGGACTTTTGTTTTGCCGTAACTCAATAAAGTTTTAACATTTAATGTTAACTATCGTACTACACATTTCGAAAGCCGGCAAGCAACATCACTAACCAAGCATTGAGTTGGAATCCTCAAGGAAAAAGAAAGAGAGGCCGGCCAAGAAACACCTGGAGGCGAGAATTTGAAGAGGACATCACCAGGATGGGGTTCAGCTGGAAGCAGCTGGAGAGAATGGCTCAGGATAGAAGTTGCTGGAGATCTTTAGTTCGTGGCCCATACCCCGATAGGAGTGACGGGCAATCGTACTACACAAGAGTTATTAACTAGTACAAAAAGAAATGGTATATAAAAGTTAAACAACGTTCAGTCAGAACTAAATTGATAAAAGTCAAACTCACCACAAGGAATGGCAGGCAATCTCAGAACCTGTCAAGGGGCTCGGGCGAAAATAATTAAGGAGTTAGAGGGGGGACCCGTGGGGGTTAGAGAGGGACCCGTGATAATTTAAAATTTTGAAAGAGTTGACATTGACAATGTTTTCGTTTAGGGCCGTCAAATACGTTAAAAAAAGGCTCTGCTGGTACGGGTCTATTGAAAATACCTAACATTTGAAGTAAAAGTACCTAAGACACAAGACGACTTGAGAAGACGTAGCATTCATTTTTGAAAGTTATTGTAAATTAAATAATGAGTCTCCATGTTAGGAAAAAGGGGGTGGAGGGCGCATTCAGACAGAATGGCCTACGACGAAAAATACCCAAGGGCTGGCCATGGTCATATGTAATGAAAAATTAATTATATGAAATGTTTTATGTTTTAATCTATTTTGTTTTTATGTTATCTTGTTACTTCTATGTCTGCATTGACAAGTGAAATCAGTTTCTCTTATTGTGCTTCACCTAATCTTTCAATGTATAAATTATAATTTATTTTCATTCTCAGCGATCCATGTTCTAAAATGTCCCTAACCCTCTTAGTTCATAAAATATAACTATAAAATTTCGACAGTGAGGGGATTTCATGATTTTTTTTAAAGAAAGAAATAAATCATGATTTATAATTCTCAAAATGTTACAAATCAATTTAAAGGTAAACTACTGTGTCACGGGTGTCAATGGCGGGGAGGAAAATGGGGGCGGGGGGGGGGGGCTATCAATTATAGGAAAACTCCGAAAACAAGAAATTCGCCTAACAATCCGCCCGATATGCAAAGAAATGTCAAAATTTACTTCCATTTTTAATGTTATGAGCTAATTTTTCCATTTACGTAATAAAAAATATTTAAACAACTGACCAGAATCCGCCCTAATCGTAGGCTGGTTCCCACCAACCAACCATTTATTTTTTATTTTTGAAAATGAAATGATAGACGAAAAAAGTTTGAGAATC
This sequence comes from Bulinus truncatus, assembly GCA_021962125.1. Classification (NCBI taxonomy): domain Eukaryota; kingdom Metazoa; phylum Mollusca; class Gastropoda; family Planorbidae; genus Bulinus; species Bulinus truncatus. Next base: position 11,535,572 of record JAGDYQ010000003.1, on the reverse strand, counting down.
ACTGATGTACACCAGTGTAAATGAAACTATCACTGATGTACACCAGTGTAAATGAAACTATCAGTGATGTACACCAGTGTAAATGAAACTATCAGTGATGTACACCAGTGTAAATGAAACTATCAGTGATGTACACCAGTGTAAATGAAACTATCACTGATGTACACCAGTGTAAATGAAACTATCACTGATGTACACCAGTGTAAATGAAACTATCACTGATGTACACCCATGTAAATGAAACTCTTCTGTTTTCTTATCAGATGAAGTCCTTGGTTCAGTGTCAGACTTCTGGTTCAGATATGTTGTCACGGAAAGAACTGATAATGTGACCATGATAACTGACAGTGACTGCTTAATTATACAGGTGACTGACGCAGTTACACTTTTTATTACTAATACTTTCAATTAAAACTTGACTTACTCACTTATTCTATAAATGCCAATCAGGAATATCAAGCCCGAAGTACAAATAATGAGCCACATTGTACTGTCATTACAAATAATCAGAGCCAATGAATTAAAGTATAGCAGAATATAATTCAATCTTAAACAAAAACCTAAACTGAAGGTTCAAATAGTTTAGTAACTAGCACAAATATTATTACAAAGTAACTTTATACCTAATATACACACTAGCCACAAACATTAACACAAAGTAACTTTATACATAACATACACACTACCTACAAACATTAATACAAAGTAACTTTATACCTAATATACACACTAGCCACAAACATTAATACAAAGTAACTTTATACCTAATATACACACTAGTCACAAACATTAATACAGAGTAACTTTATACCTAATATACACACTATATATATATATATATATATATATATATATATATATACCATTCTAGAAGGTTCTGGAAGGTTCTATGAAATCTCTAGAATGTTCTAGAAGCTTCTAGAAAAACGTGGATAACTTGAGAAGGCTCCGTGAAATTCTAGAAAACTCTAGAAGTCTTGATTTTCATATAAATAGCCAGCTTCACCATTGCATTTCAATTTAGCTATAAAAATCAAGTGTTATAAGATCAATTGTTGCGGCTATATAAATATCATTCATTTAGTAATGACTACTAGGTCGAAAACTGTTGTTCATTTAATTGGTGAACCATCTGAAGATTTTTTTGAACGAGTTCTTCCAACAGCGAAAAATGTTTTGAGTGTATACTTTTATTTACACAAAATTAATAAAATGCCCAATAAAGATGCTATTTCTGATGTCGTGGAAAGACTGTTGAGCATCTGGGATAAATCGTGTATCCTTACGGCTGAAAAACGGGCTATCATTAAAAAGCTGGAGATACTTATTGACAAGTACCTAGACGTTGAGAAGAATGCTAAAACAGGAGGAGAGGTTCAACGTGCAAAAGAAGCTGACTTTGTTAGCTTCACATCATCCATCGTTGACATCACACACATCAATGCTCACACTATGATCAGAAATGAAGAAGACAGGCTTTTCTACATGACCAGCGAACTGAACGCAAAATGGTAATGGGAACTGAAGACAAAACATTGGCAAAGAAGGAACTGCGAGCTCAAAAACGGAATAATAGGTTTCTTGAAAGACTTGCACAGAAAAAGGGAAAAGGTTTTGCTGTAATCCATAACTATGCTGACCAAGTACCAAGCAGCAGTGATTGTTCAGAGAAGGAAGACGACAACCAATTCATTCCAGGCCGGAGAAAATCGACATCAATTTTGCCTAAACGACGTCGCTTGAAAGCTATGGATGTTGTTTCGCCATTGGTAGCCTCTTCTCTTGATCGTACTGAAATAAGTGACTGATAGGCAGCTCACATCCTTGCTGTGACGAGAGTTATTGATGCATAAGCAAAGGATATTACTTTGTCGAGGAGTAGCTTGCAAAGAGCCAAAAAAAAATATCTATTTAAAAAAGCAGCTGATATCAAAGAAAGTTTCCAAGTTGATGGTCCACTGGTAGTCCATTTTGATGGGAAGATTCTTCCTGCAATAGATTGTAGTCCAGAGAAGAAAGACCGTGTCGATATCCTCGTCTCTGGATTAAGTGTTGAGAAGCTTTTGGGTGTACCAAAAGTTAAACAAGGAACAGGGAAACTTGTTTCAGAGGTAGTTGCAAATATTTTAAAGTATTGGCGATTGACAGAAAAGATCTCTGCCATGTCGTTCGACACAACTGCGGCAAACACAGGCCACATCAATGGAACTTGTGCTATTCTTAAAAAGAAATTGAGTAAGAAGCTGCATATACTTGAGTTGATATGTGCAAAAGTCTTCAAAAAGACATTTGGGGGTAGTACAACGGGACCGGATGTGTTGCTATTCAAGCGCTGCAAGACGTTTCGGCCAAATATAAGACAGGCAGAATTTAGTATATGCCACGATGTTCGACTGGAGTAAAATCTCAAGCCATTAAAAGAAGAAGACATCAGATTTTGTTCAAATATCCACTAAATAAAAGACAACTCAAGATATTTGCCACGTGAAGATTACAAAGAACTTCTGAGTGTGAATCTTATCTTCCTGGGAGGAATCCCCCCTTTGGTGTGCGTTTTCGTGTTCCAGGAGCTTATCACCATGCACGGTGGATGCCTACAATAATCTACATTCTACATCATGAAGATTTATCTCTTCAGTCATCAATTCAAGCTGACTAAGCATGAAGACAGATCAATTGCGGAATTTGGTATCTTTGCATTCTTGGTTTACATTAAAGCTTGGATTCAGTGTCCCATTCCAGCAGACGCACCTCTGAATGATCTGGATTTCATCTTCTTATTGATTATAAGAATGTTTCTCTCTCCATTTCTCAGACTACATTGAAAACGATTGGCCGACATCTCTGATACCTTAATGCAGAACTCATTCCTCTTGTTTCTCTTTTCTCAACTTGTCTCAGTCGATGAGAAAAACAGCCTTGCTGCTTGCTTGAGGCAATTCATGGATAAACCTTCTGATGATCAGAAAGAAGAAAGGTGCATCCGCAGCACAAATGATCCTTCAGCATTTCAAATTGTAACATTAAAGAATTTTTGTGACTTCGTCATCGCTACTCTTCTTTAATGCTCTTCTGCTTCCCATAGATTTTCTCATGACTGATGCTTCCACCTGGCAACAAACTCCATCCTTTCATAAGGCAAAAGCAATGGTCTCTTCCTTGAAAGTTGACAATTATTGTGCCAAGCGGGGAATAGCACTGGCGTCATCATTCAATTAATCTCTCACCAAATCAGAGGAGGAAAAGCAGTACTTGCTCCAAGTTATTGAACAGCATCACAAAGAGTTTCCTGATGCAAAAAATCAACTGTGCTGCAAAATCGCAACTTGAAGACATTCAGGACCCAGCACAGACTAAAAAAACTTTTATAGTGTGTTTTTGAATGACGTACTTAGAACTACTCTGCAATACAGCTAGGTTAATGTGTCATGTAAAAAGTATTATTTTACTGTTTAATTTCTACTGTGTAATATAATTGTTCTTTGTATCTAAAAAAACAGCATTTAAACCTTGCAAAATTTTTATTTACTGCAACTGCTGAATACAATAAAACACGAGATAACAAGTGCACTGGGGCAGTATTTATAGGAGCCCAAATGGTGTGAAATTTGGTATATACTTGTTTTAAATCACAGTGAACCAGAAAAATAAATATAAATAAATAAATATATATATATATATATATATATATATATATATATATATATATATATATATATTGAAACTTGTAGTCCTTTTATTATATATGACAATGCTCAATAGATGCTAGATAATCTATGGTAATTGTGAGAGTACAGATGTATCGCAAACTGCTGAATTGAATAGTTTAAAAACATTGCTATTGAAATACAAACTTTAAATAAACTTTCCATTGGTGTATTTTTTGTAAGTATTAATTACAATTATTATGTGTATGTGTTTGTGTGTAAATTTGTGCATGTGCATATGAAAGAAGTCCATTCCGCTGGCTTGAGCTCGATGCTATTTGTTAAGATAACCTGTTGCCTATATTGGGCTCATAATATTAATCATGTACACTTGGTAGGCTATTTATATATCAGCTGTATTTCTCTTTTATTTTGAGTTATTTGAGGACCACAATCCTGTTTCCTTGTTTTAGGTGCCGACGTCCACAGTAACAGATACTCTACTTATTATAAAATCCAAGTCTGGTTATAGTCTTTCTATTACTAAACTCAAAAGCCAAAGTCACGCCAGCCTGCTGCATGTGTTTGATGATGTAAACGAAATAGTGCCACATTTTACCTTCCCAAGTATTGGAAATGTCTATAAGGATCCCAATTCAATCTTACTGCCTAAGTTAACTTTGGTAAACTTTTACTACATGTATCTTGAATTTACTGATCACCTTATGTAACTTAAACACATTTAATAATTAGTTAATTCTAATTTAAATGAGTGGACAGGACTACTAATGAATGAACTAAAGACAGTCGCGCAGGATAGACAACTATGGAGAAATATGTCTTTTGAGGTGTCCATGCGTTGCCCCAACACCACATTGATTAAGAAAACAATGATCATGATGAAAATTGTTTCAACAATAATTTAATGATATTTATTATAGTCTTAACAATGTAATCACTATAGTGGTACAAAACGTTTTAATTATTCTTTTATTTTCTTATACATTGACATGTATCCATGGGCGTCGCTAGGAATTTTTCCAGGGGGGGGCAAAAAAACACGTTTTTCATTTTAACTGACGATGCTATACATGTTTATTTCTCAATTAAATCCAAGTTAAGTATAACATTAATTATTTATTTTGACATAAATAAATGTATATGAAAATTCACACATTTTGACTACAAGCACAAGCATGTTCCGATTTTAATTTTTTTTTTTTTTTGTAATTTGGCCTTTTGTAGCTTGATTTGTCCTTCGAAAATGTTTTTGGCATTCAGGTTATTTTTATGATCTGGCAACTCTTGTTAGTTTATAATCGTCTGCCACTGAGTGAATTTTTAAATTTATACTAAATTAATATGAAAAGATGGATATCGGAAAATAAATGTACATGCTCAATAAAATGAAAAGTAGAGCAATCGCGGGATTCCGAAAAGCCGTAATTAGAAGATTTTAGGGCGTTTGCAGTATCTGAATTATCACATGCATTGAGGACAACAGTACAAGTTCAACAGCCAGACACAGCTGAAGAAACTATTTCTAATTTGATTGTCGCTGTCACTTCTTCATTTCCTAAATTGGATATTGGAAGGTATGTCTTGACATACGACCTTTCAAATGAGTTGAAATTGCTGCTGATCCTTGATTGTTCGACCTCTTATAAAGGATTCAAGCTATTTTGTTGCACTATTGGTAGCCAAAGCAGTTTCTATAGATGAGCAGTTGAACTCATCATTTAGAAGACAAATTCTAGAAAATTGCAACAAACTGGGTCCCTCCATTTCTACAATCTTTTATTTATTTATTTTTTTTGCGGCATGCATGATTTGGCACTGTGTGGAAAAGAATCACATTCTGGTATTTTTTACGACCTGTTAGAGATTCGTGTTGAATCTGGAGATGACGTTAAAGGTAATCATTTGTCAATTAGTTTTTGTAGTGCTTTACTTAGCACTACAAAAACTCACTCGGCAACCAGTGCAGCCGAGGGGTGGCAGAGGGCAAATGACAAGGAGTTTTAGGTGCCCGGACTGAGCTTGCCAATCAACTTTTGAAAATATTATTATCAGCACGAGAGGCCCATTAAAGCCCTGCCCAGGGGCCCGAAATTTCTGTCGGTGGGCCTGTCGGAAACTACACAAAACACTATGATCGAAATGTGTGGGTCTCTCTTGCTTGAAGACATTGTTCGTGAAGCAAATAATTCAGTTGCCATCTCTATACTTGCCGACGAGACAATATAATTTTAGGCATTGAGCAGATGTCACTTGGTGTTAGATTTGTCAAAGAACACCATAATTACAATTCATTAGAATTTGGATTAGATACAGCCCCGTAGCGAGAAAATTCTACAGCAGGGGCCAGTCATTCTACTGCAGTGGTCAAGCTATAGCGGGGGGGGGTCAGGAAATAAATTTTACTAAGTAGAGCAAACAAACAGAGGGGCCAGACAAAACGCAGGGAGGGCCAGGCTCCCTGCCCCCCCCTCCGCACGCTACGGGCCTGATTAGATATGACAAATTTTGTTGGTAAAGGATAAGACGGATGTTCTACAATGGCAAGTAAAGAAGGAGCAGTCCAAGCAATAATTCGAAAAAAAAAAAAACACCAAAAAGCAGCAATTGTACATTGCAGTTCACATAAATTAAATCTTGTTGCGAACGATTTAAATAATGTGAATGCTGTACGAAACACAGTAGGAAAAATTCAGTCAATTATAGTTTTTTTTTCTGAGAAATTAATCAGCGAAGAAAACTAACTCCAAATGTTCCTTTGCTATGTGAAACTAGATGGACACATAAATATAAAAGGTTGCGGATTTTCGCTGAAAATGTGACAGAAATTGTTAAACAGCTGTAATATTTAGAACAATCTGAAAAAAGCAAGCAAGTTGCACATTAGTTACTTTCTGCTGTTAGAGTTTAGGTTTGGAGTACATTTGTTGTTTGTTTAGTTATTATACTTCAATGTAATAAATTTTCAGGAAATTTAGTTCAGTTTTATTGTAACAACTTTATAATTTTTTTTCCAAAATGCCCCCCCTTGCCCCCCCCCTTGAATACGCCCATGCATGTATCAGTCCTTGGGCAAAATGAAGCGTAGGGTATACAGAATATTAAGTTAATATCTTGTAATGTACAATGTTTACAGTTGTATACGTCAATATCTTGTATAGTACAATGTATACAGTTGTCTATCTCGTCATCTTGTATAGTACAGTTGACTTAGCCAATCTCTCTCCAACAGAGTGAAAGTTTCACAATGAGAAAGTATAGTTGGTACATTATGATCCGCCTGGAAACAGGGAGACAATATGAAGGCCCTGTGCCTGTCATCAGTGAACTGAAGGAACAAGTCTCAATCAACTGTCTACGTCTGGCCTGTGTGAAACTAAATGAGATTGACCAGAGCTGGATAGCTGAAAGTTGTAAAGTAGGTAGATATCACATTTTCTTGATTTAAAGGTACCTAAAAGACTGGGTAAAGGAACCTAATGGACTAGGTAAAGGTACCCAAGGGAATAAGTAAAGGTACCTAAGGGGTTAGGTAAAGTTACTTAAGAAACTAGGTAAAGGTACCCAAAGGACTACGTAAAGGTACCCAAGGGGTTAGGTAAAGTTACCTAAGAAACTAGGTAAAGTTACTTAAGAAACTAGGTAAAGGTACGCAAAGGACTAGGTAAAGATACCTAAGGGGTTAGGTAAAGGTACCTAAGGGACTAAGTAAAGGTACCTGAGGGACTATAAAGGTACCTAAAATTTAGCTATTTATTGGGTAATATATATATATATATATATATATATATAATTATATGATAGTGTGTATATATGTATTACATATTACGTCTATATTACAAATATTAATAAAGAACCGATTCCTCATTTCTAGTTTAAAATATTTTATTTTATCCCATAATTTAAATCACTTCAACAAAATCATCATTCTTAGCAAAAGGAGTTTTCATTGATGATTCCATATCTACCGATTAATGTCACTTAAACTACAACACTATTCATCAGCAGACCAGATTTTCATAATGTTTTTTTTTCAAGAGCATCTTGAAATTAATTTATCATTACTGACAGCAAAAAAAAAAGATGTATATTATTGATACTACGAACTAAACTTCGTGCAGGTGGCAGGGATGAGTGGGGTCTAATTTTTGAATCGTTTAATATTAATATCTGCCTGAATAATAATAATTGTCAACCACATGTTTATACATTTCATACTTATGGTTAATTGTTTTATGAATTCTCTCCTGTATTTAATTTAAAAAACAAAAAAACAAATAGAAACATGGGATGTGTTCATTAGGCTTTACTTTTCTACATTCTATGTATTTCATTTTAACCATTTCTATGCTCTATGCATTTTATTTTAAATACTTCTAAGTTCTATGCATTTCAATTTTCAATTCCTCGTTCTATGTTCTATACATTTCACTAGGCCACTCACTTCTCATGTGGTTCACCACCCCGACTGAATTGTCTGTGTAGCTCTGGTAACATCTTCACTGGGGGTGTTAAAAACTGTAACTACCGTTTGTTGGTCCCTTGGTGAGTCATGGTGATATCACCCACTGTTTTATTTCTAGTATACTGTTTATAAATAGTTAAAACAAGGAAAAAACTAGAATTTAGTATGAGTCAGGCTATAAGAATCGAATTTTAACTACCTAGACTTTACAACTGTGTTAACCTGCATCCTATCACCTAGTCAACATTTTCCATTACTGTATGTTTATAACATACAAAAAATTATTTGGTATCAACCACACAATTCTAAGAACAATGCTTGAAAATTTTGCTTTAAATTCAAAATGTAACTTTTAATAATTAGTAGGGATGTGACGAAGTTCGAATTCGAATCCGACGACATTCGAACTTCGACGTTTTTCGAGCAAATTCGAATCCGACGGATTAAAAAAAAATTCCGTCGGATTCAAATTTGAAAAAATTACCGTTTACATATCAAACACGGCCGTAGAAATCGTAACTAAAATTAAAAAACCTAGAGACTTTCGAAAAACCAGAAATAAAGAAAAGTTTAATCTGCCATTAATTAATTTCAAGTACTGGGGCCTCATGTGAGTGTGACAATAAACAGTATGACAGTTCTACAACTGACACTGGAGTTATAGTAAACAGTACAGAAAGAACAAAAACAACAGAAATTTCCAAACAATGTTTTGTTTAGTAGTGTAAGGTTACATGTTTTAATTTGGTTGTGATGCCGTGAAATGAGAGAAACTCAGTTGCCTGCTGATTGTGCTTGACTGATATGACTTCAACTTATAGAATATTTCTTGAATAGTTACAAGTGAGAACAGTATTACTGACACCTTGGTATACCCCCATTTAGCTAAGTGTTGACCAAATCCGAATCCGCATTCGAATCCGACGGATTTATATTTGCAAAACCCGAATCCGACGGATGCGGATTTTCATCAGCTCCGTCACATCCCTAATAATTAGGTCTCGCGTTTTGAGAATTTTCTAGTATATTTGTTTACCTGACATTAGTATTACTCTTTTGATAACTAAATGGTATATATATCAACAAAATGGATTATAGACCCAACTTAATGGAATATGGACCCAACTAAATGGAATATAGACCCAGCTAATTGGAATAAAGCCCAACTAAGTGGTATATAGACCCAACTAAATGGTATACAGACCCAACTAAAAGTTATATAGACCCAACTAAATGGTATATAGACCAAATTAAATGGAATACACACCAAACTAAATGATATATAGACCCAACTAAATGATATATAGACCCAACTAAATGGTATATAGACCAAACTAAATGGTATAAACACCAAATTAAAGGAAATAATCAGTTAGAAATAATCATTATTTTTTTCAAATTGACATAATATGTTTATGCTTAACTGTATTTGATGTGATTAAAATTATGGAAGTTTTCATTCGCTGTCATTCGTAAATGAAAATATAAACAATTCTTCAAAGTATATCTACTTAGCAATGTATGGGGACACTTTGACACCAGGAATCGAAAAAGAAAATGTATTCAGAATTAAGAATATAGAGGGAATCGAATCGCGGCATTGAACATCAATGAACAGAGATGAACATCTACCATGAACATTTTCATCATTTGTACACACCTTAATATCACAGACATGAACTTTTTTTTTTCAGGCATTTCTTTAGTTTTGTTCACTTCGTTTTGACAAATTTTCAAAAAAGTAGCCTGAAGGTTTTGTTTTGTTTAATTTGTATGTGGATCATTTTCCTGGCCACATTGGTCTGGTCAAGAAAACTGGACAAGATGGAGAGAACTATGGTAAGACTTTATATCATATAACTAACAATTTCAGGAACTGATACACAGTAGTGCAGAAGTTCATTGCAGTCATCTGTTACTGAGATAACTCATATTGACAAAGTCGTCTTATAACCTATCTCGGGAAAACTAACAATCAAAATAAAATATCAATTATTAATTATCTATTAGGATGAGAAGTAAATGTTTCTTTTTGGTAAAGTGAATAAAATTAAAATATATTTTGTATATCACTTTGAGGAACAAAAAAATTACTTTAGGTGAAGCTTTCACTAGGTTAGGTATAATCAGTATCTAACTATGTTAGGTATAATCAGTATTTATTTAAGTTAGGTATAATCATTATTTAACTAGGCTAGGAATAATCAGTCTCTAACTAGGTTAGGTGTAATCAGTATTTAACTTAGGTATAATCATTATTTAACTAAGGCATAATCAGTATTTAACTGAGTTAGGTATAATCAGTATTTAACTAACACTAAGTTAGGTATAATCAGACTTTAACTAGGTTAGGTGTAATCAGTCTTTACACACTTGGATCAGTTCTATAGTTGAATAATTGTTTAACATTAAGTACAGTGTGGAGATTTAATTAAATTACGATGACATTTTTGAAACAAATTACAATGTAGCCATAACTGTCGCCAACTTCAACTGTAGAATCTAGATAGATCAAGACACTTCTACTTCTGGATGTTAAATATGATCAACTGATAAACTGTTTAAACAAGACAGATCGAGACACTTCTACTTCTGGATGTTAAATATGATCAACTGATACAACTGTAGAATCTAGACAGATCGAGACACTTCTGGATGTTAAATATGATCCACTGATACAACTGTTTAAACAAGTCAGATCGAGACACTTCTGGATGTTAAATATGATCCACTGATACAACTGTTAAACAAGACAGATCGAGACACTTCTGGATGTTAGATATGATCCACTGATACAACTGTTTAAACAAGACAGATCGAGACACTTCTGGATGTTAGATATGATCCACTGATACAACTGTTTAAACAAGACAGATCGAGACACTTCTGGATGTTAGATATTCTCGGCAACTGAATTATGAATGTAATCACAACAATTTACAATGTCTAGTACATGAACAATGAGTTGATAATAAATGAAATGTTAAAAAATGTAATAAATATATATATATATATATATATATATATATATATATATATATATATATATAATAGACATAATTTCCCTCTCTCAATGTTTTGATTTATCAGGCGTACATATATAATAGTGAGGTAATTCATGGTGTACATTAGGGTGATAACAAAAAAAAATATTTTTATGAAACCACTTGCAATCGAGGAACTTTTATGTGTAATTTAAGAATATCAATCGAGGAACTTTTATGTGTAATTTAAGAATATCAATCGCATTTTTGATTTCTTATTAAAAAGTTCCCCCACCTCCCCCTTTTTCGGAAGAAAAAAGTGAAAAATATATTTTTTTTCAAAAAAAAAAAAAAGGACAAGTTTTTTTTAGCTTAATTCAAAAGAGTAATAATAATAACTTATCAACTTTTATTAACAAATAAGATACAGATCAGTTAGTAATATGTACAGAATGTTCACGAAATGTGAACTTCAGATTCATAAATTCAAATTTTCTCGATTTCGCATGAAGTTTCTATCAGTTTTACAGCATGTTTTTGCATTTTACCCTGATGAGTGAGGTAAACAGTTCATTGAAGGACGCTTTATTGTAGTGTTGCACATTGAATCAAGCATTTGCCCATTCATAGCAGATGAAGTTGCAAGCAGGAGCGAGGATGTTGCGCCACTCTGGTATCAGAAATAATGCTATAATAGTATATATCGCATGTGAGTTCCATCTTGCCTAGTGTAAATTTGGTAGTTTCTTCCAGCTGATGCGAGGCCAACGTGAAGTTGTTTTGTAATGACGATATGCCTGACATAATTCATAAAAAGAACTTGAAATCATCTCGCCATCCAGGGTTCTCGCCTGTTCTAACATCATCTGTCACAACGAGGGGGTAATCAGCCTGAAGAGTGGCATAGTTTTGCGTTAATTTGTCAATGAAAGAATAGTTGAGTTCTGGTTTGCTCGTTGTCTCTTGAATAAGAAATTCATGACATGTTTCAGAAGGAGGTCGAGTACATGGTGCTGACAGTCAATATATTGTGGCTTCTGAAAGCCCTTGCTCAAGACATCACATTTAAGAGTACCGGGTTTTATTTCGGTTGTCATATTTTCAGCAGAACTACTTGATACTCTTCCCCTTGCACTCTTTTACCATCAAACTGGAGACAATAGGGTTCTTTGCTTTGAAGTTTTTGAAAATTTTTGGTTTTCATTTTCCGTCCTTCAGAGATTACTCGTTTCCAAACACCCGCCTGACTTGGAACCGGCACATCATGATCCTATTCAGCAATGGTTGCAAGAACTTCATATGCTTTATGTGTAGAAATGTTGCTTATCAGTACTAGCAAACCCGCTGTTGTAGTGCTTGCTCTTTGGTATTTCGGTTTGCATTCAGGAGAAGATGACGTGGAAGAATAGGTTCTCGATTCGGGTGAAGAAGCAGAGGTTTCAGAATCAGAAGATTCTGAGACAGTTGTATGTGTTTGTGTAGGTTGTGAGACAGTTGTATGTGTTTGTGTAGGTTGTGAGAAAGTTGTATGTGTTTGTGTAGGCTGTGAGTCAGTTGTATGTGTTTGTGTAGGCTGTGAGTCAGTTGTATGTGTTTGTGTAGATTGCGATTGAGAAGAGCTGGCTTGAGATTGAGTTTTGGATAGTCGGATTCGTTTTCTTGGGTGGATTGATTCTAAAGGGGCTTGTTTGACCATTGAATAACCAATCTTTCCTCCACTCTTAACTTGCCTCTGGTAGAGCTCTTTATCCTCCTTGCTTTTCCATTTTCCATTGACGTTGGTGACATCAAATAACTTAGAAAGTGTTGGAGTAAATTTATCAGACGGTTTCTTTTTGTTTTTGTCATATAAATCAAACAGACAATTGATTTTCTTTCTGATTAGTGCGCTGGATAATAGTGGAAAGTCTAGAATTTCCCTCAAGAGAAATTCTATATCCGTAATAATAATTTGATTCGATGCAGTCGCCGTTTCTGGCTATTGAACAGAAAAGTGAAGTTTCCAAGAATTTGACGGTTTGTGGGCATCCATGTGAGATTGATTAGCTTTTCAACAGATGGAATTCTTGGATCCCTATTCTGTTTAGAAGATGAGGGTAGATGCCTTGTTTATAAACAAATGGAAAAACTGACTGGAATGTGCTTAAAAGCAGTCTAGAAAGTCATGTAAAAATTCAGTGTAAAATTGAAACTGATAGTCAAACTGCGCGATATGTGAAAACAAAATGAAAAGGTGGGGGAACTTTTTTTCAATTTAAAAAAAAATTAATGTTGCTACTGTCATCTATACATATAATTGTTCCTCGAATGTAAGGGATTTCAGTTTCGGTACGAAAAATAATGAAAATTGTTATCACCCTAGTGTACATATATAATCGTGAGGTAATTCATGGTGTACATATATAATAGTGAGGTAATTCATGGTGTACATATATAATCGTGAGGTAATTCATGGTGTACATATATAATGGTAAGGTAATTCATGGTGTACATATATAATCGTGAGGTAATTCATGGTGTACATATATAATGGTGAGGTAATTCATGGTGTACATATATAATAGTGAGGTAATTCATGGTGTACATATATAATCGTGAGGTAATTCATGGTGTACATATATAATCGTGAGGTAATTCATGGTGTACATATATAATCGTGAGGTAATTCATGGTGTACATATATAATGGTAAGGTAATTCATGGTGTACATATATAATCGTGAGGTAATTCATGGTGTACATTTATAATCGTGAGGTAATTCATGTGTCTTTTCCATTAAGGGCAAAACAAGAGCATTGCCAAATTTGTTTGATCCATACGAGAAACATCATTACCTGCTGTGTGTTGTCACTGGATGGATGGCAGGGTCAAGTCTAAGAGGATGTCCGTGTATAACAATAGTTGGATCAAACAATGTCACCAAAAAATACCAACTTCATTTAGCAGAATGTTACTTTAAGGTAATATACACTAACACCATCAAATAAAAATACAGCTTCCATCTAACTAAACGCATTTTTTAAAGGAAGCTTACATTAACCAAATCAATTAGGAATATCAATGAATAGATTTGTTGATGCAAGATGACTATTTATTAATCTATGTTGACATGTGTTTTTAAGCTAACATATTTTAATGTTGGGAATGGACTCTTAAAATGACACGCCCCCTTTTCAAAATAAATCATTCGAAACCTGAAAGATTTGATATTCATACAATTTCATTACATATCAAGTTCGTATTCTGGGGTCTCAAGGCAATGAAAAACCTAAATTCTTCCCCTCATCCTTCACAGATAAAGTATCACTTGGACTCCCCCGCCTCCCCCACCCCATCAAGTAAATTTATCTAGATCACATAATATATTTTTGGTAATATTTATTATTGGTTACCAATTAGTTATATATTCCTGGTACATTTTCTTTATGAATATACAAGTTTCACAACTTTCAATTTTAACACTGTTACCTGATGAAAGTAAACACCCAGGGCCCGTCATTAAAATAACATAAGATGATGACATGCAGGACAGTGAGCTGAAATAAATCACTGTTTTCTAACAATTTATTCCTGGGCCAAATTCAAGACAGGCACGGAGATGTGGTTTCTGATTAGCAGCCATCAATACTTAGGAAATATCGAGTATGTCATCGTGACACTGGCACCAAGTCCTAACGTTACACACAGGTAACTCGTTGAATACGTTACACACAGGTAACTCGTTGAATACGTTACACTAAACTAATCTAACATATATATCTAACTCGTTGAATACGTTACACTAAACTAATCTAACATATATATCTAACTCGTTGAATACGTTACACTAAACTAATCTAACTTATATATCTAACTAATAGAACAAAACATTCGGTTGTTTTACTTTTAGACGGCACAATACTCTTTCATGTAACACTGACGGCACAATACTCCTTCATGTAACACTGACGGCACAATACTCTGTCATGTAACACTGACGGCACAATACTCTGTCATGTAACACTGACGGCACAATACTCTGTCATGTAACACTGACGGCAAAATACTCTGTCATGTAACACTGACAGTGCAATACTCCGTCATGTTACACTGACGTCATGACTCATAAAACTGCGTTAGTCAAAACTGACGTCATGAGTCATAAAAGTGCGTTAGTTAACACTGACCTATTGATAGCCTGCTCCGTCTCGTAATACGGAATCCACAATACGTTGTCAAGTTATAGCTAATGATCTTGTTTTATTCTCCAGTTGGTATGTGTCACGTATTTTCCTGAAGGACCTGAAAACTGACCAGGACTGGTATTGTAGCTTCAACAGTTGGGTCTACAGTCATGAACACAACGAGACATTTGTCATTAAACCTTTCTCCTCTTTCGGTAAACGTTTGGTTTGTCTGTGGATGTCCTTCACTTTTGGTTTGTCTGTTGATGTCCTTCACTTTTGGTTTGTCTGAGTATGTCCTTTACTTCATGGTCCAAGATTTTCTTTTTGAAATAGAAATATTAATCATGATTTGTTATTATCCTAATCATGAAAACGAATTATCTGTTTTTATAATGCAAAAAACTTAAATATTCGTTTAGAAATCTGCAAAAAAAAACAAAAAACCTAAAGAAGTAATATTGAAAAGAAATGTCAAATTTTACTTCCATATTTAAACTTTATATTTTATTTAAAAGTTGTATTTACATCGCGTGGACCTGTCATCAAGCCAAACTTGACCTTCCTACGCCGTGCTCTAACTGACGCCCATGTATTGGGGATGGATGATTGAACTGTGCAAATGGCGTGATTATTGACCATGGGGTCAATCGTCCAATCTGTTTCTGATAGGAACATACATTTGTATTAGGCGGTGAACAATAGATATGTTATAGATATATCAGCCTTACTTTAAACTAGTGTTGTTTTTGTCGACGAAAACTAAAACTAAAACCTTCGTTAACGAAAATGTTGACTTTTCGTCAACGAGAACTAAAACTAAAATTAGCAGCAAGACTAAAACTAGACGAAAACTAAATCTGGTAGACAAAAGACTGAATAAAAACTGAAACTAAAACTCCCCAACGAAATAAAAACTAAAATCCCCATTTATCGTTCTTTTCCGGTACTGCGGGCGAACCATCTATTCTACGAAATCATTATGACATAGGACATATCTAATTTCTTTGATGATCGCGCATGACTATCAACTGGGCGATAATATACGCAGGGTTGTTAACAATACTCTAAAATTGTATCGTCAATACCGATACCAATACTTCATGAAAATAGTATCGCCAATACCAATACAAATACTCAAGTAAAAATGTATTGCCAAAATCGATACCGATACAATACCAATACTTTTGAGAGCAACAAAATATTTTTATTTAAAATATAATGAGTGCAAGTTTCTCAAGTTTTTAAAAAATGTAAAAACAATAGAATGCATTGTCAAAGCACAATTTTAATGCTAATCACTTCACCACTTGGCAGCACGTAAGAAGACCATCACATGACACAATGTGATAGTGTGACTTATAATGTGACAATGGAGTGAATGGACTCAGTCTCAGTACACTGAGCTGCCATCTCTGTGACTACTGTTATTATGTTTCAATCTGTTTCAACAATTGGACATGAACAATGATGTCATTTGTTATTGGTGTTTACAAGAATAAAACTAAAAGTGAAACTAAAATGAATAAGACGAAAACTAAAACTTTGGTGTTTTAGTTTTAGTCGACGAAAACTAAAACGAAAACTAAAATTGGGCCTAAAACTAGACTAAAACTAAAATTATTACTGAAAAAACGAAATAAAAACTGAAACTAAAATAGGACCTTGGACTAAAACAACACTACTTTAAACACTTCTTTTTAGTAAACTCTCTGTACTTTTGGTGGGCAACATCTCAATCATTGCATGTTGCCAAACATTTCCTCATAAAATTACTTAACAAAATATGGATAGCCAATCTTTGAACACACAATTCTCTGCCTTTTAAAAAGTTAAAAATCAATGAATCTGTTAAGTTTATGACGTCCATAATTGTACTTAAGTAGTTGTTATGAACCAATGTATTTCAGCTTTCCGTCGCTGTTAAAATGACCAATGTTGAATGATGTCATGTAGTAGTGACATACATGCATGCATCTTTTCATTTGTATATATAAGTAGTAGACAGTAGTTGAAAGAGGAGACAGTAGACAGTAGTAGATAGTAGTAGACAGTAGTAGAAAGAGGAGACAGTAGACAGTAGTAGATAGTGTTAGACAGTAGTAGAAAGAGGAGACAGTAGACAGTAGTAGATAGTAGTAGACGGTAGTGAAAGTAGTAGACAGTAGTTGAAAGAGGAGACAGTAGTAGACAGTAGTAGATAGTAGTATACAGTAGTAGAAAGAGGAGACAGTAGACAGTAGTTGACAGTAGTAGACAGTAGTAGAAAGTAGTAGACAGTAGTTGAAAGAGGAGACAGTAGACAGTAGTAGATAGTAGTAGACAGTAGTAGAAAGAGGAGACAGTAGACTAGTAGTAGATAGTAGTAGACAGTAGTTGAAAGAGGAGACAGTAGACAGTAGTAGATAGTAGTAGACAGTAGTTGAAAGAGGAGACAGTAGACAGTAGTAGATAGTAGTAGACAGTAGTTGAAAGAGGAGACAGTAGACAGTAGTAGATAGTAGTAGACAGTAGTTGAAAGAGGAGACAGTAGACAGTAGTAGATAGTAGTAGACAGTAGTTGAAAGAGGAGACAGTAGACAGTAGTAGATAGTAGTAGACAGTAGTTGACAGTGGACATCAATAGTAATAAACAGTAGTTGACAGTAGACAATAGTTGACAGTAGACAGTAGCTGACAGTAGACATCATTACACAGTAGCTGTGATACAGTGGACATCAGTAGTCAGTAGTAGACAGTAGTAGACAGTAGTTGACAGTGGACATCATTAGTCAGTAGTAGACAGTAGTAGACAGTAGTTGACAGTAGTTGACAGTGGACATCAGTAGTCAGCAGTAGACAGTAGTTGACAGTGGACATCAGTAGTCAGTAGTAGACAATAGTTGACAGTGGACATCAGTAGTCAGTAGTAGACAGTAGTTGACAGTGGACATCAGTAGTCAGTAGTAGACAGTAGTTGGCGTGGACATCAGTAACTAGTAGTAGACAGTAGTTGTCAGTAAACAGTAGCTGACATTAGACAGTAATTGACAGTATTTGTCAGAAGACAGTACTTGACAGTAGACAGTAGCTAACAGTAGACAATAGTTGACAGTATTTGACAGTAGTATAAAGTAGACAGTAGTTGACACTTTTAGTTTGAGTACGAGAGCTGCTAATTATTTTTGACTACGTACAAAGGTACTGTGTCACCTGGCAAACAAAATGTCAAGAAGAGGAAATAGCAAGGAACCATTGTTACTGGATTGAAAGGAGAGAAATGTAGACGTACAGAAGGTAAGGGGAAGTGGTGAGTGTAGAATGACGTGGGCTGAACACAGTCAGTGGCAGACAGTGAAGGCAAGCAGTGAATACTGGAGATCGCCATTGTAACTAACACAAAAGGTTACGTAGTTCAAACAAATATACCATCTTAGGTGTCGGGGGATGGGGGTCAGGGGGTTAAGAAAATGGTTGAGGGGTGCGGGGCGGGGGTGAAGGATCAGATGACGTTCAGTTGAACCGAACACAAATGGAAAGATAACACTTTTTAAAGTTTACTCCACACAATAAAAACTGTCATAGGTAACGTAAGGTAACAAGGTCAAGGTAGATAGGTCAAGTGTAATAGATTTTTGTGTTTATTTGTCCCTGTGTATGTGTTGCTATATGCTGATATGCAGAGGTTTAGATCTGCAGTTATTTACACCTGTACATACACCACAAGTACACACACACACACATAAACACACACACGCACACACATAAACACACACAACTTCCCCGCCTAGATTTCTTTTTTGCGTGGGTGTGTCTCGATGTCACAACAGCCCCGGCAAAGAACGGATTAGGGTCACAATGAACTTGACACACCCCCACCCCCTGACCCCACCAATGTATACAGCTCCACACTCTACTGTGATGACGTAAAATAATATGGTGATTGGGGGGGTAATGCATTTCAAGAAACTGCTAGCTGGGTTTTTATATCACTAATTAACTATCAGCCATAGAGACTGAACGAAGTGTCGAGGTGACTTTTACATTATGACATGGAAGATGTGTCCAGTGGGCCATCTAAGGCAAGATGAGGTTTGGGGGGGGCAGGGAAGTGGTAACTTGAACAATTTCCGTGATCCCATTTCAATCACGTCATTTGGGAATGTAACAATCAGGGACTCGGGTCAGAAACCTGCGTTAGTTGGTGTAAGGACTTGATGTGTTCTTACAAACAACCTCCATCAGGTGAGTACAGGTAAGACACGTGTGGGTTTTGACAATTCGTTATTGTGAATAAACGAAAGTGAGCAAAAGCTGTAAATGCACAGACAAGAATATTTATTTCAGTTAACAGATAACTAAAGAAAATAAGAAAGCAACTGTGTAAAGTGCATAACACAGTTTGTATGCAGGATAGTGTATGTGCGTGTGTTATATGTCACGCTGAACAGCTTTTAAAGTGCAACTGAACATGTTATGTTGTTTTTTTTTTTAAATGTATTTGCGTATAGTTCATAGGAAAATGTTGTTTTTTTAGTTTTATTTTACTACAATCAGTAGTTGTTGGCAACAATAAAAAATATAATGCGTTCAGTGAACTCTATTTATTGAAAGTGTTTATCCTTCAATGGCAGAACTAGACCGCTAACTGTGCACATTTTAATATGAGTCGAAAGAATTATTGTTTACGCAGAGGTAGAGTTGAGTCAGTTGATGCAGAGGTAGAATTGAGTCAGTTGATGCAGAGGTAGAGTTGAGTCAGTTGACGGCAGAGGTAGAGTTGAGTCAGTTGACGGCAGAGGTAGAGTTGAGTCAGTTGATGCAGAGGTAGAGTTGAGTCAGTTGACGGCAGAGGTAGAGTTGAATCAGTTGACGGCAGGGGTAGAGTTCAGTAAGTTGACGGCAGAGGTAGAGTTGAGTCAGTTGACGCAGTAGTAGAGTTGAGTAGGTTGACGCAGAGGTAGAGTTGAGTCAGTAGACGGCAGGCGTGCCTTCCTGAGCCCTGAGTTCAAGAGGGCCCGGTAGATAACTGTACAATCGTAGAATTATGAGTCAGGAACGTAAGAAGTGTAATTGGCGCCCTGTGCAGTCTCTAAAAGTACTGCCCCATTACAGGCCCCATTACAGGCCCCATCACAGGCCCCATCACAGGCCCCATTACAGGCCCCATCACAGGCCCCCATTACAGGCCTCATCACAGGCCCTATTACAGGCCCCATCACAGGCCCAAAAAAAAGTGGTGAAAATCTCGCCCCCTTGGTGACAGAGGCAAGTGTTACTTGGCTACTCCCCCCTCCACTTCTTCATATTATGTTATTATCCTGGCTTTTGTTTTATAAATGGGGCCCAAAATTTTCTTCAGTTCCAGTGGTTTAACTGACCATCCAGTACCGCCGTGCAGATGTTGTTCCTGGATTGACATCATAAGTAATAATTGAGTGGGGGGGAGGCTTCACCCTATTCTGACATGGGTGGGGTCACTGTTCATGGGCCACCACGGGTGGGATGGGTGCGGGGGTGGACATACTATCTGAAAGGTCATGATGTCTTCTTGTGACTGCGTGGTGATGACTGTGTCTGCCTTATGACTGTGTAACAGTGTATTATAAGAGATTATCATTCTTAGGCTGCATATGGTTAGATTTGAATGTGAAATGTTTACAGTTAGTGGGTGAGGCGGGGTGAGTGAGGGGCGGGGAGTGGAGGGTTCTATAGTCATGAAAATATCTCTCCTGACAATTATCAAGGGGAGCCAGTGTACCCATTGTAATTGAACCAGTAACTTACACAGTTCAGCTCTAACTCACAAACCGACTTTCCCCCAGCCACCACTGAATATATCAGGCGTGTGGATAACCTGCAGCTGCAGTTCAGTAAATGAACAAGTGAACATCGTTAATGTGCATGTATTCGTGTTCAATGTTCACCGACGTGTGGATAACCTGCAGCTACAGTTCGGAATCTGAACAAATGAACATCTTTGGGTCAACTCATTTTTTATGGTTTCTTTAACTTCGCACACAGCCAGACCATGCCATAAACATTTCACGGCATAAATGATTGCAGCCAGATTTTTTTTAATCGAGTTGTTTTTTTTTTAACATGCCGGTTTAGTTTTTCCACACAGACATTGAAGCAGTGGTTCTTATATTCAGCAATCTGATCTTTTAGCTTTTACAATTAGTCTACTGAAGTTGTTTTTTTTTAAATAAAGGAAATAAAATGTATGCTGAAAAAATAAAATATAAAATATAAATATCACGTTTTCAAAACATGTCACTCTCAGCTACCTCATTAAAACATTGACAGACTGAGATCCACTCCAACATCGTAATATAAACCATACCTTCTACAGACACAACAATGCAACACATTACGCGTGCTGTTGATGTTGAAGAGAGTGCAGCAGCCAGTGGACGAGTGAGTTGAACCGGTTATGCTAATGAACTGTGTACTTGTGGCAAGTGTGTACGGATGGTGTACAGATGTACAAGTACACCCGTGCAGCCAGTTAGTTCAACTAGGCACGTTAATGAACTGTGTGACGATGTGCAGATGATGGTGAGCTTTTGTCTGATTTCGTTCTTTCTCTGTGTGTGTGTGTTTGAGTAACAGTGAGTGTTTATGTACGTCAGTGTGAGTGTGTGCACGTGATCAGCCAGTGAAGATCGGAGATGCAAGAAAGGTAACTCTCCACTCCGTCAAAAGTTTGGATGTGTGTGTGGGGGGGGGAAAGAGAACTGCAGTTACGTTTTAGCCCCCTTCCTCCCTCCCCCCCCCTTTCCAATTATTTTCCTCCACTTTTTATGTGTGTTATGAATGTGTGTGTTTGGTGTATGGGTGTTTGATTGTGGGTGTGTGTGTGTTAGAAATGGGTGTGTGTATGTTAGAAAGTGTGTGTGTGTGTTAGAAAATGGGTGTGTGTGTGTGTTAGAAAGTGGGTGTATGTGTGCCTAAGTGGCCATTGTACTCTGGGCCTAGGGCGAGTGTCAGTTGCAAGGCCTGCAGTAGTTTTGTTACAGTTAGGTAAAGTTACGGAAATTCCAGGCGCTGGGCCCTCCCCCATTAGACCGACTGCGGTGGTCGACCCTGGGTTGCAACTTCCCTTAGGCCGCTCCTGTTGTGTGTATACCTGTATTTTGTGTGTATACCTGTATGTTGTGTGTACACATGTATGTTGTGTGTATACCTGTATGTTGTGTGTACATGTATGTTGGGTGTATACCTGTATGTTGTGTGTATACCTGTATGTTGTGTGTATACCTGTATTTCATTTTGATTTGTTTATGTATATTTATTTTGTTTGAATGTGTATGAACGTGTATTTCTATGCTGGAGTGTGTATGTGTGTGAGTGAGTCTGTTGTTGTGTGAGAGTATTTATGTGTACGAGTGTGTATGTGTGTGAGTCTGTTGTTGTATGAGTATGTATGTGTACGAGTGAGTCTGTTGTTGTATGAGAGTATTTATGTGTTCGAGTGTGTATGTGTGAGTGAGTCTGTTGTTGTATGAGAGTATTTATGTGTACGAGTGTATGTGTGTGAGTCTGTTGTTGTATGAGAGTATTTATGTGTACGAGTGTGTATGTGTGAGTGAGTCTGTTGTTGTATGACAGTATTATGTGTACGAGTGTGTATGTGTGTGAGTGAGTCTGTTGTTGTATGAGAGTATTTTTGTGTACGAGTGTGTATGTGTATTTATGTATGTCTGGCTATTTCCCTAATTTAAACAGATGACCCAACCCAGACCCCTAAGTTGTTCATTTCTGCATTAAAAGACAGGTTTACCTAGCATCTAATTTTATCAAGAACCATTCAATTGGATAAAAGGCAAAATAGAGAATCGTGAATTCTGAAGTTTCCCAACAGCAAGTAAGACAATGTAGTCGGCACAGATTACAAGTAATAATATGGTCCAAGCAATGAATACGGCCATCTTGAACTACTAACTAGTTCAAGAATCTTGAAACTACTAACCAGTTCAAGATGGCTGCGGTCTATTTTTACCTTCCTTAATCACTTCACAATTATCTTTGAATCTTTCTGAAAAGAAGCTTAAACTTTTTAAATGGTGATTATTAATAAATCAAATATCAAATCTCACTGACATAGAAAATATTAGTTTATATATTTTGTATACAGTTGAGAAGATTGGATTATGATACGACTTATTAGAGTCTACCTGTGTATAGCAAATGGTACGATGTCCGACAAAAGTACAACTGTTGGTAACGACATTGCTTAAACTGACTTTAACGTTATTCAATAAGTTTAATTGGTCCAATGTATGTACAAAGAAGAAGAAACATACAGCAAAGAGTTTTTTTTTTTAAATAAAGCCAGTAATGGCAGCACATATAGTAACAAATGGAATCTTATTATGCACCAGCCTGTAAAGCATGCTCCAGCTGTCACAGCTGTTAACTTTGCAATCACTTTTTTTTTTGTCAGTGAACAGAAAAATACAATATTGAAAAAACGTGTAATATAAATGTTAATGGAAAATAGTTTTTATTGATTGCTAGTTTTATAAATCATTTAAAAAAAAAACGCTACTATTTGAAACGGTTACACTCTGACGTCATCGGGGATTTCCGTATAGAGTTACACATAACCGCTATCTAAATATAGAATGCTTTAGGTTTGTTGATGCTAAGACACAATGACTTCCTCCTTGATACTATATAAGTGTTTGTGATTTCTTTTGACAACACATCTTACTTTAGCCCAGTAGTAGTAAAGAACAACACATCTTACTTTAGCCCAGTAGTAGTACAGAAGAACACATCTTACTTTAGTCCAGTAGTGTAGTCCTTTATTAATGGTTGTGGCATGAAAAGTGATGGGCACCTTTTTTTAAGGATTTAACTAATTTGTAACTTGATAAATTGAGTTAAACTGTTAGGTAACCCTAATTCAGGAAAAAAATTACAGCTCTACCAAAAAAAAAAGTAATTAAACTTTTTATAATTTACTTTTAAACTTTTGTGTATATTTACATTTTTTGTACAAATTTAATCAACATTTAATAATCTATCAGAACAAACATCAGTCGACAAAATGATGCAACGTTTAAAATAAACTAGATATTAAGCCCGGCGTTGCCCGGGAAATCTATGTGTAATATGAAACCCCTTCCTAATCAATTTAATTAGGTAAATTAGGTGCTGATTTATGCCACCTTCCTAATGTGCATCAGTTCATCAGGAAAAATATTCATCCACCTCAATCGTCATCTGTTAAAATACAATCATCACTTAAGTGGGTCACGTATTCTCCCTCAAGCACGTCCATAATTCCCATCCATTCAACTACTCGACGTCAACATTTTTGGGACACAAACATTGCCCTGTGGGCATAGTGTCGCTTGATTGCAACGCTATTTTTCAAATTATTTCTATAGATTTCCAGTAACTAAATTGCCAGTGCATAACATTAAATTGGGAATTTCAACCACTTCATCGCCCAAGTTATCATTATTCATTACTTCACCATTTCCTAATCTTAACACCGTTCAACATGATCATCCATTTGGTGCACTGTGATATACCTCCCACCTTTATATTACAATGTAATATTTACAAATAGTATAAATTTAAATTAATAAAAAATGTGTACCTTCGGATGCAGAAGTTTTGTTTTCACAAACGTAGATAGTATTTACGAACGCGCTCGCTAGTGACCTAGTCTTACCTTATTGTTTACGTTTGACGACGTTAAAATGCTATCTCTTGTAATAAAAACTAAAATAATTTGAATGATATTATATATTATTATTATTATTTAATATTTAGGACTTTTACAAACCACAGAAACTATTTAAAACTGTAGATTTTTTCAAAAAGAAATACCGAATCAAAACAACGCAAGACGCCATTTTGAATTTTGTTTTCGTGACCTCGCTGGTCACGTGATGACTTTATCAAATAGTATTGTTTTATTTATTTCTGGAGGTCGTTTATTTATAGAACGGCTTCCCCACACACCGCGGCCTGGACGACAAGATAGCTACTTTATAAGTAGGAAACTTACTTGTAAGAAATCAGAAATTGAGTTCATAAAACATAATTTGCTGTGTAAATGTAGGCTTCAATAATTCAATAACATGATTACATCTGAGGTTTCGTTATCTTCGATCTTCTCAAAGGAAAAATAGCATATTGATAGTTTCACCAGTCATATTGATAGTTTCACCAGTCATATTGATAGTTTCACCAGTCATATTGGTAGTTTCACCAGTCATATTGGTAGTTTCACCAGTCATATTGATAGTTTCACCAGTCATATTGATCGTTTCACCAGTCATATTGATAGTTTCACCAGTCATATTGATATTTTCACCAGTCATAATGATAGTTTCACCAGTCATATTGGTAGTTTCAACAGTCATATTGATAATTTCACCAGTCATATTGATCGTTTCATCAGTCATATTGGTAGTTTCACCAGTCATATTGATCGTTTCATTAGTCATATTGGTAGTTTCACCAGTCATATTGATAGTTTCACCAGTCATATTGATAGTTTCACCAGTCATATTGATAGTTTCACCAGTCATATTGGTAGTTTCACCAGTCATATTGGTAGTTTCACCAGTCATATTGATAGTTTCAACAGTCATATTGATAGTTTCACCAGTCATATTGATTGATAGTTTCACCAGTCATATTGATAGTTTCACCAGTCATATTGATATTTTCACCAGTCATATTGATAGTTTCACCAGTCATATTAGTAGTTTCAACAGTCATATTGATAATTTCACCAGTCATATTGATCGTTTCATCAGTCATATTGGTAGTTTCACCAGTCATATTGATCGTTTCATTAGTCATATTGGTAGTTTCACCAGTCATATTGATAGTTTCACCAGTCATATTGATAGTTTCACCAGTCATATTGATAGTTTCACCAGTCATATTGGTAGTTTCACCAGTCATATTGATAGTTTCACCAGTCATATTGATAGTTTCACCAGTCATATTGATAGTTTCACCAGTCATATTGATCGTTTCACCAGTCATATTGATAGTTTCACCAATCATATTGGTAGTTTCACCAGTCATATTGATAGTTTCAACAGTAATATTGATAGTTTCACCAGTCATATTGGTAGTTTCACCAGTTATATTGATTGATAGTTTCACCAGTCATATTGATAGTTTCAACAGTCATATTGGTAGTTTCACCAGTCATATTGATAGTTTCACCAGTCATATTGATCGTTTCACCAGTCATATTGATAGTTTCACCAATCATATTGGTAGTTTCACCAGTCATATTGATAGTTTCAACAGTAATATTGATAGTTTCACCAGTCATATTGGTAGTTTCACCAGTTATATTGATTGATAGTTTCACCAGTCATATTGATAGTTTCAACAGTCATATTGGTAGTTTCACCAGTCATATTGATAGTTTCACCAGTCATATTGATAGTTTCAACAGTCATATTGATAGTTTCACCAGTCATATTGGTAGTTTCACCAGTCATATTGGTAGTTTCACCAGTCATATTGATTGATAGTTTCATCAGTCATATTGATAGTTTCAACAGTCATATTGATAGTTTCACGAGTCACATTGGTAGTTTCATCAGTCATATTGATAGTTTCACGAGTCACATTGGTAGTTTCACCAGTCATATTGATTGATAGTTTCACCAGTCATATTGATTGATAGTTTCATCAGTCATATTGATAGTTTCATCAGTCATATTGATAGTTTCACCAGTCATATTGATCGTTTCACCAGTCATATTGATAGTTTCACCAGTAATTTTGATAGTTTCACCAGTCATATTGATAGTTTCACCAGTCATATTGATAGTTTCACCAGTCATATTGATTGATAGTTTCACCAGTCATATTGATAGTTTCAACAGTCATATTGATAGTTTCAACAGTCATATTGGTAGTTTCACGAGTCATATTGGTAGTTTAACCAGTCATATTGATAGTTTCACCAGTCACATTGGTAGTTTCATCAGTCATATTGATAGTTTCACCAGTCATATTGATTGATAGTTTCACCAGTCATATTGGTAGTTTCACCAGTCATATTGATAGTTTCACCAGTCATATTGGTAGTTTCACCAGTCATATTGATAGTTTCACCAGTCATATTGGTAGTTTCACCAGTCATATTGATAGTTTCAACAGTCATATTGGTAGTTTCAACAGTCATATTGGTAGTTTCACCAGTCATATTGATAGTTTCACCAGTCATATTGGTAGTTTCACCAGTCATATTGATAGTTTCACCAGTCATATTGATTGATAGTTTCACCAGTCATATTGATAGTTTCACCAGTCATATTGGTAGTTTCACCAGTCATATTGATATTTTCACCAGTCATATTGGTAGTTTCACCAGTCATATTGATAGTTTCACCAGTCATATTGATTGATAGTTTCACCAGTCATATTGATAGTTTCACCAGTCATATTGGTAGTTTACCAGTCATATTGATAGTTTCACCAGTCATATTGGTAGTTTCACCAGTCATATTGATAGTTTCACCAGTCATATTGATTGATAGTTTCACCAGTCATATTGATAGTTTCACCAGTCATATTGATAGTTTCACCAGTCATATTGGTAGTTTCACCAGTCATATTGATAGTTTCACCAGTCATATTGATTGATAGTTTCACCAGTCATATTGATAGTTTCAACAGTCATATTGATAGTTTCACCAGTCATATTGATTGATAGTTTCACCAGTCATATTGATAGTTTCAACAGTCATATTGATAGTTTCACCAGTCATATTGATTGATAGTTTCACCAGTCATATTGATAGTTTCAACAGTCATATTGATAGTTTCACCAGTCATATTGGTAGTTTCACCAGTCATATTGATAGTTTCACCAGTCATATTGATTGATAGTTTCACCAGTCATATTGATAGTTTCAACAGTCATATTGATAGTTTCACCAGTCATATTGATTGATAGTTTCACCAGTCATATTGATAGTTTCAACAGTCATATTGGTAGTTTCACCAGTCATATTGATAGTTTCACCAGTCATATTGATAGTTTCACCAGTCATATTGATAGTTTCACCAGTCATATTGATAGTTTCACCAGTTTTTGTGTATCTTTCAGCTGTCAATACATATGTAACGGCAGTAAAAATATATTGCAGAACTTGGAATGTTTTATTTCTATTTATGTTTCGGCGATTTAGTATGGAAATATAGTACTACGGGGAAAGATTTTTAAAATCATTTGCGAATTACAAGTATCACATATATTGACATATTTGTTGGGAGTATTTTTCACTCGGAAGATGAAACAAAATATAGAGTGAAATTGTGCAGTCTGAAAAAATATACAAAAAGCAACCATTATTCTTATTCAACTTGAGTATAAAGATGATTTTTAGTCATTTAAATTCATGATTTTTTAAATGTTTCTGTACATCTTCTTGCTATTTATGTCAGGTATGAAGCCGTTTATGACCTTGTACCCTTAAAACCTTTTTTACTGGAAGACCTGAGATCTAGAAACTGGATTGACAGATTTACCAAAACTCTGCTGGTGGATCTGGTGGTTTATAATGCAGACCTTCACCTTACAACTAACATTATATTGGGGTTCGATTTCACGAAATGTAAGTAATCAATGTAAGTAACCAATGTAAGTAACCAATGTAAGTAACAAATGTAAGTAACAAATGTAAGTAAGCAATGTAAGTAACAAATGTAAGTAACAAATGTAACTAACACATGTATGTAACCAATGTAAGTAACAAATGTAAGTAATCAATGTAAGTAACAAATGTAATTAACACATGTAAGTAACACATGTCAGTAAGATTAAAGAACATTGAGAGCTGTATATGAATGACATTTTATATTTTTAATTAGTATAGAGCAGTCTATTGTTGTACTAATGCACAAGTGTGGGTATACTTCTCTCATTAGCAACAGTTACTACAAGTGTGGGTACACTTCTCTCATTAGCAACAGTTACTGCATGATTTCTGGTTATGGACATAGATTTAAAATAAAACACAGTTCAAATGTTTTATCATGTTTTCTTTTGCCTAGCTACTTACCAATCGTAATCATATCTTTTTCTTGAGATCCCCATTTCGAACAAGGCTACTGTATATATTTGGACAAAGTAGACTTTTTATAGGTACCACAAACTGACTCAAAATCGTGGTTTTGCGTCACTGTAGTCAATATTTGGATAGTTTTAACTTAATGATTTCTCTAAGTAAAACTGATCAAATCTTAAAAACAATTATACCATTTTAAATTATTTTGTAAGCCCTACAATAATATGTAATTTTTTGTTTACGTTGATTCAAAACAAAAGGTTGAATCTTTTAAATGTAAACCATCACCGAAGTAACTTTTTACCGGCCGACGCGCGATCTAATTTGACCATCCTATTTTCAATCACCGTGCGCTTCTGGGCCATTCGTCCTACAGTAATGTCAAATATATCAATGTGTGCGAAAATAAATGCCCTTTACAATCATACTAAACATTTAATTAAATTATATTTAACAATATTTTAAATATTAAAAAATCATAATAAAAAGTAAATTATTATGTCATTTTTTAATGTTGTAGGTTTTTCTTTAGTATCATAAGAAAGCCCGTCCATTTTGCTTTTAAAATACGATAATAAAACTTAATTTGTAAGCATGGCCCAAAAGCGCAGAGCACTAAGAAATAGCATATAACACACATTTTCCACCAATTCTTGCACGACCGTGAAAATGGCCGACAATCAAGTTAGCAACGCTACACCAGTCACAATGAATTGAACTTTATCGGAACTTAAACACCTAGTTGGTAAGTAAAAACGATAAAAACTTGTAGATAAATAGTTACATTATTTGTTCCTTACTCTTTTAGCTTTATATTTCTTTTGAAATGTTTATTGTTGTAGTTATAATAACTTTAATATGATAAGCCTCGAGGCCATTTTGATGCTTTTGTACATTGAACGATACCCCTCATGTTTGCGGACACTTCTATTTTTTTCTGGCTATTTTTTTAGAGAGATAATAATATTTTCTAAGAGATAACATATTCAAAATTGACTAGTATATATTTTTTACCGTTGTTAGATAGTTTTATTGTCTCAAATTTAAACAAATATAACAGGTCACATGGTCGGTAATTGGTTGTCAATGTAAACATATAGTAGATTAATTTTTTGTAGGCCGACCAAATTGACATAACTATTGTTGAATGGATATGTTTTCAATTATTGTTGTAATATAACTGTTATGTTTAGTATATGCTTAAATTCACTATTATTTAAGGCAGAACCATTTTTAAATGTCATAATTATCTTTATCAGACGGTGTACAACTCAATACTGTATAGAAGGTTTCTGTGCTAGTTGGAGGAATACCTTTATTGCCTTGGCTACTAGACTAGTAATACATTACTTCTTCAACTCTGGTTTTGAAAGAGGAAAATGGCAAGTCATGGACTCATGTAACTGTTACGCCTGTATTTTGTTAATTAAAATATCTCTTAGCCACTCATGTGTTTGTATTATTATTAAGTATCTAATTATTAATATTAGTTCTGTTTGAGTATTATAAATATACTGACGTTTAAACATATTTTAGCTTTAATTAAACATGGTTCTCACAAATCAAAAAAAAAAACAAACTGGTAATCAAGTTAAGTAACACATAGAAAAGACTTGTACGTGTTTAAATACCATATCAGCAGTATATTATGTAACTTATTTGGACCAATTTTTAATGTGGGTTACATATTTTAAAGCCTTGCAACTTTTGGAGTGAATAAGAGAAATATAGGCCTACACAGTCCCCTGAGGGAGTCTGTTCTTTCAAAACTACAGAGATTAACTAATGAACTTTTCATTCATTTTTTTTTATTTATTATATTAAGTAAACAACAGACATTCAAACTCTTG
Organism: Bulinus truncatus; assembly: GCA_021962125.1. NCBI lineage: Eukaryota > Metazoa > Mollusca > Gastropoda > Planorbidae > Bulinus > Bulinus truncatus. Next base: position 11,504,394 of record JAGDYQ010000003.1, on the reverse strand, counting down.
ATAAACAAATAATAACAGAGAAATAGATGAAAACATAATTAAACATTTAAAGCAAATAAAACTTTTAATGGTAGGGTCGATAATTGGAAAAAATATCCTTAATGAAATAGTAGTACTATATCAAGAAGAAATTAGAGTTAAAATCACTAAATGTTTAAGAAAACAGTACATTATCTCTAAGAAAACATGAATTGAAACAAACCAGATGGGTTTTGAAAAGCTCCAGAAATAAACCTTTATTACTATGAGAGGTATTGAAAGATGAAATTAAAAAAGAAGGGAATGATGCTGACCTACAGTGCAGGATTTATATATAACCTACACAAGCTATAGCTTAGCACCCCCACTATTTTAGGAGGCCCCGTAAAAAATTGTTAGAGTGAGCAATTGTCATATTTATTTAAATATTTGACACTGCCATTTAATTTCTGGAATTATAAAGGGCCCCATATCCCAAATGATGGATGGCCGAGTGGTGTAGATACTCGACTGTCGACATGTTATCTGGTGCAAAGTCGTCCCACAAGTCCACCCGGCTTTAAATGTGTACCTGTCTTAAGTTGGGGAATTAAAGGCGGCTGGGCGTTGTGCTAACACACAATCCCTTCATATGTCGAGGTAATAGAGACAGAAGAATACTAAACTTCATCTGCCCCGATGGCCCAGTAGGGCTAAGGGAACATTTCTATATCCCAAATAGCTTAGGGCCTTACGACGTCTAAATCCGGTCCTGCTGATCAATTAAATGGTACATTAATAATTCATTCAAATGGTATATGCTTACATTAACTTAAAAGTAAAATTACTTAAATTTCGAAAGTTGCACTTATTTAGGTGAGCTCCTGTAGTGGTAAAATGCGTAAATTATTTGTTAGCTTTCCATGACTTATGAAATAATTAGAATATAATTGAAATGTATGCATCTAATGTTACGGTTACTATTGTTACTAATATAACTTTTCAAATAATACTTAATAGTGGATTTTTCCCTAATGAAAAGTATTTTTATTGATTTTTTACATGCATGGATTTATCCATCCCTGTACTGTATATACAAAAGTAATTGGTCTAACGACTATTTTATAGTTAAGAGATATGTATATCCTACATTTTCATATATAAATGTTGAATATATACGTAACAGTTCTTTTTTTGTGAATTTTTGAAAATGACACATTTTTCAGTTTTTTTATTACCTCACCTATTTCTAACCTTTATTATATTAATCATAAATAATCTTAAGATATTATGACTATTTGAATGTATAGAACTTAAGTTACCCTACAGATTGATGTAATTATTTCTTATGTGTGTTGATTACAAATTTTATTATGATTTTTTGAAATGTCACTAATTTTGAAAATTTATCTCCCTTTTTATTTTTTCTAAAAAATGATGAAAACCCATTTTCAGTGCTATAAACTTTAATGATATTATAATTTTACACCTTTGAAAAAAATTGAGTTTATTCTATGTATATTTGTGTTTTTATTGAATGTAAATGATTTGGTATACAGGAAATACTTTTGCAGATAACGCTTGGCGAAAATGGCTTTTTTGAAGGTGTTGTGAAAAAATGAAAATGTCACATTTTCAAAAATTTATATCTCTTAAACTATTTGAGCTATAGTGATAAATTTGATCCACCATCCTAGATTCTCGAGTTATTGCAATATTCATGTTGAAAAAAGCTGTAAAACCATATTAAAAAATCAGTTTGTGGTACCTACTTTTTATACACTTGATTGTAGAGTGTTCTAAGCTGATGGAACTAAGTAGACTTGTCCTAGCCTTGATTGTAGATTGGTATAGTGATGGAACTAATTAGACTTGTCATAGCCTTGATTGTAGATTGGTCTAGTGATGGAACTAAGTTGACTTGTCATAGCCTTGATTGTAGACTGGTAAAGTCATTTGTTGATGAAATGTGATTCTAAAATCTGACACAATTCGTGCTATGTTATCATACACTATCATGAGACATGTCATTTGCTTACCAATAACTACTTACTTCTATATATAAGAGAATGTTGTAGTTATAAGCATATAAAAAAGGTTAGAATTTGACTTCAGAAACGGATATATACACTATGTAAGTCGGATCGTTGAGAAAATGTTAACTGGCGGACGGGTAGAGCCTGGACGGTCGTAATTGTGCCTGGCTCCAGCCATTTAATTAATTCATATGATGTGGCTACACAAACAAATGGATTCTACAACTTGCTCTCAAACAGGAATATTTCGGCTTCCTTTTTTATTCACTTTTTTAAAATAATGACTTCTGTTCATTCTCCTATTTCACAGTTTGTATTAGCGTCCAACGTTGATTCAACTAGTTGTTGATTTTATTAGTTATATACAGTTGGTATTAACGTCTAGTGTTTATTCTATTAGTTATATGCAGCAGAGCAAGTAATGGGTCATGGGTCAATGGGTCAAATAGGTCGCAAAATGTGATGGGTCACATGGGTCATGGGTCAATGTTCCCTGACCCACGACCCATCCTTAGTCTCCGCCCGACCCTAAAAAAAAAACCCGTCGTCGCGCGATTTTTTTTTTATTTGCATGGCTACAGAGGTAAACTGTTGCAATAAGTTGAAATTTTCCTTCAATAAAAAACTTTTATCTTTTTACTTTTTGTGCTTTAAATTTCGTAGCAGGGCATGCACATAGTTTGTTGAAGCATATTTTTACTTTTAAACAATTTTAATATGTCCCATGTTAGCAGCTTGCTTCAATAGGTCATGGGTCATGATGGGTCTGGGTCAAGAACTTGATGGGTCATATGGGTCAAGCTCAGTGACCCATTACTTGCTCTGATATGCAGTTGGTATTAACAACTAGTGTTTATACTACTAGTTAAATAAGGTGGTATAAACGTCTAGTGTTTATTCTACTAGTGAAATACAGTTAATATTTTATGTTAAATGGTGTATGTGAATACAGTTGATATTTCATTATATTTTTGCTTTTTCTGTTATAGTTTATATTTTATTTCACTCTTCCTTCACAGTTGGTATTTATACACAGACTCGTTACCACAGTACTTTCCAAATGTTCTTTTCTCCTGCTAAAAAACTTGTGATAACTGCATGTGAGATGTTGTTCTTGATCCATGCATGCATCGACACTTTCATAAAGATTAGGCAGGTAAGTTTGACATAGACACTTTCATAAAGATTAGGCAGGTAAGTTTGACATAGACACTTTCATAAAGATTATTCAGGTAAGTTTGGATTATGCATCACAGTTTGGTTTTATTTTATAACAACTAATGACAGTTTGGTTTTATTTTATAACAACTAATGACAGTTTGGTTTTATTTTATAACAATTAATGTTTCTCTAGCTTGTTGTAAATGTACGTATCTGTTTACATAATGAAATCAATAATCATTGCTAATAGTTTAAAAAATAATCATTGCTAATAGTTTAATAAATAATCAATAAACACTGTTACAAAGTAACATTTGATACTGTTAAATGATTTAGAAAATCAGCTTTTCACAGATGAACCTTGAATTGTAAGGACGAAGCACTTAGTAAAGCCAGATCACAGCAGAGATGAGCAATCGGTTGTATTTATGTTTTATCTGCAAACATTATACAAATTAAAATTTTATTTCGGATGTTATTTTGAAGTTACACATTTCAGGAAATTAAGAGAAGGTGACCATTTCCTGAAATATTTTATTGAATAATATATATTACTATTAATTACTATGTGTGCTACATTTAGATCACTCAATTAGACAAATTATAGGCTGTAATGTTACATTCCTTGTTTCACATTTTTCCCGATGTACATTTTTTTTCTTACTTATTAATATTTTCCCTACGTATCTCGTATCACATTAAAATGATTATATGTGTCAATTTCAGTGGTGTATGTGGTTCATTCTTCAGCATAAGCCCTTCCAGACACAAATAGTTTGGCGCCCCACCACCTAAGTCATTGGACCCCATGTACAATGACCAAATGTAGTTGTTTTTTTTTCACTGCAAAAACCGTTTCATTAATGGTTTATAAGATCTAAGAGATTTCATATCATCCTTACAGGGACAGTTCAGACACTTATATCTAGAGGTCAAAATATTAGACCAAGTGGAAAGTTTTAATATCAGAATTATACATTTTTTAACTAAAAAAACATGACAATCTGTAGCAGACATTGTTTCAACAAGAAATGATATATCTACAGGGTTATATTATCCTATAGGCATGGTGCCTACGTAAGTCAAAAATGGAATTTCAAATATGACTGTATTTATTAGCCCCTTATATTACAAATACCTAGAGTCCACTACTAGAGCCCATTATTAGAGTCCATTACTAAAGTCCACTACTAGAGTTCACTACTAGAGTCCACTACTAGAGTTCACTACTAGAGTTCACTACTAGAGTCCACTACTAGAGCCCATTACTAGAGTCCACTACTAGAGTTCACTACTAGAGTCCACTACTAGAGTTCACTACTAGAGTTCACTACTAGAGCCCACTACTAGAGCCCATTACTATAGTTCACTACTAGAGTTCACTCCTAGAGTCCACTACTAGAGTCAACTACTACAGCCCACTACTAGAGTTCACTACTAGAGCCCACTACTAGAGCCCATTACTAGAATTCACTACTAGAGTTCACTACTAGAGTCCACTACTAGAGTTCACTACTAGAGCCCACTACTACAGACCACTACTAGAGTTCACTACTAGAGCCCACTACTAGAGCCCATTACTAGAGTTCACTACTAGAGCCCACTACTAGAGCCCATTACTAGAATTCACTACTAGAGTTCACTACTAGAGCCCACTACTACAGACCACCACTAGAGTTCACTACTAGAGTTCACTACTAGAGTCCACTACTAGAGTTCACTACTAGAGCCCACTACTACAGACCACTACTAGAGTTCACTACTAGAGCCCACTACTACAGACCACTACTAGAGTTCACTACTAGAGCCCACTACTAGAGCCCATTACTAGAATTCACTACTAGAGTTCACTACTAGAGTTCACTACTAGAGTTCACTACTAGAGCCCACTTCTATCAGTCAGGCGCTACTCAACGTAGCATGAAAGCTGAAAATAAGGCGTTAGCTGCTTCTCAGCATAAAAGAATCCCCTTTTTTAAGTACTAGTAGTACCGATAATTAATCAAAACACACGATCTTTATATTAGTCGATGGTGCTGATCATAGATCCGCTATCATTGTCTCCTTCTGGTAAAGAGTTATGTTCCCTTAGCCTTAATGGGACATCGGGGCAGATGCAGTGTAGCATTCATCTGTTTCTTTATGTGACGGGATTGTGTGGTTAGCACAACGCTAAACCGCATTTACTTCCCCAACTTGTGGGACGACTTTGCAAGAAATTTCACGTGCAAAACATTTCATGGTTCTCAGCAAGGATCAGACCCAGGACTCTCAGGTTGACAGTCGAGTATCTACACCACTCGGCCATCCGTTCCACTTCTCCTTCTGGTGTTGAAACCAAATGTGTGGCCTCCTCACTTTCTCTACCAAAATATTGAATTGTGAAATCGAACATGAGGAAAAAAATGATTTGGATGTGCTTGTACCAAATGTTTCATATGATTGGAGAGATTGTGGCCTTCGTCAATTCAAGATTCCGAACAAATTTTATTAGTTAAGTGCTCCATAAGAGTGGATCATGCAATTCATTTACCAAAGGGAGATTCTTTGGTAAGGCGTTAATTTCTGCTACTTTTTTCTTGCGAAAACTGACAAATGGCGAGATTGTGAACTAAAATTGACTATATAACATTTCAATGTTGCAAGTTATATAACATTTTAATTTTGCAGATATATTGCATTGGATTCAAGGTGCTCTATGAAAATCGACAGGCAGTTCTCAGTTTCCTGGAAGCGATATTATACTGGGTGGCTATTGCATTCTCTTTATGGGAAAAAATCACGTTTAGAATCATTGTAGGTAGTCAAATCATGTTTGTAAACATTGTATGTAGTCTTATCATGTTTAGAAACATTGTATGTAGTCATATTATGTTTAGAAACATTGTATGCAGTCATATCATGGTTAGAAACATTGTATGTAGTCATATCATGTTTAGAAACATTGTATGCAGTCATATCATGTTTAGAAACATTGTATGTAGTCAGATCATATTTAGAAATATTGTATGCAGTCATATCATGGTTAGAAACATTGTATGTAGTCATATCATGGTTAGAAACATTGTAGATAATCATATCATGTTTAGAAACATTGTATGTAGTCAGATCATATTTAGAAACATTGTATGCAGTCATATCATGGTTAGAAACATTGTATGTAGTCATATCATGTTTAGAAACATTGTAGATAATCATATCATGTTTATAAACATTGTATGTAGTCAGATCATATTTAGAAACATTGTATGCAGTCATATCATGGTTAGAAACATTGTATGTAGTCATATCATGGTTAGAAACATTGTGTGTAGTCATATCATGTTTAGAAACATTGTAGATAATCATACCATGTATGTAGTCAGATCATATTTAGAAACATTGTATACAGTCATATCATGGTTAGAAACATTGTAGATAGTCATGTCGTGTTTATAAACATTGTAGATAGTCATATCATGTTTAAAAATATTGGAGGTAGTTATGTCATGTCTAATAAACCCAAATAATTAAATATATCAAAATGTAGTTTAAAGGGGGAAAAAAATTTAATCTTAATTAAACCGATTAAGTTACTGAATTAGAAAAAGTTTTTAAATTATATATAGCCTCAATATACAATATCTAATATTTGCAGCAATATTTTATATTAAATTCTTTCAACAATTTACATGACTCATACTACAGAGTAGCCCAAAAAAAATGAGAACATTGCGTACAGGGCCGGCTCTGGGCATAGGCGACATAGGCAGCTGCCTAGGGCGCCAAATTGCTAAGGGCGCCAAATTTTAGAAAAAAAAAACTTTCTAAAAATAAAAAAGTAAAGAATTTATCATTAGACTATGCCTGTGTACACTTATTACCTTATTTAAACCGCCGTAGAACTGAAATGGCGCAATCGTACCTTGCAAACTTCAATAACCAAGGAATGACGTCATTGTTTACTTACTTTATTAGAAATATTTCTCTAGGCTACCTAATATCTATCATCTTTTGTGGCTTTTGCCGTCTGCAGACTGCATTTGACAAATTAGGGGAGAGTTGCCCTAAAGGGAACACTTAAGCAAAAGTGCTGCTAATTCATATTATTATTAAGAGTTTTTTCATCTAAAAGGTACCATAAGGAACCTTTACTATTAATGCAATAATCCACACCAAACATTAAGTAGTGGTCAACGTGTGTTATAATCCTCGCGCATTCTACGTTCCGTGTAATGCACACACTTTAAATTTAGTTGTTAACGATGCTGCCAAATGCTGCATTGAAGCAGTAAACATTTTTGGAATTGTTCAAAGTGTGTATGTATTTTTTTGTTGGATCCACTCACAGGTGGAATGTTCTTTTGAAACAGTTGCCCTCACTCACACTCAAACCACTAAGTGAAACCAGATGGGAAATCAGAGATGCTGCTTTGCGTGTTTTGCGGTATGAACTTTGTCCAGTTTACGATGCATTAGTTTCACTGTCAGATGACGAAAATTTGGAAGGCTTTACTGGAACCAAAACCCGACCAGATGCTCAAGCGATTGCTGGGAAAATATCGGATGTCAAATTTCTCGTTGGTGTTGTAATATGGTACAAAGTACTTTATGAAGTCAATGTCACCAACAAAATGCTACAAGGTGTAGCACTTGACTTATCAGAGGCAGTCAAGCAACTGAAGAAAACTGAAGAATTTTTACGTAGATGGCGTTGTGATGAAGGTTTTTTGGAATTCATTACTGATGCTAAAGAATTAGCAAAAGAAATTGATTTGGAGAACACAACTTTCCCAGCAACCAAGGAAATAAGAGTTCTGAAACAGAAGCGTTTCTTTAATTATGAATCACCAGATGAACCTGTGATAAATCGACAGGAAAATTTCAAAATCAAGTTTTTCTTTGCGGTTTTGGATACAGCTATACAGTCTGTTGCAGAACGGTTTCATCAGCTGGATGATCACAATTCTTATTTTGGATTTCTGTATAACATCAATAGTCTTTCAAAAGAATTGCAAAATAATTTACTGAAAAAATGCCAAAATTTAGAGAGAGTATTAACACATGACAATTGCAAAGATATTGATGCTATACAACTCTGTGATGAACTTATCTGTATTTCCCATCGGACGGAAGGAGAAGGAATAACTACTCCAAATCAACTCCTGCAATATGTCTGCAAAACTGGATCATGTGAAATTTTTTTCAAATTTGACTGTTGCATTGAGAATTTTGCTGACACTTCCAGTAACAGTTGCATCAGGAGAACGCAGTTTTTCAAAACTTAAAATCATAAAAAATTATCTGAGAACGACGATGACTCAGAATTGTTTGGTTAGTCCTTCAATTTTGTCGATGGAAAAAGAAATTGCAGCAGACATTGACCTCGAATTAGTTGTTCAAGAATTTGCAAAAGCAAAAGCAAGACGAGTTAAATATAAAATATAAACTAAAGAATACACAAAGTGACAAAGAACTGGAGTTGGACTCATTTTTACTAGGCTACACATGCACCTAAATCATATGATAGTAACAGCATGACTGCATGAACTAAATTTTAGCATTTGTTTGTCATATCATACTTTAGGCATTGTATAGATATACTTATTTTTTTAAATGCTACAATTAATTCTACATTTCATTAGTTTTATTACATTAACAGTTACTAAATTCTTAACAAAAATTATTAAATAAAATTTGGTTTCATTTGAGTTTCCTCTTCCTTCTCTCATTTTTCATATGAACTGTCTGAGACCCAGAAGCATCTGTATCTTAATTTTTAATTTGTAATATGGCTCTCGGTGTCTGCATTGGTTTCCAATTTCTCACTCTTTACTGTTCATACAAAAGAGGCGGGCGTCCTAATAGATGACTTCCTAGGGCGCCAAATTGCCTGGGGACGGCTCTGATTGCGTAGAAATGGTATCGTGGTATCAGTTGGTGTTTCTCTAGTGGGAAAAACTGATATTGTGTTCGTTGAACCAGGTGCCAGAGTAAACAGTGAATACTATTGTGAACATGTTCTGAGAGAAGGTTTGTTGCCTGTAATTCAAGCGAAATGTGGTCGTCAAATCTGGACATTACAGCAAGACGGAGCTCCTTCTCACACAGCCAGAAATACGATAAACTTTCTTCGTGAGGAGAATGTTAACTTCATTAAGCCAGACATGTGGCCACCGAACAGTCCTGATTTAAACCCATATGCTATATGGGGTGCTTTGCAAGAAAAAGTCTACCTTCGACGAAAGTTTACCACAGTGGAGCAGCTGAAGTTGGCAATAATTGAAGAGTGGAGAAATCTGGGACAGCGATGTATTGACAGTAGAAATCTGGTACAGCGATGTATTGACAGTAGCATAAAGGAGTGGCGTCTACGCTTAGAAAAAGTTGTTGATAAGCAGGGAGGACACATTGAACAGGATTTCTGATTGGCTAAATACTTTGCAAACAAAATTACATGAAACAATAAAATTAATTACATTATATTTTTAAATAATTCTTATTTTATATGATGTTCTCACTATTTTGGCCCACCTTATGTATTTCTAGGTCAGTGGAATAGAACAAAATGATTTAGACAAACATGAGACCAAATACGTGAACTTCTCCAGTTTGTATTTACTCAGCTCTATCAATATTCTACTCAGCTGTTTCCTGACACTACTCAACTTCATCCGCCTATTAAGTAAAATCAGGTATCTGAAACAATATTTTTGCCCCCCCCCCCTTTACCACAATGACGTAACTAGCGTTAATGGCTCCTTGATCGGACTGTAGAAATTGTATCTCGCGTTAATGGCGCCTTGATCAGACTGTAGAAATTGTATCTCCTTTCACGTGCGTTGAAGTACTACTAAAGGGGGACTGATTCATATAAAATGTAAATTTTTCTAATCAGGAAAGCTTACTTTATGGAACGACAGAGTACTTTTTGATAATACAATAAATTATTTTTTGTGGAATGTTTCGAATTTAGCATAGTGAAAATGAGCAAAAAAAGGTTAATTATGAAAATTAAAAAAAAATCCCCCAAAAAGGGTCAAATAGATCTTTAAAAGCCTTTCTCATTCCTTAAATATACCTTCTCATTCCTTAAATATACCTTCTCATTCCTTAAATATACTTTCTCATTCCTTAAATATACTTTCTCATTCCTTACATATACTTTCTCATTCCTTAAATATACCTTCTCATTGCTTAAATATACCTCTTTTGAATGTAAATAAGAAAAATTATCAAAATCTGACTTGTGGTTTTTGAGATTCTTGTGCCACAGTGAAGCAAATTGTAAAAAAAAAACAACATTTTTTAGAGAAAAATGACTTTCAAGTTTTTAAATTATTTGATCTCAAGTTATTCTTGGTATGTTTTAGTACCTAAAAATGGTAAAAACAATTCATTTTTAAGGCAAAGTGCATTTTTTGGTCCCACACGTACCCCTTAGAGCGGATCTCACCCAATACCCCCTTATACTAACGCCACAAGCCCCAGTATCAGACAAAATCATAATTTATCCCATATTACATATTGGAATAATTCAAAAGAAGCATAAACTGCAATGGCCATGAAGGGCAAAGTGTTGTTCAATTCTTAAGGATCCAAAAGTATAAACATGCCCACGTATACACTCTTAGTGATTCAATGTCACAGACTCATTTTTGGTTATAAGCAAAACTCTCCAACTAAATTTATACTTATATAAGTACAATTATAAACAAACCTCTCCAACTGAATTTACAAGTATGTATTACGCTAATGTACAGTCATAAACAAACTTTCCAACTAAATTTATAAGTATGTATGTACAGTTATAAACAAACTTCTCCTGCTCAAAGTATGTATGAACATGTCAGTCTGTATTTTGAATGTTTTAGGGTAATATTTATTTATCAGTGCTGTGTTTGTCACTATTTTTTTTTCTTGTCAGAAAAATTCGTCTACTGCGAATATTTCTACGTTTGTTTCCGGAGATTTACTTGGTTGCCACACCCACATTATTGAGCATAATTATACTGGCTGCTGTTGGTCACCTGGCATTTCCAGAATCGGAAGAATTTTCCAACATCTACAAGTCCATGAACTCGGCCATGGGTCTGATATTCGCCAAAATCCACAGCGATTCGAGTTCCTTACAAAACGATACCACTGGAGTATATGCCATGTTGTGGAGCTTCATCTTGAACTTCATTCTCATCAATCATTTTGTGGCGGTCCTGAATGTGATGTACAATGAAGCGAAAATTGACAATCCCGATAAAAGACAAGTTTCTTCCCGAAGATCTGTGTCGTCATAAGATCAAATCTGTCAAGACTGAAAGTAATTTAAGCCTACACTTACCGGATACTTTATGTAATGAAAAACTTTCGGTTTATCCAAGACTGTGTTATTTATATATATTTCAAAATGATCAAAAAGAAAATTCTAATCAAGTATTTAAAATTGTAAATCGGCAAAAAAAATAAAAAAATTATTGTCAGTATTCAAACTTTGTTTTCTAATTGGCCTAACGTTTGTATAAATTAGATTTGATTGAGTTTTTAATAATAGGCTTACTTGTTTATGCAAGTTGTTTAATAATAGGCTTACTTGTTTATGCAAGTTGTTTAATAATAGGCCTACTTGTTTATGCAAGTTGTTTAATAATAGGCCTACTTGTTTATGCAAGTTGTTTAATAATAGGCCTACTTGTTTATTCAAGTTGTTTAATAATAGGCCTACTTGTTTATGCAAGTTGTTTAATAATAGGCCTACTTGTTTATGCAAGTTGTTTAATAATAGGCCTACTTGTTTATGCAAGTTGTTTAATAATAGGCCTACTTTTTTATGCAAGTTGTTTAATAAAAGGCTTACTTGTTTATGCAAGTTGTTTAATAATAGGCCTACTTGTTTATGCAAGTTGTTTAATAATAGGCCTACTTGTTTATGCAAGTTGTTTAATAAAAGGCTTACTTGTTTATGCAAGTTGTTTAATAATAGGCCTACTTGTTTATGCAAGTTGTTTAATAATAGACCTACTTGTTTATGCAAGTTGTTTAATAAAAGGCCTACTTGTTTATGCAAGTTGTTTAATAATAGGCCTACTTGTTTATGCAAGTTGTTTAATAATAGGCCTACTTGTTTATTCAAGTTGTTAAGCCACCAAGCCCGTAGCGTGCGGGGGGGGCAGGGGGCCGGGCCCCTCCTGCGTTTTCTCTGGCCACCTCTGCTTATTTTCTCTACTTAGTAAAATGTATTACCTGGCCCCCTCTGCTATTGCCTGGCCCCTGCTGTAGAATTTTTACGCTACGGGGCTGTAAGCCACCCTGACACACAGAAAGGGAGAAGGTTCACCCATATAGTTTACAGCTGACGTAAAGATCGCTGTCTAGGATGTATGATAGGTGGATGTGTATGCGACAATAGCTGTCTAGGATGTATGATAGGTGGAGGTGTATGCGACAATAGTTGTCTAGGATGTATGATAGGTGGAGGTGTATGCGACAATAGTTGTCTAGGATGTATGATAGGTGGAGGTGTATGCGACAATAGTTGTCTAGGATGTATGATAGGTGGAGGTGTATGCGACAATAGTTGTCTAGGATGTATGATAGGTGGAGGTGTATGCGACAATAGCTGTCTAGGATGTATGATAGGTGGAGGTGTATGCGACAATAGCTGTCTAAGATGTATGATAGGTGGAGGTGTATGCAACAATAGTTGTCTATGATGTATGACAGGTGGAGGTGTATGCGACAATAGTTGTTATGTTTATCTCGTGAAGAGGCTATCCGGCTATCCTGGGATAAGCAAATCGCCGGCGAGAAATTATTCTGATAAAGATTGCTGAAGTCACATATGAATTATGATAACGATTAGTGAAGTCCAGGGGATGCCGGGGATATCCCCGGCACTGAGACCTGTCATCCCCGGCTCTGCTTTAGCTAATATATCCCAGAAGGGGATGAAACTATAGACATTTATCCCCGGCTCTGCGGAATTTTTTTCCATCCCCGGCACTGGTTTTTTCTTAAATCGAGCACTGGTGAAGTCACATATGATAACGATTAGTGAAGTCACTTGTAAAACCAATGGTGTTTGAGTGTGTGTTACTAAACAAACCATATCATAAATAGATGTAGATATGTGAAATAATGAAGTCCATACAACTATAATACATTTTCTTTGTTAAACTTTAGTTGGTCGATATTAACTCTGTGTGTATTTAGTAAAATAAAAAAAAAATATCAACATAAATATATTTAAACTGCAGCACAACTTGTAGGCACTCCTCTAAAAATAGCATTTAATAATTTAAAGTGTTTTTTTAGTTATGATGAACACAATACAGTTGGACCTATCTCAGAACTATGAGCTAATTGGTTATTATAGATTAAAAATCGTTTGTCATAGACAATAATGTCTTGGTTTATTAAAATTTTTAATTTCAATTTTATTATTAGAGTTTATATTAATTGTACGCCACTGCATTTGAGTTAACTTTATAGCAGACACAATATCACTTTTGTTTCTGACATAATGTAATGGATCACTTTTGTTTCTGACATAATGTAATGGATCACTTTTGTTTCTGACATAATGTAATGGATCACTTTTGTTTCTGACATAATGTAATGGATGCTGCTGGTGAATGTTGGTGTCAGGGCATATTGCAGCACGACAGTACACAAGAGGTTACGAGCCTGCCAATGTTACAGTCAGATGTGAAAGGATCATACAAAGTATGAAAAATGGAAAGTCTCCTGGAGTAGACAATGTCCCGGCAGAGCTGCATGAATGGTTTTAAGATTTTTCTTTTCGGTGCGCTTTTAGGATCTGGGCACGCGCTGACGACGAGCGTGAACAAACCGTAATTATAGGGGAGCGTTCATTTGGATAGATCTGTGTTTATTTAAAAAAAAGTAATTAAATGTGAGTTTCACATTCTGGCTGGCTTATATAGGTCAATGTCAAGCGCGTACAAATGTCTTGAAGGGTGGATGATTGTATTGGTAGACTCAAACAGTCTTGATGGGTGGATGATTTTATTGGTAGACACACAGTCTTGATGGTTGGATGATTTTATTGGTAGACTCACACAGTCTTGATGGGTGGATGATTGTATTGGTAGACTCACACAGTCTTGATGGGTGGATGATTTTATTGGTAGACACACAGTCTTGATGGGTGGATGATTTTATTGGTAGACACACAGACTTGATGGTTGGATGATTTTATTGGTAGACTCACACAGTCTTGATGGGTGGATGATTTTATTGGTAGACACACAGTCTTGATGGGTGGATGATTTTATTGGTAGACTCACACAGTCTTGATGGGTGGATGATGTTATTGGTAGACTCACACAGTCTTGATGGGTGGATGATTTTATTGGTAGACTCACACAGTCTTGATGGGTGGATGATATTATTGGTAGACTCACACAGTCTTGATGGGTGGATGATTTTATTGGTAGACTCACACAGTCTTGATGGGTGGATGATTTTATTGGTAGACACACAGTCTTGATGGGTGGATGATTTTATTGGTAGACTCACACAGTCTTGATGGGTGGATGATTTTATTGGTAGACTCACACAGTCTTGATGGGTGGATGATTTTATTGGTAGACACACAGTCTTGATGGGTGGATGATTTTATTGGTAGACTCACACAGTCTTGATGGGTGGATGATTTTATTGGTAGACTCACACAGTCTTGATGGGTGGATGACATAATGTAATGGATCACTTTTGTTTCTGACATAATGTAATGGATCACTTTTGTTTCTGACATAATGTAATGGATGCTGCTGGTGAATGTTGGTGTCAGGGCATATTGCAGCACGACAGTACACAAGAGGTTACGAGCCTGCCAATGTTACAGTCAGATGTGAAAGGATCATACAAAGTATGAAAAATGGAAAGTCTCCTGGAGTAGACAATGTCCCGGCAGAGCTGCATGAATGGTTTTAAGATTTTTCTTTTCGGTGCGCTTTTAGGATCTGGGCAAGCGCTGACGACGAGCGTGAACAAACCGTAATTATAGGGGAGCGTTCATTTGGATAGATCTGTGTTTATTTAAAAAAAGTAATTAAATGTGAGTTTCACATTCTGGCTGGCTTATATAGGTCAATGTCAAGCGCGTACAAATGTCTTGAAGGGTGGATGATTGTATTGGTAGA
Source organism: Bulinus truncatus (assembly GCA_021962125.1). Lineage (NCBI taxonomy): Eukaryota > Metazoa > Mollusca > Gastropoda > Planorbidae > Bulinus > Bulinus truncatus. The sequence goes on along the minus strand of JAGDYQ010000003.1, from coordinate 11,489,099 downwards.
CTCAAACAGTCTTGATGGGTGGATGATTTTATTGGTAGACTCACACAGTCTTGATGGGTGGATGATTTTATTGGTAGACACACAGTCTTGATGGGTGGATGATTTTATTGGTAGTCTCACACAGTCTTGATGGGTGGATGATTTTATTGGTAGACTCACACAGTCTTGATGGGTGGATGACATAATGTAATGGACCACTTTTGTTTCTGACATAATGTAATGGATCACTTTTGTTTCTGACATAATGTAATGGATGCTGCTGGTGAATGTTGGTGTCAGGGCATATTGCAGCACGACAGTACACAAGAGGTTACGAGCCTGCCAATGTTACAGTCAGATGTGAAAGGATCATACAAAGTATGAAAAATGGAAAGTCTCCTGGAGTAGACAATGTCCCGGCAGAGCTGCATGAATGGTTTTAAGATTTTTCTTTTCGGTGCGCTTTTAGGATCTGGGCACGCGCTGACGACGAGCGTGAACAAACCGTAATTATAGGGGAGCGTTCATTTGGATAGATCTGTGTTTATTTAAAAAAAAGTAATTAAATGTGAGTTTCACATTCTGGCTGGCTTATATAGGTCAATGTCAAGCGCGTACAAATGTCTTGAAGGGTGGATGATTGTATTGGTAGACTCAAACAGTCTTGATGGGTGGATGATTTTATTGGTAGACACACAGTCTTGATGGTTGGATGATTTTATTGGTAGACTCACACAGTCTTGATGGGTGGATGATTGTATTGGTAGACTCACACAGTCTTGATGGGTGGATGATTTTATTGGTAGACACACAGTCTTGATGGGTGGATGATTTTATTGGTAGACACACAGTCTTGATGGTTGGATGATTTTATTGGTAGACTCACACAGTCTTGATGGGTGGATGATTTTATTGGTAGACACACAGTCTTGATGGGTGGATGATTTTATTGGTAGACTCACACAGTCTTGATGGGTGGATGATGTTATTGGTAGACTCACACAGTCTTGATGGGTGGATGATTTTATTGGTAGACTCACACAGTCTTGATGGGTGGATGATATTATTGGTAGACTCACACAGTCTTGATGGGTGGATGATTTTATTGGTAGACTCACACAGTCTTGATGGGTGGATGATTTTATTGGTAGACACACAGTCTTGATGGTTGGATGGTTTTATTGGTAGACTCACACAGTCTTGATGGGTGGATGATTTTATTGGTAGACTCACACAGTCTTGATGGGTGGATGATTTTATTGGTAGACACACAGTCTTGATGGGTGGATGATTTTATTGGTAGACTCACACAGTCTTGATGGGTGGATGATTTTATTGGTAGACTCACACAGTCTTGATGGGTGGATGACATAATGTAATGGATCACTTTTGTTTCTGACATAATGTAATGGATCACTTTTGTTTCTGACATAATGTAATGGATGCTGCTGGTGAATGTTGGTGTCAGGGCATATTGCAGCACGACAGTACACAAGAGGTTACGAGCCTGCCAATGTTACAGTCAGATGTGAAAGGATCATACAAAGTATGAAAAATGGAAAGTCTCCTGGAGTAGACAATGTCCCGGCAGAGCTGCATGAATGGTTTTAAGATTTTTCTTTTCGGTGCGCTTTTAGGATCTGGGCAAGCGCTGACGACGAGCGTGAACAAACCGTAATTATAGGGGAGCGTTCATTTGGATAGATCTGTGTTTATTTAAAAAAAGTAATTAAATGTGAGTTTCACATTCTGGCTGGCTTATATAGGTCAATGTCAAGCGCGTACAAATGTCTTGAAGGGTGGATGATTGTATTGGTAGACTCAAACAGTCTTGATGGGTGGATGATTTTATTGGTAGACTCACACAGTCTTGATGGGTGGATGATTTTATTGGTAGACACACAGTCTTGATGGGTGGATGATTTTATTGGTAGTCTCACACAGTCTTGATGGGTGGATGATTTTATTGGTAGACTCACACAGTCTTGATGGGTGGATGACATAATGTAATGGACCACTTTTGTTTCTGACATAATGTAATGGATCACTTTTGTTTCTGACATAATGTAATGGATGCTGCTGGTGAATGTTGGTGTCAGGGCATATTGCAGCACGACAGTACACAAGAGGTTACGAGCCTGCCAATGTTACAGTCAGATGTGAAAGGATCATACAAAGTATGAAAAATGGAAAGTCTCCTGGAGTAGACAATGTCCCGGCAGAGCTGCATGAATGGTTTTAAGATTTTTCTTTTCGGTGCGCTTTTAGGATCTGGGCACGCGCTGACGACGAGCGTGAACAAACCGTAATTATAGGGGAGCGTTCATTTGGATAGATCTGTGTTTATTTAAAAAAAGTAATTAAATGTGAGTTTCACATTCTGGCTGGCTTATATAGGTCAATGTCAAGCGCGTACAAATGTCTTGAAGGGTGGATGATTGTATTGGTAGACTCAAACAGTCTTGATGGGTGGATGATTTTATTGGTAGACTCACACAGTCTTGATGGGTGGATAATTTTATTGGTAGACACACAGTCTTGATGGTTGGATGATTTTATTGGTAGACTCACACAGTCTTGATGGGTTGATGATTTTATTGGTAGACTCACACAGTCTTGATGGGTGGATGATATTATTGGTAGACACACAGTCTTGATGGGTGGATGATTTTATTGGTAGACTCACACAGTCTTGATGGGTGGATGATTTTATTGGTAGACTCACACAGTCTTGATGGGTGGATGATATTATTAGTAGACACACAGTCTTGATGGGTGGATGATTTTATTGGTAGACTCACACAGTCTTGATGAGTGGATGATATTATTGGTAGACTCACACAGTCTTGATGGGTGGATGATTTTATTGGTAGACTCACACAGTCTTGATGGGTGGATGATTTTATTGGTAGACACACAGTCTTGATGGGTGGATGATTTTATTGGTAGACTCACACAGTCTTGATGGGTGGATGATTTTATTGGTAGACTCACACAGTCTTGATGGGTGGATGATTTTATTGGTAGACACACAGTCTTGATGGGTGGATGATTTTATTGGTAGACTCACACAGTCTTGATGGGTGGATGATTTTATTGGTAGACTCACACAGTCTTGATGGGTGGATGACATAATGTAATGGATCACTTTTGTTTCTGACATAATGTAATGGATCACTTTTGTTTCTGACATAATGTAATGGATGCTGCTGGTGAATGTTGGTGTCAGGGCATATTGCAGCACGACAGTACACAAGAGGTTACGAGCCTGCCAATGTTACAGTCAGATGTGAAAGGATCATACAAAGTATGAAAAATGGAAAGTCTCCTGGAGTAGACAATGTCCCGGCAGAGCTGCATGAATGGTTTTAAGATTTTTCTTTTCGGTGCGCTTTTAGGATCTGGGCACGCGCTGACGACGAGCGTGAACAAACCGTAATTATAGGGGAGCGTTCATTTGGATAGATCTGTGTTTATTTAAAAAAAAGTAATTAAATGTGAGTTTCACATTCTGGCTGGCTTATATAGGTCAATGTCAAGCGCGTACAAATGTCTTGAAGGGTGGATGATTGTATTGGTAGACTCAAACAGTCTTGATGGGTGGATGATTTTATTGGTAGACACACAGTCTTGATGGTTGGATGATTTTATTGGTAGACTCACACAGTCTTGATGGGTGGATGATTGTATTGGTAGACTCACACAGTCTTGATGGGTGGATGATTTTATTGGTAGACACACAGTCTTGATGGGTGGATGATTTTATTGGTAGACACACAGTCTTGATGGTTGGATGATTTTATTGGTAGACTCACACAGTCTTGATGGGTGGATGATTTTATTGGTAGACACACAGTTTTGATGGGTGGATGATTTTATTGGTAGACTCACACAGTCTTGATGGGTGGATGATGTTATTGGTAGACTCACACAGTCTTGATGGGTGGATGATTTTATTGGTAGACTCACACAGTCTTGATGGGTGGATGATATTATTGGTAGACTCACACAGTCTTGATGGGTGGATGATTTTATTGGTAGACTCACACAGTCTTGATGGGTGGATGATTTTATTGGTAGACACACAGTCTTGATGGGTGGATGATTTTATTGGTAGACTCACACAGTCTTGATGGGTGGATGATTTTATTGGTAGACTCACACAGTCTTGATGGGTGGATGATTTTATTGGTAGACACACAGTCTTGATGGGTGGATGATTTTATTGGTAGACTCACACAGTCTTGATGGGTGGATGATTTTATTGGTAGACTCACACAGTCTTGATGGGTGGATGACATAATGTAATGGATCACTTTTGTTTCTGACATAATGTAATGGATCACTTTTGTTTCTGACATAATGTAATGGATGCTGCTGGTGAATGTTGGTGTCAGGGCATATTGCAGCACGACAGTACACAAGAGGTTACGAGCCTGCCAATGTTACAGTCAGATGTGAAAGGATCATACAAAGTATGAAAAATGGAAAGTCTCCTGGAGTAGACAATGTCCCGGCAGAGCTGCATGAATGGTTTTAAGATTTTTCTTTTCGGTGCGCTTTTAGGATCTGGGCAAGCGCTGACGACGAGCGTGAACAAACCGTAATTATAGGGGAGCGTTCATTTGGATAGATCTGTGTTTATTTAAAAAAAGTAATTAAATGTGAGTTTCACATTCTGGCTGGCTTATATAGGTCAATGTCAAGCGCGTACAAATGTCTTGAAGGGTGGATGATTGTATTGGTAGACTCAAACAGTCTTGATGGGTGGATGATTTTATTGGTAGACTCACACAGTCTTGATGGGTGGATGATTTTATTGGTAGACACACAGTCTTGATGGGTGGATGATTTTATTGGTAGTCTCACACAGTCTTGATGGGTGGATGATTTTATTGGTAGACTCACACAGTCTTGATGGGTGGATGACATAATGTAATGGACCACTTTTGTTTCTGACATAATGTAATGGATCACTTTTGTTTCTGACATAATGTAATGGATGCTGCTGGTGAATGTTGGTGTCAGGGCATATTGCAGCACGACAGTACACAAGAGGTTACGAGCCTGCCAATGTTACAGTCAGATGTGAAAGGATCATACAAAGTATGAAAAATGGAAAGTCTCCTGGAGTAGACAATGTCCCGGCAGAGCTGCATGAATGGTTTTAAGATTTTTCTTTTCGGTGCGCTTATAGGATCTGGGCACGCGCTGACGACGAGCGTGAACAAACCGTAATTATAGGGGAGCGTTCATTTGGATAGATCTGTGTTTATTTAAAAAAAGTAATTAAATGTGAGTTTCACATTCTGGCTGGCTTATATAGGTCAATGTCAAGCGCGTACAAATGTCTTGAAGGGTGGATGATTGTATTGGTAGACTCAAACAGTCTTGATGGGTGGATGATTTTATTGGTAGACACACAGTCTTGATGGTTGGATGATTTTATTGGTAGACTCACACAGTCTTGATGGGTGGATGATTGTATTGGTAGACTCACACAGTCTTGATGGGTGGATGATTTTATTGGTAGACACACAGTCTTGATGGGTGGATGATTTTATTGGTAGACACACAGTCTTGATGGTTGGATGATTTTATTGGTAGACTCACACAGTCTTGATGGGTGGATGATTTTATTGGTAGACACACAGTCTTGATGGGTGGATGATTTTATTGGTAGACTCACACAGTCTTGATGGGTGGATGATGTTATTGGTAGACTCACACAGTCTTGATGGGTGGATGATTTTATTGGTAGACTCACACAGTCTTGATGGGTGGATGATATTATTGGTAGACTCACACAGTCTTGATGGGTGGATGATTTTATTGGTAGACTCACACAGTCTTGATGGGTGGATGATTTTATTGGTAGACACACAGTCTTGATGGGTGGATAATTTTATTGGTAGACTCACACAGTCTTGATGGGTGGATGATTTTATTGGTAGACTCACACAGTCTTGATGGGTGGATGATTTTATTGGTAGACACACAGTCTTGATGGGTGGATGATTTTATTGGTAGACTCACACAGTCTTGATGGGTGGATGATTTTATTGGTAGACTCACACAGTCTTGATGGGTGGATGACATAATGTAATGGATCACTTTTGTTTCTGACATAATGTAATGGATCACTTTTGTTTCTGACATAATGTAATGGATGCTGCTGGTGAATGTTGGTGTCAGGGCATATTGCAGCACGACAGTACACAAGAGGTTACGAGCCTGCCAATGTTACAGTCAGATGTGAAAGGATCATACAAAGTATGAAAAATGGAAAGTCTCCTGGAGTAGACAATGTCCCGGCAGAGCTGCATGAATGGTTTTAAGATTTTTCTTTTCGGTGCGCTTTTAGGATCTGGGCACGCGCTGACGACGAGCGTGAACAAACCGTAATTATAGGGGAGCGTTCATTTGGATAGATCTGTGTTTATTTAAAAAAAGTAATTAAATGTGAGTTTCACATTCTGGCTGGCTTATATAGGTCAATGTCAAGCGCGTACAAATGTCTTGAAGGGTGGATGATTGTATTGGTAGACTCAAACAGTCTTGATGGGTGGATGATTTTATTGGTAGACTCACACAGTCTTGATGGGTGGATGATTGTATTGGTAGACACACAGTCTTGATGGGTGGATGATTTTATTGGTAGTCTCACACAGTCTTGATGGGTGGATGATTTTATTGGTAGACTCACACAGTCTTGATGGGTGGATGACATAATGTAATGGACCACTTTTGTTTCTGACATAATGTAATGGATCACTTTTGTTTCTGACATAATGTAATGGATGCTGCTGGTGAATGTTGGTGTCAGGGCATATTGCAGCACGACAGTACACAAGAGGTTACGAGCCTGCCAATGTTACAGTCAGATGTGAAAGGATCATACAAAGTATGAAAAATGGAAAGTCTCCTGGAGTAGACAATGTCCCGGCAGAGCTGCATGAATGGTTTTAAGATTTTTCTTTTCGGTGCGCTTATAGGATCTGGGCACGCGCTGACGACGAGCGTGAACAAACCGTAATTATAGGGGAGCGTTCATTTGGATAGATCTGTGTTTATTTAAAAAAAGTAATTAAATGTGAGTTTCACATTCTGGCTTGCTTATATAGGTCAATGTCAAGCGCGTACAAATGTCTTGAAGGGTGGATGATTGTATTGGTAGACTCAAACAGTCTTGATGGGTGGATGATTTTATTGGTAGACTCACACAGTCTTGATGGGTGGATAATTTTATTGGTAGACACACAGTCTTGATGGTTGGATGATTTTATTGGTAGACTCACACAGTCTTGATGGGTTGATGATTTTATTGGTAGACTCACACAGTCTTGATGGGTGGATGATATTATTGGTAGACACACAGTCTTGATGGGTGGATGATTTTATTGGTAGACTCACACAGTCTTGATGGGTGGATGATTTTATTGGTAGACTCACACAGTCTTGATGGGTGGATGATATTATTAGTAGACACACAGTCTTGATGGGTGGATGATTTTATTGGTAGACTCACACAGTCTTGATGAGTGGATGATATTATTGGTAGACTCACACAGTCTTGATGGGTGGATGATTTTATTGGTAGACTCACACAGTCTTGATGGGTGGATGATTTTATTGGTAGACACACAGTCTTGATGGGTGGATGATTTTATTGGTAGACTCACACAGTCTTGATGAGTGGATGATTTTATTGGTAGACTCACACAGTCTTGATGGGTGGATGATTTTATTGGTAGACACACAGTCTTGATGGGTGGATGATTTTATTGGTAGACTCACACAGTCTTGATGGGTGGATGATTTTATTGGTAGACTCACACAGTCTTGATGGGTGGATGACATAATGTAATGGATCACTTTTGTTTCTGACATAATGTAATGGATCACTTTTGTTTCTGACATAATGTAATGGATGCTGCTGGTGAATGTTGGTGTCAGGGCATATTGCAGCACGACAGTACACAAGAGGTTACGAGCCTGCCAATGTTACAGTCAGATGTGAAAGGATCATACAAAGTATGAAAAATGGAAAGTCTCCTGGAGTAGACAATGTCCCGGCAGAGCTGCATGAATGGTTTTAAGATTTTTCTTTTCGGTGCGCTTTTAGGATCTGGGCACGCGCTGACGACGAGCGTGAACAAACCGTAATTATAGGGGAGCGTTCATTTGGATAGATCTGTGTTTATTTAAAAAAAGTAATTAAATGTGAGTTTCACATTCTGGCTGGCTTATATAGGTCAATGTCAAGCGCGTACAAATGTCTTGAAGGGTGGATGATTGTATTGGTAGACTCAAACAGTCTTGATGGGTGGATGATTTTATTGGTAGACTCACACAGTCTTGATGGGTGGATGATTGTATTGGTAGACTCACACAGTCTTGATGGGTGGATGATTTTATTGGTAGACACACAGTCTATATGGGTGGATGATTTTATTGGTAGACACACAGTCTTGATGGTTGGATGATTTTATTGGTAGACTCACACAGTCTTGATGGGTGGATGATTTTATTGGTAGACTCACACAGTCTTGATGGGTGGATGATTTTATTGGTAGACACACAGTCTTGATGGGTGGATGATATTATTAGTAGACACACAGTCTTGATGGGTGGATGATTTTATTGGTAGACTCACACAGTCTTGATGAGTGGATGATATTATTGGTAGACTCACACAGTCTTGATGGGTGGATGATTTTATTGGTAGACTCACACAGTCTTGATGGGTGGATGATTTTATTGGTAGACACACAGTCTTGATGGGTGGATGATTTTATTGGTAGACTCACACAGTCTTGATGGGTGGATGATTTTATTGGTAGACTCACACAGTCTTGGTGGGTGGATGATTTTATTGGTAGACACACAGTCTTGATGGGTGGATGATTTTATTGGTAGACTCACACAGTCTTGATGGGTGGATGATTTTATTGGTAGACTCACACAGTCTTGATGGGTGGATGACATAATGTAATGGATCACTTTTGTTTCTGACATAATGTAATGGATCACTTTTGTTTCTGACATAATGTAATGGATGCTGCTGGTGAATGTTGGTGTCAGGGCATATTGCAGCACGACAGTACACAAGAGGTTACGAGCCTGCCAATGTTACAGTCAGATGTGAAAGGATCATACAAAGTATGAAAAATGGAAAGTCTCCTGGAGTAGACAATGTCCCGGCAGAGCTGCATGAATGGTTTTAAGATTTTTCTTTTCGGTGCGCTTTTAGGATCTGGGCAAGCGCTGACGACGAGCGTGAACAAACCGTAATTATAGGGGAGCGTTCATTTGGATAGATCTGTGTTTATTTAAAAAAAGTAATTAAATGTGAGTTTCACATTCTGGCTGGCTTATATAGGTCAATGTCAAGCGCGTACAAATGTCTTGAAGGGTGGATGATTGTATTGGTAGACTCAAACAGTCTTGATGGGTGGATGATTTTATTGGTAGACACACAGTCTTGATGGTTGGATGATTTTATTGGTAGACTCACACAGTCTTGATGGGTGGATGATTGTATTGGTAGACTCACACAGTCTTGATGGGTGGATGATTTTATTGGTAGACACACAGTCTTGATGGGTAGACACACAGTCTTGATGGTTGGATGATTTTATTGGTAGACTCACACAGTCTTGATGGGTGGATGATTTTATTGGTAGACACACAGTCTTGATGGGTGGATGATTTTATTGGTAGACTCACACAGTCTTGATGGGTGGATGATGTTATTGGTAGACTCACACAGTCTTGATGGGTGGATGATTTTATTGGTAGACTCACACAGTCTTGATGGGTGGATGATTTTATTGGTAGACTCACACAGTCTTGATGGGTGGATGATTTTATTGGTAGACTCACACAGTCTTGATGGGTGGATGATTTTATTGGTAGACTCACACAGTCTTGATGGGTGGATGATTTTATTGGTAGACTCACACAGTCTTGATGGGTGGATGATTTTATTGGTAGACTCACACAGTCTTGATGGGTGGATGATTTTATTGGTAGACTCACACAGTCTTGATGGGTGGATGATTTTATTGGTAGACTCACACAGTCTTGATGGGTGGATGATTTTATTGGTAGACTCACGCAGTCTTGATGGGTGGATGACATAATGTAATGGATCACTTTTGTTTCTGACATAATGTAATGGATCACTTTTGTTTCTGACATAATGTAATGGATGCTGCTGGTGAATGTTGGTGTCAGGGCATATTGCAAAACGACAGTACACAAGAGGTTACGAGCCTGCCAATGTTACAGTCAGATGTGAAAGGATCATACAAAGTATGAAAAATGGAAAGTCTCCTGGAGTAGACAATGTCCTGGCAGAGCTGCATGAATGGTTTTAAGATTTTTCTTTTTCGGTGCGCTTTTAGGATCTGGGCAAGCGCTGACGACGAGCGTGAACAAACCGTAATTATAGGGGAGCGTTCATTTGGATAGATCTGTGTTTATTTAAAAAAAGTAATTAAATGTGAGTTTCACATTCTGGCTGGCTTATATAGGTCAATGTCAAGCGCGTACAAATGTCTTGAAGGGTGGATGATTGTATTGGTAGACTCAAACAGTCTTGATGGGTGGATGATTTTATTGGTAGACTCACACAGTCTTGATGGGTGGATGATTTTATTGGTAGACACACAGTCTTGATGGGTGGATGATTTTATTGGTAGTCTCACACAGTCTTGATGGGTGGATGATTTTATTGGTAGACTCACACAATCTTGATGGGTGGATGACATAATGTAATGGACCACTTTTGTTTCTGACATAATGTAATGGATCACTTTTGTTTCTGACATAATGTAATGGATGCTGCTGGTGAATGTTGGTGTCAGGGCATATTGCAGCACGACAGTACACAAGAGGTTACGAGCCTGCCAATGTTACAGTCAGATGTGAAAGGATCATACAAAGTATGAAAAATGGAAAGTCTCCTGGAGTAGACAATGTCCCGGCAGAGCTGTATGAATGGTTTTAAGATTTTTCTTTTCGGTGCGCTTTTAGGATCTGGGCAAGCGCTGACGACGAGCGTGAACAAAACGTAATTATAGGGGAGCGTTCATTTGGATAGATCTGTGTTTATTTAAAAAAAGTAATTAAATGTGAGTTTCACATTCTGGCTGGCTTATATGGGTCAATGTCAAGCGCGTACAAATGTCTTGAAGGGTGGATGATTGTATTGGTAGACTCAAACAGTCTTGATGGGTGGATGATTTTATTGGTAGACTCACACAGTCTTGATGGGTGGATGATTTTATTGGTAGACACACAGTCTTGATGGTTGGATGATTTTATTGGTAGACTCACACAGTCTTGATGGGTTGATGATTTTATTGGTAGACTCACACAGTCTTGATGGGTGGATGATATTATTGGTAGACACACAGTCTTGATGGTTGGATGATTTTATTGGTAGACTCACACAGTCTTGATGGGTGGATGATTTTATTGGTAGACTCACACAGTCTTGATGGGTGGATGATTTTATTGGTAGACACACAGTCTTGATGGGTGGATGATTTTATTGGTAGACTCACACAGTCTTGATGGGTGGATGATATTATTGGTAGACTCACACAGTCTTGATGGGTGGATGATTTTATTGGTAGACTCACACAGTCTTGATGGGTGGATGATTTTATTGGTAGACTCACACAGTCTTGATGGGTGGATGATTTTATTGGTAGACTCACACAGTCTTGATGGGTGGATGATTTTATTGGTAGACACACAGTCTTGATGGGTGGATGATTTTATTGGTAGACTCACACAGTCTTCATGGGTGGATGATTTTATTGGTAGACTCACACAGTCTTGATGGGTGGATGACATAATGTAATGGATCACTTTTGTTTCTGACATAATGTAATGGATCACTTTTGTTTCTGACATAATGTAATGGATGCTGCTGGTGAATGTTGTTGTCAGGGCATATTGCAGCACGACAGTACACAAGAGGTTACGAGCCTGCCAATGTTACAGTCAGATGTGAAAGGATCATACAAAGTATGAAAAATGGAAAGTCTCCTGGAGTAGACAATGTCCCGGCAGAGCTGCATGAATGGTTCTAAGATTTTTCTTTTCGGTGCGCTTTTAGGATCTGGGCACGCGCTGACGACGAGCGTGAACAAACCGTAATTATAGGGGAGCGTTCATTTGGATAGATCTGTGTTTATTTTAAAAAAAGTAATTAAATGTGAGTTTCACATTCTGGCTGGCTTATATAGGTCAATGTCAAGCGCGTACAAATGTCTTGAAGGGTGGATGATTTTATTGGTAGACTCAAACAGTCTTGATGGGTGGATGATTTTATTGGTAGACACACAGTCTTGATGGGTGGATGATTTTATTGGTAGACTCACACAGTCTTGATGGGTGGATGATTTTATTGGTAGACTCACACAGTCTTGATGGGTGGATGATTTTATTGGTAGACACACAGTCTTGATGGGTGGATGATTTTATTGGTAGACACACAGTCTTGATGGTTGGATGATTTTATTGGTAGACTCACACAGTCTTGATGGGTGGATGATATTATTGGTAGACACACAGTCTTGATGGGTGGATGATTTTATTGGTAGACTCACACAGTCTTGATGGGTGGATGATTTTATTGGTAGACTCACACAGTCTTGATGGGTGGATGATTTTATTGGTAGACTCACACAGTCTTGATGGGTGGATGATATTATTGGTAGACTCACACAGTCTTGATGGGTGGATGATTTTATTGGTAGACTCACACAGTCTTGATGGGTGGATGATTTTATTGGTAGACTCACACAGTCTTGATGGGTGGATGATTTTATTGGTAGACTCACACAGTCTTGATGGGTGGATGATTTTATTGGTAGACTCATACAGTCTTGATGGGTGGATGATTTTATTGGTAGACTCACACAGTCTTGATGGGTGGATGATATTATTGGTAGACACACAGTCTTGATGGGTGGATGATTTTATTGGTAGACTCACACAGTCTTGATGGGTGGATGATTTTATTGGTAGACTCACACAGTCTTGATGGGTGGATGATTTTATTGGTAGACACACAGTCTTGATGGGTGGATGATTTTATTGGTAGACTCACACAGTCTTGATGGGTGGATGATATTATTGGTAGACTCACACAGTCTTGATGGGTGGATGATTTTATTGGTAGACTCACACAGTCTTGATGGGTGGATGATTTTATTGGTAGACACACAGTCTTGATGGGTGGATGATTTTATTGGTAGACTCACACAGTCTTGATGGGTGGATGATTTTATTGGTAGACTCACACAGTCTTGATGGGTGGATGATTTTATTGGTAGACACACAGTCTTGATGGGTGGATGATTTTATTGGTAGACTCACACAGTCTTGATGGGTGGATGATTTTATTGGTAGACTCACACAGTCTTGATGGGTGGATGACATAATGTAATGGATCACTTTTGTTTCTGACATAATGTAATGGATCACTTTTGTTTCTGACATAATGTAATGGATGCTGCTGGTGAATGTTGGTGTCAGGGCATATTGCAGCACGACAGTACACAAGAGCTTACGAGCCTGCCAATGTTACAGTCAGATGTGAAAGGATCATACAAAGTATGAAAAATGGAAAGTCTCCTGGAGTAGACAATGTCCCGGCAGAGCTGCATGAATGGTTTTAAGATTTTTCTTTTCGGTGCGCTTTTAGGATCTGGGCACGCGCTGACGACGAGCGTAATCAAACCGTAATTATAGGGAGCGTTCATTTGGATAGATCTGTGTTTATTTAAAAAAGTAATTAAATGTGAGTTTCACATTCTGGCTGGCTTATATAGGTCAATGTCAAGCGCGTACAAATGTCTTGAAGGGTGGATGATTGTATTGGTAGACTCAAACAGTCTTGATGGGTGGATGATTTTATTGGTAGACACACAGTCTTGATGGTTGGATGATTTTATTGGTAGACACACAGTCTTGATGGGTGGATGATTTTATTGGTAGACTCACACAGTCTTGATGGGTGGATGATTTTATTGGTAGACCCACACAGTCTTGATGGGTGGATGATTTTATTGGTAGACTCACACAGTCTTGATGGGTGGATGATATTATTGGTAGACTCACACAGTCTTGATGGGTGGATGATTTTATTGGTAGACTCACACAGTCTTGATGGGTGGATGATTTTATTGGTAGACTCACACAGTCTTGATGGGTGGATGATTTTATTGGTAGACTCACACAGTCTTGATGGGTGGATGATTTTATTGGTAGACTCACACAGTCTTGATGGGTGGATGATATTATTGGTAGACTCACACAGTCTTGATGGGTGGATGATTTTATTGGTAGACTCACACAGTCTTGATGGGTGGATGATTTTATTGGTAGACTCACACAGTCTTGATGGGTGGATGATTTTATTGGTAGACTCACACAGTCTTGATGGGTGGATGATTTTATTGGTAGACTCACACAGTCTTGATGGGTGGATGATTTTATTGGTAGACTCACACAGTCTTGATGGGTGTATGATTTTATTGGTAGACTCACACAGTCTTGATGGGTGGATGATTTTATTGGTAGACTCACACAGTCTTGATGGGTGGATGACATAATGTAATGGATCACTTTTGTTTCTGACATAATGTAATGGATCACTTTTTTTCTGACATAATGTAATGGATGCTGGTGAATGTTGGTGTCAGGGCATATTGCAGCACGACAGTACACAAGAGGTTACGAGCCTGCCAATGTTACAGTCAGATGTGAAAGGATCATACAAAGTATGAAAAATGGAAAGTCTCCTGGAGTAGACAATGTCCCGCAGAGCTGCATGAATGGTTTTAAGATTTTTCTTTTGGTGCGCTTTTAGGATCTGGGCAAGCGCTGACGACGAGCGTGAACAAACCGTAATTATAGGGGAGCGTTCATTTGGATAGATCTGTGTTTATTTAAAAAAAGTAATTAAATGTGAGTTTCACATTCTGGCTGGCTTATATAGGTCAATGTCAAGCGCGTACAAATGTCTTGAAGGGTGGATGATTGTATTGGTAGACTCAAACAGTCTTGATGGGTGGATGATTTTATTGGTAGACTCACACAGTCTTGATGGGTGGATGATTTTATTGGTAGACTCACACAGTCTTGATGGGTGGATGATTTTATTGGTAGTCTCACACAGTCTTGATGGGTGGATGATTTTATTGGTAGACTCACACAGTCTTGATGGGTGGATGACATAATGTAATGGACCACTTTTGTTTCTGACATAATGTAATGGATCACTTTGTTTCTGACATAATGTAATGGATGCTGCTGGTGAATGTTGGTGTCAGGGCATATTGCAGCACGACAGTACACAAGAGGTTACGAGCCTGCCAATGTTACATTCAGATGTGAAAGGATCATACAAAGTATGAAAAATGGAAAGTCTCCTGGAGTAGACAATGTCCCGGCAGAGCTGCATGAATGGTTTTAAGATTTTTCTTTTCGGTGCGCTTTTAGGATCTGGGCACGCGCTGACGACGAGCGTGAACAAACCGTAATTATAGGGGAGCGTTCATTTGGATAGATCTGTGTTTATTTAAAAAAGTAATTAAATGTGAGTTTCACATTCTGGCTGGCTTATATAGGCCAATGTCAAGCGTACAAATGTCTTGAAGGGTGGATGATTGTATTGGTAGACTCCAGACAGTCTTGATGGGTGGATGATTTTATTGGTAGACTCACACAGTCTTGATGGGTGGATGATTTTATTGGTAGACTCACACAGTCTTGATGGGTGGATGATTTTATTGGTAGACTCACACAGTCTTGATGGGTGGATGATTTTATTGGTAGACTCACACAGTCTTGATGGGTGGATGATTTTATTGGTAGACTCACACAGTCTTGATGGGTGGATGATTTTATTGGTAGACTCACACAGTCTTGATGGGTGGATGATTTTATTGGTAGACTCACACAGTCTTGATGGGTGGATGATTTTATTGGTAGACACACACTCTTGATGGGTGGATGATTTTATTGGTAGACTCACATAATCTGGATGGGTGGATGATTTTATTGGTAGACTCACACAGTCTTGATGGGTGGATGATTTTATTGGTAGACTCACACAGTCTTGATGGGTGGATGATTTTATTGGTAGACACACAGTCTTGATGGGTGGATGATTTTATTGGTAGACTCACACAGTCTTGATGGGTGGATGATTTTATTGGTAGACTCACACAGTCTTGGTGGGTGGATGATTTTATTGGTAGACTCACACAGTCTTGATGGGTGGATGATTTTATTGGTAGACTCACACAGTCTTGATGGGTGGATGATTTTATTGGTAGACTCACACAGTCTTGATGGGTGGATGACATAATGTAATGGATCACTTTTGTTTCTGACATAATGTAATGGATCACTTTTGTTTCTGACATAATGTAATGGATGCTGCTGGTGAATGTTGTTGTCAGGGCATATTGCAGCACGACAGTACACAAGAGGTTACGAGCCTGCCAATGTTACAGTCAGATGTGAAAGGATCATACAAAGTATGAAAAATGGAAAGTCTCCTGGAGTAGACAATGTCCCGGCAGAGCTGCATGAATGGTTCTAAGATTTTTCTTTTCGGTGCGCTTTTAGGATCTGGGCACGCGCTGACGACGAGCGTGAACAAACCGTAATTATAGGGAGCGTTCATTTGGATAGATCTGTGTTTATTTTAAAAAAGTAATTAAATGTGAGTTTCACATTCTGGCTGGGCTTATATAGGTCAATGTCAAGCGCGTACAAATGTCTTGAAGGGTGGATGATTGTATTGGTAGACTCACACAGTCTGGATGGGTGGATGATTTTATTGGTAGACTCACACAGTCTTGATGGGTGGATGATTTTATTGGTAGACTCACACAGTCTTGATGGGTGGATGATTGTATTGGTAGACTCACACAGTCTTGATGGGTGGATGATTTTATTGGTAGACACACAGTCTTGATGGGTGGATGATTTTATTGGTAGACACACAGTCTTGATGGTTGGATGATTTTATTGGTAGACTCACACAGTCTTGATGGGTGGATGATATTATTGGTAGACACACAGTCTTGATGGGTGGATGATTTTATTGGTAGACTCACACAGTCTTGATGGGTGGATGATGTTATTGGTAGACTCACACAGTCTTGATGGGTGGATGATTTTTATTGGTAGACTCACACAGTCTTGATGGGTGGATGATATTATTGGTAGACTCACACAGTCTTGATGGGTGGATGATTTTATTGGTAGACTCACACAGTCTTGATGGGTGGATGATTTTATTGGTAGACACACAGTCTTGATGGGTGGATGATTTTATTGGTAGACTCACACAGTCTTGATGGGTGGATGATTTTATTGGTAGACTCACACAGTCTTGATGGGTGGATGATTTTATTGGTAGACACACAGTCTTGATGGGTGGATGATTTTATTGGTAGACTCACACAGTCTTGATGGGTGGATGATTGTATTGGTAGACTCACACAGTCTTGATGGGTGGATGACATAATGTAATGGATCACTTTTGTTTCTGACATAATGTAATGGATCACTTTTGTTTCTGACATAATGTAATGGATGCTGCTGGTGAATGTTGGTGTCAGGGCATATTGCAGCACGACAGTACACAAGAGGTTACGAGCCTGCCAATGTTACAGTCAGATGTGAAAGGATCATACAAAGTATGAAAAATGGAAAGTCTCCTGGAGTAGACAATGTCCCGGCAGAGCTGCATGAATGGTTTTAAGATTTTTCTTTTCGGTGCGCTTTTAGGATCTGGGCAAGCGCTGACGACGAGCGTGAACAAACCGTAATTATAGGGGAGCGTTCATTTGGATAGATCTGTGTTTATTTTAAAAAAGTAATTAAATGTGAGTTTCACATTCTGGCTGGCTTATATAGGTCAATGTCAAGCGAAAGCGTACAAATGTCTTGAAGGGTGGATGATTGTATTGGTAGACTCAAACAGTCTTGATGGGTGGATGATTTTATTGGTAGACTCACACAGTCTTGATGGGTGGATGATTTTATTGGTAGTCTCACACAGTCTTGATGGGTGGATGATTTTATTGGTAGACTCACACAGTCTTGATGGGTGGATGACATAATGTAATGGACCACTTTTGTTTCTGACATAATGTAATGGATCACTTTTGTTTCTGACATAATGTAATGGATGCTGCTGGTGAATGTTGGTGTCAGGGCATATTGCAGCACGACAGTACACAAGAGGTTACGAGCCTGCCAATGTTACAGTCAGATGTGAAAGGATCATACAAAGTATGAAAAATGGAAAGTCTCCTGGAGTAGACAATGTCCCGGCAGAGCTGCATGAATGGTTTTAAGATTTTTCTTTTCGGTGCGCTTTTAGGATCTGGGCACGCTGACGACGAGCGTGAACAAACCGTAATTATAGGGGAGCGTTCATTTGGATAGATCTGTGTTTATTTAAAAAAAGTAATTAAATGTGAGTTTCACATTCTGGCTGGCTTATATAGGTCAATGTCAAGCGCGTACAAATGTCTTGAAGGGTGGATGATTGTATTGGTAGACTCAAACAGTCTTGATGGGTGGATGATTTTATTGGTAGACTCACACAGTCTTGATGGGTGGATGATTTTATTGGTAGACTCACACAGTCTTGATGGGTGGATGATTTTATTGGTAGACTCACACAGTCTTGATGGGTGGATGACATAATGTAATGGACCACTTTTGTTTCTGACATAATGTAATGGATCCTTTTGTTTCTGACATAATGTAATGGATGCTGCTGGTGAATGTTGGTGTCAGGGCATATTGCAGCACGACAGTACACAAGAGGTTACGAGCCTGCCAATGTTACAGTCAGATGTGAAAGGATCATACAAAGTATGAAAAATGGAAAGTCTCCTGGAGTAGACAATGTCCCGGCAGAGCTGCATGAATGGTTTTAAGATTTTTTCTTTTCGGTGCGCTTTTAGGATCTGGGCACGCGCTGACGACGAGCGTGAACAAACCGTAATTATAGGGGAGCGTTCATTTGGATAGATCTGTGTTTATTTTAAAAATAGTAATTAAAGTGAGTTTCAAATTCTGGCTGGCTTATATAGGTAAATGTCAAGCGCGTACAAATGTCTTGATGGGTGGATGATTTTATTGGTAGACTCACAGTCTTGATGGGTGAATGATTTTATTGGTAGACTCACAGTCTTGATGGGTGGATGATTTTATTGGTAGACTCACACAGTCTTGATGGGTGGATGATTTTATTGGTAGACTCACACAGTCTTGATGGGTGGATGATTTTATTGGTAGACTCACACAGTCTTGATGGGTGGATGATTTTATTGGTAGACTCACACAGTCTTGATGGGTGGATGATTTTATTGGTAGACTCACACAGTCTTGATGGGTGGATGATTTTATTGGTAGACTCACACAGTCTTGATGGGTGGATGATTTTATTGGTAGACTCACACAGTCTTGATGGGTGGATGATTTTATTGGTAGACTCACACAGTCTTGATGGGTGGATGATTTTATTGGTAGACTCACACAGTCTTGATGGGTGGATGATTTTATTGGTAGACTCACACAGTCTTGATGGGTGGATGATTTTATTGGTAGACTCACACAGTCTTGATGGGTGGATGATTTTATTGGTAGACTCACACAGTCTTGATGGGTGGATGATTTTATTGGTAGACTCACACAGTCTTGATGGGTGGATGATTTTATTGGTAGACTCACACAGTCTTGATGGGTGGATGATTTTATTGGTAGACTCACACAGTCTTGATGGGTGGATGATTTTATTGGTAGACTCACACAGTCTTGATGGGTGGATGATTTTATTGGTAGACTCACACAGTCTTGATGGGTGGATGATTTTATTGGTAGACTCACACAGTCTTGATGGGTGGATGATTTTATTGGTAGACTCACACAGTCTTGATGGGTGGATGATTTTATTGGTAGACTCACACAGTCTTGATGGGTGGATGATTTTATTGGTAGACTCACACAGTCTTGATGGGTGGATGATTTTATTGGTAGACTCACACAGTCTTGATGGGTGGATGATTTTATTGGTAGACTCACACAGTCTTGATGGGTGGATGATTTTATTGGTAGACTCACACAGTCTTGATGGGTGGATGATTTTATTGGTAGACTCACAGTCTTGATGGGTGGATGATTTTATTGGTTGACTCACACAGTCTTGATGGGTGGATGATTTTATTGGTAGACACACAGTCTTGATGGGTGGATGATTTTATTGGTAGACTCACACAGTCTTGATGGGTGGATGATTTTATTGGTAGACTCACACAGTCTTGATGGGTGGATGATTTTATTGGTAGACTCACACAGTCTTGATGGGTGGATGATTTTATTGGTAGACTCACACAGTCTTGATGGGTGGATGATTTTATTGGTAGACTCACACAGTCTTGATGGGTGGATGATTTTATTGGTAGACTCACACAGTCTTGATGGGTGGATGATTTTATTGGTAGACACACAGTCTTGATGGGTGGATGATTTTATTGGTAGACTCACATAGTCTTGATGGGTGGATGATTTTATTGGTAGACTCACACAGTCTTGATGGGTGGATGATTTTATTGGTAGACTCACACAGTCTTGATGGGTGGATGATTTTATTGGTAGACTCACACAGTCTTGATGGGTGGATGATTTTATTGGTAGACTCACACAGTCTTGATGGGTGGATGATTTTATTGGTAGACTCACACAGTCTTGATGGGTGGATGATTTTATTGGTAGACTCACACAGTCTTGATGGGTGGATGATTTTATTGGTAGACTCACACAGTCTTGATGGGTGGATGATTTTATTTTCTTTGGTAGACTCACACGCTGTCTTGATGGGTGGATGATTTTATTGGTAGACTCACACATCTTGATGGGTGGATGATTTTATTGGTAGACTCACACAGTCTTGATGGGTGGATGATTTTATTGGTAGACTCACACAGTCTTGATGGGTGGATGATTTTATTGGTAGACACACAGTCTTGATGGGTGGATGATTTTATTGGTAGACTCACACAGTCTTGATGGGTGGATGATTTTATTGGTAGACTCACACAGTCTTGATGGGTGGATGATTTTATTGGTAGACTCACACAGTCTTGATGGGTGGATGATTTTATTGGTAGACTCACACAGTCTTGATGGGTGGATGATTTTATTGGTAGACTCACACAGTCTTGATGGGTGGATGATTTTATTGGTAGACTCACACAGTCTTGATGGGTGGATGATTTTATTGGTAGACTCACACAGTCTTGATGGGTGGATGATTTTATTGGTAGACTCACACAGTCTTGATGGGTGGATGATTTTATTGGTAGACTCACACAGTCTTGATGGGTGGATGATTTTATTGGTAGACTCACACAGTCTTGATGGGTGGATGATTTTATTGGTAGACTCACACAGTCTTGATGGGTGGATGATTTTATTGGTAGACTCACACAGTCTTGATGGGTGGATGATTTTATTGGTAGACTCACACAGTCTTGATGGGTGGATGATTTTATTGGTAGACTCACACAGTCTTGATGGGTGGATGATTTTATTGGTAGACTCATGGGTGGATGATTTTATTGGTAGACTCACACAGTCTTGATGGGTGGATGATTTTATTGGTAGACTCACACAGTCTTGATGGGTGGATGATTTTATTGGATAGACTCACATAATGTAATGGATGCTTGATGGGTGGATGATTTTATTGGTACAAGTATGAAAATGGAAAGTCTCCTGGAGTAGACTGGTTTTAAGATTTTTCTTTCGGTGCGCTTTTAGATCACACGACGTCTAATGATGGGTGGATGATTTTATGAGTTTACATTCTGGTATATAGACTCACATGGGTGGATGTCTTGGTAGATGTCTTGGTGGATGATTTTATTGGTAGACTCACACAGTCTTGATGGGTGGATGATTTTATTGGTAGACTCACATAGTCTTGATGGGTGGATGATTTTATTGGTAGACTCACACAGTCTTGATGGGTGGATGATTTTATGTAATGGACCACTTTTGTTTCTGACATAATGTAATGGATCACTTTTGTTTCTGACATAATGTAATGGATGCTGCTGGATGAATGTTGGTGTCAGGGCATATTGCAGCACGACAGTACACAAGAGGTTACGGCCTGCCATGTTACAGTCAGATGTGAAAGGTAGATCCTACAAAGTCTTGATGGGTGGAAAGTCTCCTGGAGTAGACAATGTCCCGGCAGAGCTGCATGAATGGTTTAAGATTTTTCTTTCGGTGCGCTTTTAGGATCTGGGCACGCGCTGACGACGAGCGTGAAGCAAACCGTAATTATAGGGGAGCGTGATTTATTTGGATAGATCTGTGTTTATTTAAAAAAGTAATTAAATGTGAGTTTCACATTCTGGCTGGCTTATATTGGTCAATGTCAAGCGCGTACAAATGTCTTGATGGGTGGATGATTGTATTGGTAGACTCACACAGTCTTGATGGGTGGATGATTTTATTGGTAGACTCACACAGTCTTGATGGGTGGATGATTTTATTGGTAGACTCACACAGTCTTGATGGGTGGATGATTTTATTGGTAGACTCACACAGTCTTGATGGGTGGATGACATAATGTAATGGACCACTTTTGTTTCTGACATAATGTAATGGATCACTTTTGTTTCTGACATAATGTAATGGATGCTGCTGGTGAATGTTGGTGTCAGGGCATATTGCAGCACGACAGTACACAAGAGGTTACGAGCCTGCCAATGTTACAGTCAGATGTGAAAAGGATCATACAAAGTGAATGGAAAGTCTCTGGAGTAGACAATGTCCCGGCAGAGCTGCATGAATGGTTTTAAGATTTTTCTTTTCGGTGCGCTTTTAGGATCTGGGCACGCGCTGACGACGAGCGAACAAACCGTAATTATAGAGCGTTCATTTGGATAGATCTGTGTTTATTTTAAAAGTAATTGTGAGTTTCACATTCTGGCTGGCTTATATAGGTCAATGTCAAGCGCGTACAAATGTCTTGAAGGGTGGATGATTGTATTGGTAGACTCAAACAGTCTTGATGGGTGGATGATTTTATTGGTAGACACACAGTCTTGATGGGTGGATGATTTTATTGGTAGACTCACACAGTCTGGATGGGTGGATGATTTTATTGGTAGACTCACACAGTCTTGATGGGTGGATGATTTTATTGGTAGACTCACACAGTCTTGATGGGTGGATGATTTTATTGGTAGACTCACACAGTCTTGATGGGTGGATGATTTTATTGGTAGACTCACACAGTCTTGATGGGTGGATGATTTTATTGGTAGACTCACACAGTCTTGATGGGTGGATGATTTTATTGGTAGACTCACACAGTCTTGATGGGTGGATGATTTTATTGGTAGACTCACACAGTCTTGATGGGTGGATGATTTTATTGGTAGACTCACACAGTCTTGATGGGTGGATGATTTTATTGGTAGACTCACACAGTCTTGATGGGTGGATGATTTTATTGGTAGACTCACACAGTCTTGATGGGTGGATGATTTTATTGGTAGACTCACACAGTCTTGATGGGTGGATGATTTTATTGGTAGACTCACACAGTCTTGATGGGTGGATGATTTTATTGGTAGACTCACACAGTCTTGATGGGTGGATGATTTTATTGGTAGACTCACACAGTCTTGATGGGTGGATGATTTTATTGGTAGACTCACACAGTCTTGATGGGTGGATGATTTTATTGGTAGACTCACACAGTCTTGATGGGTGGATGATTTTATTGGTAGACTCACACAGTCTTGATGGGTGGATGATTTTATTGGTATACTCACACAGTCTTGATGGGTAGATGATTTTATTGGTAGACTTACACTGTCTTGATGGGTGGATGATTTTATTGGTAGACTCACACAATCTGGATGGGTGGATGATTTTATTGGTAGACTCACACAGTCTTGATGGGTGGATGATTTTATTGGTAGACTCACACAGTCTTGATGGGTGGATGATTTTATTGGTAGACTCACACAGTCTTGATGGGTGGATGATTTTATTGGTAGACTCACACAGTCTTGATGGGTGGATGATTTTATTGGTAGACTCACACAGTCTTGATGGGTGGATGATTTTATTGGTAGACTCACACAGTCTTGATGGGTGGATGATTTTATTGGTAGACTCACACAGTCTTGATGGGTGGATGATTTTATTGGTAGACTCACACAGTCTTGATGGGTGGATGATTTTATTGGTAGACTCACACAGTCTTGATGGGTGGATGATTTTATTGGTAGACTCACACAGTCTTGATGGGTGGATGATTTTATTGGTAGACTCACACAGTCTTGATGGGTGGATGATTTTATTGGTAGGACACACGTCTGATGTGGATGATTTTATTGTACATCTTGTGGTGGATGATTTTATTGGACTCACACGTGATGGGTGGATGATTTTATTGGTAGACTCACATAATGTCTTGGATGGGCTGGTGAATGTTGGTGTCAGGGCATATTGCAGCACGACAGTACACAAGAGGTGGCCTGCCAATGTTACAGTCAGATGTGAAAGGATCATGACAAAGTATGAAAATGGAAAGTCTTAGACAATGGGTGGATGAATGGTTCTAAGATTTTTCTTTTCGGTAGATCTGGGCACGCGCTGACGACGAGCGTGAACAAACCGTAATTATGGGGAGCGTTCATTTGATAGATCTGTGTTTATTTTAAAAAAGTAATTAAATGTGAGTTTCACATTCTGGCTGGCTTATATAGGTCAATCAAGCGCGTACAAATGTCTTGATGGGTGGATGATTTTATTGGTAGACTCAAACAGTCTTGATGGGTGGATGATTTTATTGGTAGACACACAGTCTTGATGGTTGGATGATTTTATTGGTAGACTCACACAGTCTTGATGGGTGGATGATTGTATTGGTAGACTCACACAGTCTTGATGGGTGGATGATTTTATTGGTAGACACACAGTCTTGATGGGTGGATGATTTTATTGGTAGACACACAGTCTTGATGGTTGGATGATTTTATTGGTAGACTCACACAGTCTTGATGGGTGGATGATATTTATTGGTAGACTCACACAGTCTTGATGGGTGGATGATTTTATTGGTAGACTCACACAGTCTTGATGGGTGGATGATTTATTGGTAGACTCACACAGTCTTGATGGGTGGATGATTTTATTGGTAGACTCACACAGTCTTGATGGGTGGATGATTTTATTGGTAGACTCACACAGTCTTGATGGGTGGATGATTTTATTGGTAGACTCACACAGTCTTGATGGGTGGATGATTTTATTGGTAGACACACAGTCTTGATGGGTGGATGATTTTATTGGTAGACTCACACAGTCTTGATGGGTGGATGATTTTATTGGTAGACTCACACAGTCTTGATGGGTGGATGATTTTATTGGTAGACTCACACAGTCTTGATGGGTGGATGATTTTATTGGTAGACTCACACAGTCTTGATGGGTGGATGATTTTATTGGTAGACTCACACAGTCTTGATGGGTGGATGACATAATGTAATGGATCACTTTTGTTTCTGACATAATGTAATGGATCACTTTTGTTTCTGACATAATGTAATGGATGCTGCTGGTGAATGTTGGTGTCAGGGCATATTGCAGCACGACAGTACACAAGAGGTTACGAGCCTGCCAATGTTACAGTCAGATGTGAAAGGATCATACAAAGTATGAAAAATGGAAAGTCTCCTGGAGTAGACAATGTCCCGGCAGAGCTGCATGAATGGTTTTAAGATTTTTCTTTTCGGTGCGCTTTTAGGATCTGGCAAGCGCTGACGACGAGCAGGAACAAACCGTAATTATAGGGGAGCGTTCATTTGGATAGATCTGTGTTTATTTTAAAAAGTAATTAAATGTGAGTTTCACATTCTGGCTGGCTTATATAGGTCAATGTCAAGCGCGTACAAATGTCTTGATGGGTGGATGATTTTATTGGTAGACTCACACAGTCTTGATGGGTGGATGATTTTATTGGTAGACTCACACAGTCTTGATGGGTGGATGATTTTATTGGTAGTCTCACACAGTCTTGATGGGTGGATGATTTTATTGGTAGACTCACACAGTCTTGATGGGTGGATGACATAATGTAATGGACCACTTTTGTTTCTGACATAATGTAATGGATCACTTTTGTTTCTGACATAATGTAATGGATGCTGCTGGTGAATGTTGGTGTCAGGGCATATTGCAGCACGACAGTACACAAGAGGTTACGAGCCTGCCAATGTTACAGTCAGATGTGAAAGGATCATACAAAGTATGAAAAATGGAAAGTCTCCTGGAGTAGACAATGTCCCGGCAGAGCTGCATGAATGGTTTTAAGATTTTTCTTTTTCGGTGCGCTTTAGGATCTGGGCACGCGCTGACGACGAGCGTGTAACAAACCGTAATTATAGGGGAGCGTTCATTTGGATAGATCTGTGTTTATTTAAAAAAAGTAATTAAATGTGAGTTTCATTCTGGCTGGCTTATATAGGTCAATGTCAAGCGCGTACAAATGTCTTGAAGGGTGGATGATTGTATTGGTAGACTCAAACAGTCTTGATGGGTGGATGATTTTATTGGTAGACTCACACAGTCTTGATGGGTGGATGATTTTATTGGTAGACTCACACAGTCTTGATGGGTGGATGATTTTATTGGTAGACTCACACAGTCTTGATGGGTGGATGACATAATGTAATGGACCACTTTTGTTTCTGACATAATGTAATGGATCACTTTTGTTTCTGACATAATGTAATGGATGCTGCTGGTGAATGTTGGTGTCAGGGCATATTGCAGCACGACAGTACACAAGAGGTTACGAGCCTGCCAATGTTACAGTCAGATGTGAAAGGATCATACAAAGTATGAAAAATGGAAAGTCTCCTGGAGTAGACAATGTCCCGGCAGAGCTGCATGAATGGTTTTAAGATTTTTCTTTTCGGTGCGCTTTTAGGATCTGGGCACGCGCTGACGACGAGCGTGAACAAACCGTAATTATAGGGGAGCGTTCATTTGGATAGATCTGTGTTTATTTTAAAAAAGTAATTAAATGAGTTTCACATTCTGGCTGGCTTATATAGGTCAATGTCAAGCGCGTACAAATGTCTTGAAGGGTGGATGATTGTATTGGTAGACTCAAACAGTCTTGATGGGTGGATGATTTTATTGGTAGACACACAGTATGGTTGGATGATTTTATTAGTAGACACACACTGTCTTGATGGGTGGATGATTTTATTGGTAGACTCACATAATCTGGATGGGTGGATGATTTTATTGGTAGACTCACACAGTCTTGATGGGTGGATGATTTTATTGGTAGACTCACACAGTCTTGATGGGTGGATGATTTTATTGGTAGACTCACACAGTCTTGATGGGTGGATGATTTTATTGGTAGACTCACACAGTCTTGATGGGTGGATGATTTTATTGGTATACTCACACAGTCTTGATGGGTGGATGATTTTATTGGTAGACTTACACTGTCTTGATGGGTGGATGATTTTATTGGTAGACACACACTGTCTTGATGGGTGGATGATTTTATTGGTAGACTCACACAGTCTTGATGGGTGGATGATTTTATTGGTAGACTCACACAGTCTTGATGGGTGGATGATTTTATTGGTAGACTCACACAGTCTTGATGGGTGGATGATTTTATTGGTAGACTCACACTGTCTTGATGGGTGGATGATTTTATTGGTAGACACACACTGTCTTGATGGGTGGATGATTTTATTGGTAGACTCACATAGTCTGGATGGGTGGATGATTTTATTGGTAGACTCACACAGTCTTGATGGGTGGATGATTTTATTGGTAGACACACACAGTCTTGATGGGTGGATGATTTTATTGGTAGACTCACATAGTCTTGATGGGTGGATGATTTTATTGGTAGACTCACACAGTCTTGATGGGTGGATGACATAATGTAATGGATCACTTTTGTTTCTGACATAATGTAATGGATCACTTTTGTTTCTGACATAATGTAATGGATGCTGCAGTCGAATGTTGCTGTCAGGGCATATTGCAGCACGACAGTACACAAGAGGTTACGAGCCTGCCAATGTTACAGTCAGATGTGAAAGGATCATACAAAGTATGAAAAATGGAAAGTCTCCTGGAGTAGACAATGTCCCGGCAGAGCTGCATGAATGGTTTTAAGATTTTTCTTTTCGGTGCGCTTTTAGGATCTAAGCACGCGCTGACGACGAGCGTGAACAAACCGTAATTATAGGGGAGCGTTCATTTGGATAGATCTGTGTTTATTTAAAAAAAGTAATTAAATGTGAGTTTCACATTCTGGCTGGCTTATATAGGTCAATGTCAAGCGCGTACAAATGTCTTGAAGGGTGGATGATTGTATTGGTAGACTCAAACAGTCTTGATGGGTGGATGATTTTATTGGTAGACACACAGTCTTGATGGTTGGATGATTTTATTGGTAGACTCACACAGTCTTGATGGGTGGATGATTTTATTGGTAGACTCACACAGTCTTGATGGGTGGATGATTTTATTGGTAGACACACAGTCTTGATGGGTGGATGATTTTATTGGTAGACACACAGTCTTGATGGTTGGATGATTTTATTGGTAGACTCACACAGTCTTGATGGGTGGATGATTTTATTGGTAGACACACACAGTCTTGATGGGTGGATGATTTTATTGGTAGACTCACACAGTCTTGATGGGTGGATGATTTTATTGGTAGACACACAGTCTTGATGGGTGGATGATTTTATTGGTAGACTCACACAGTCTTGATGGGTGGATGATTTTATTGGTAGACTCACACAGTCTTGATGGGTGGATGATTTTATTGGTAGACTCACACAGTCTTGATGGGTGGATGATTTTATTGGTAGACTCACACAGTCTTGATGGGTGGATGATTTTATTGGTAGACACACATAGTCTTGATGGGTGGATGATTTTATTGGTAGACTCACACAGTCTTGATGGGTGGATGATTTTATTGGTAGACTCACACAGTCCTGATGGGTGGATGATTTTATTGGTAGACTCACACAGTCTTGATGGGTGGATGATTTTATTGGTAGACTCACACAGTCTTGATGGGTGGATGATTTTATTGGTAGACTCACACAGTCTTGATGGGTGGATGATTTTATTGGTAGACTCACACAGTCTTGATGGGTGGATGATTTTATTGGTAGACTCACACAGTCTTGATGGGTGGATGACATTGTAATATTGGTTTCTGACATAATGTAATGGATGCTGCTGGTGAATGTTGGTGCACATATTGCAGCGACAGTCGAGCCTGCCAATGTTACAGTCAGATGTATGAAAAGGAAAGTCTCCTGGAGTGACAGTCCCGGCAGAGCTGCATGAATGGTTTAAAGATTTTTCTTTTCGGTGCGCTTTTAGGATCTGGGCACGCGCTGACGACGAGCGTGAACAAACCGTAATTATAGGGGAGCGTTCATTTGGATAGATCTGGTTTATTTTAAAAAGTAATTAAATTATTGGTGGCTTAGAATGTCAAGCGCGTACAAATGTCTTGAAGGGTGGATGATTTTATTGGTAGACTCAAACAGTCTTGATGGGTGGATGATTTTATTGGTAGACACACAGTCTTGATGGTTGGATGATTTTATTGGTAGACTCACACAGTCTTGATGGGTGGATGATTTTATTGGTAGACTCACACAGTCTTGATGGGTGGATGACATAATGTAATGGATCACTTTTGTTTCTGACATAATGTAATGGATCACTTTTGTTTCTGACATAATGTAATGGATGCTGCTGGTGAATGTTGGTGTCAGGGCATATTGCAGCACGACAGTACACAAGAGGTTACGAGCCTGCCAATGTTACAGTCAGATGTGAAAGGATCATACAAAGTATGAAATGGAAAGTCTCCTGGAGTAGACAATGTCCCGGCAGAGCTGCATGAATGGTTTTAAGATTTTTCTTTTCGGTGCGCTTTTAGGATCTGGGCACGCGCTGACGACGAGCGTGAACACAAACCGTAATTATAGGGGAGCGTTCATTTGGATAGATCTGTGTTTATTTAAAATAAGTACTTAAATGAGTTTCACATTCTGGCTGGCTGATATAGGTCAATGTCAAGCGCGTACAAATGTCTTGAAGGGTGGATGATTGTATTGGTAGACTCAAACAGTCTTGATGGGTGGATGATTTTATTGGTAGACACACAGTCTTGATGGTTGGATGATTTTATTGGTAGACTCACACAGTCTTGATGGGTGGATGATTGTATTGGTAGACTCACACAGTCTTGATGGGTGGATGATTTTATTGGTAGACACACAGTCTTGATGGGTGGATGATTTTATTGGTAGACTCACACAGTCTTGATGGGTGAATGATTTTATTGGTAGACTCACACAGTCTTGATGGGTGGATGATTTTATTGGTAGACACACAGTCTTGATGGGTGGATGATTTTATTGGTAGACTCACACAGTCTTGATGGGTGGATGATTTTATTGGTAGACTCACACAGTCTTGATGGGTGGATGATTTTATTGGTAGACTCACACAGTCTTGATGGGTGGATGATTTTATTGGTAGACTCACACAGTCTTGATGGGTGGATGATTTTATTGGTAGACTCACACAGTCTTGATGGGTGGATGATTTTATTGGTAGACTCACAGTCTTGATGGGTGGATGATTTTATTGGTAGACTCACACAGTCTTGATGGGTGGATGATTTTATTGGTAGACTCACACAGTCTTGATGGGTGGATGATTTTATTGGTAGACTCACACAGTCTTGATGGGTGGATGATTTTATTGGTAGACTCACACAGTCTTGATGGGTGGATGATTTTATTGGTAGACTCACACAGTCTTGATGGGTGGATGATTTTATTGGTAGACTCACACAGTCTTGATGGGTGGATGATTTTATTGGTAGACTCACACAGTCTTGATGGGTGGATGATTTTATTGGTAGACTCACACAGTCTTGATGGGTGGATGATTTTATTGGTAGACTCACACAGTCTTGATGGGTGGATGATTTTATTGGTAGACTCACACAGTCTTGATGGGTGGATGATTTTATTGGTAGACTCACACAGTCTTGATGGGTGGATGATTTTATTGGTAGACTCACACAGTCTTGATGGGTGGATGATTTTATTGGTAGACTCACACAGTCTTGATGGGTGGATGATTTTATTGGTAGACTCACACAGTCTTGATGGGTGGATGATTTTATTGGTAGACTCACACAGTCTTGATGGGTGGATGATTTTATTGGTAGACTCACACAGTCTTGATGGGTGGATGATTTTATTGGTAGACTCACACAGTCTTGATGGGTGGATGATTTTATTGGTAGACTCACACAGTCTTGATGGGTGGATGATTTTATTGGTAGACTCACACAGTCTTGATGGGTGGATGATTTTATTGGTAGACTCACACAGTCTTGATGGGTGGATGATTTTATTGGTAGACTCACACAGTCTTGATGGGTGGATGATTTTATTGGTAGACTCACACAGTCTTGATGGGTGGATGATTTTATTGGTAGACTCACACAGTCTTGATGGGTGGATGATTTTATTGGTAGACTCACACAGTCTTGATGGGTGGATGATTTTATTGGTAGACTCACACAGTCTTGATGGGTGGATGATTTTATTGGTAGACTCACACAGTCTTGATGGGTGGATGATTTTATTGGTAGACTCACACAGTCTTGATGGGTGGATGATTTTATTGGTAGACTCACACAGTCTTGATGGGTGGATGATTTTATTGGTAGACTCACACAGTCTTGATGGGTGGATGATTTTATTGGTAGACTCACACAGTCTTGATGGGTGGATGATTTTATTGGTAGACTCACACAGTCTTGATGGGTGGATGATTTTATTGGTAGACTCACACAGTCTTGATGGGTGGATGATTTTATTGGTAGACTCACACAGTCTTGATGGGTGGATGATTTTATTGGTAGACTCACACAGTCTTGATGGGTGGATGATTTTATTGGTAGACTCACACAGTCTTGATGGGTGGATGATTTTATTGGTAGACTCACACAGTCTTGATGGGTGGATGATTTTATTGGTAGACTCACACAGTCTTGATGGGTGGATGATTTTATTGGTAGACTCACACAGTTTTGATGGGTGGATGATTTTATTGGTAGACTCACACAGTGCAAGATTTAGACCGAATAGAGCGATTTCTCCAAATCGGGCCCCGCGCCTAAGAGGATCCCATGCTGGTTAGAAATTTTCTTGACATGTACTCAGAAAATATTGCTATATAAAACCAAACAATTTTTAATGAGTTAAACAGTATGCTAGCTACTAAGGAACATTATCCACCCCTTTTTAGAGCATTTTCAAAAAAAAAAAAGTAAAGATGGACAAGTTAGCAATGTTGAAAAAGGAAGTAAAGATTGATAAGTTAGCAACGTTGAAAAAGGAAGTAAAGATGGATAAGTTAGCAATGTTGTAAAAGGAAGTAAAGATGGATAAGTTAGCAATGTTGAAAAAGGAAGTAAAGATGGACAAGTTAGCAATGTTGAAAAAGGAAGTAAAGATGGATAAGTTAACAATGTTGTAAAAGGAAGTAAAGATGGATAAGTTAGCAATGTTGTAAAAGTAAGTAAAGATGGACAACTTATCAATGTTGTAAAAGGAAGTAAAGACAGACAAGTTAGCAATGTTGTAAAAGGAAGTAAAGACAGACAAGTTAGCAATGTTGTAAAAGGAAGTAAAGGCAGACAAGTTAGCAATGTTGTAAAAGGAAGTAAAGACAGACAAGTTAGCAATGTTGTAAAAGGAAGTAAAGATGGATAAGTTAGCAATGTTGTAAAAGGAAAGATAGGATGGGACTTATAGACCGGAGACTATGTCCTTCTGTTTTGTGAGATAAAAGATGTGTAGCAAGTAGATTCAGACGAATAATGGTAGACAAGGTGATAGACGACTGAAGACTAGAAAACAATAGAATAGTAAAACAGAAAAGGTGTGACAACTCCAGAAATAGACCGCGGGCGACATGAGACAGTCTAGGATAGATAACAGGTGACGCTCCGTAGAGAACAGAATAGAAAGGACAATACGGAAGTGTGGCGGTAATAAGAGTAATTAAGACGCGGACATTAAAAATATAAATACGGTCCGGTTTGGAAAGAATTTAATAAATAAGAGATGGGTGTAGTTAAGAGAGTAGAGTTGAGACAAGGTTGAGACGACGGAGTTGAGGTAGCTGAGAGAATAACGCTTCGAGCACAAGTCGAGAATAGGTACATAATCGAAGAAAACCTAGTATCTTTGATTAGAGAGTATAGACAGAGTGATTTGTTAATGAATGTTCTTAAAGAATTATTGTGTACCTTCAGAGTGATTTGTTAATGTAGGTACTTAAAGAATTAATGTGTACCTTCAGAGTGATTCCTGTAAAGGATGTTTATTCTATGAACTGATTTATAAAGAGAAACTCAATTCATGTCCATGGTTCATATAATTTATTAACAACACCGTAAAATATGAATAGATAAATCCAATATAATTCACAATGACTGATAATCTCCTCAACTCAATGAATAATTACTTATTGACAATAAACTCAACTGATTAACTAAAACTTTTGAACTGACTTCTGAACAGTACTGTAATACTCTATCTCTCTCTGTACTCAACTGAACTGAACTGCTAAACTGACTCGATTGACTGACTTCAACTAAACATCGTCTTTATATAATTTACTTGCATCCAACTCGAACATTCTACGTCGCTCTCTCTTTCACATTCTTACCCAATCCTATTTACAATAAACATCTTATTTATATTCTCTAGAATCTTGACCCCGTGACCTCATGTTGACCTGGTTGGCCAAGCTCCAAACATACACATACACACCTGTGTGCGTGGTATACACAACTATACCATGACAATTCCTTCATGTATGGACTTATCGAAGTATTGTGGACCTTAGAAATTTGTTTCATGCATGGACTTATTGTGTTATCTTGTAAATAGGTGTAAATAAATAGTTGTGTTAACAACCAAGCTTGTTCAGTGGTTTCTGAAGTTGTGTCTAAGGAATCAGCAACGAAAGTGAAAAATGACAGACAGTAATTGAAATAATACCGAACTCGTAACAGGAAGTAAAGAAGGACAATTTAGCAATTTTGTAATGGGAAGTAAAGATGGACAAGTTAGCCAAGGTTGTAATAGGATGTATGGATGGACAAGTTTGCAATGTTGTAATGATATCGATCACTGACCAAATAAATTACACTGGGCAACAGCCAAAAAAATCGTCAGGTGTTATTCAACTGATTTAGACTAATTTTGGTGTTCTGAGTCCGAATATCACATTGATTTTGCTCGGTCAGGTCAACTTCTTGAGATACAGCCATAGACCTACCTGACGAGCTATACGTATTCTAATATCAGGGGTTTTGAGTTCAATCATTTCTCTAAATTAGCTGCATAAAAATTAGCAGCAAAATAATCACAATTATAAAAACAGAGATAATTATATTTTATCTATAAATCATCAATCTGGATTTTCACTTGATTATTTAATGCATCAATACTTGATTGGGCACA
This sequence comes from Bulinus truncatus, assembly GCA_021962125.1. Classification (NCBI taxonomy): domain Eukaryota; kingdom Metazoa; phylum Mollusca; class Gastropoda; family Planorbidae; genus Bulinus; species Bulinus truncatus. The sequence continues at coordinate 11,454,399 of JAGDYQ010000003.1, read as the reverse complement.
GCCTCCAATACCCCGACCTTCCATCTGCCCGTCGTCCAGCTGCTCACTGCGAAGAAATTCCAGTACCAGCGTTCAGAGATCTTCCTGACAGCGACGATGAGGCCACCACTTTAGACGAGGGAGGAGATACAGAAGAGGAGTATGAATCACAAGATTGTCCGCAGCCGTTCTCACAATGTAAGCTTAATGATCTAGTTCGGGATCTCAGCTTGTCGAATAATTCCTCCAAGCTGTTGGCCTCCAGACTCAAAGAGAAAAATCTACTTGGCAAGGACGCGCGTATCACTTTCTTCCGTAGAAGGCATGAGGACTACATGGGCTACTTCTGCCAGGAGGAAGACCTTGTGTACTGCCGAGATGTCATTGAAGTGTCTTTGAAGTGTTTATTTCTCCACAACGGGAGCCAGCTCGCCTCAATCCTTTTTGCGTACCCCACAACTCTTAAAGAGAAATATGAAGCAGTGAAGTATGTGCTCGACAAAATCCAATATGAGCAACACCAATGGAACATCTGCGTCGACTTGAATATGGTGAACTTTCTACTTGGTCAGCAGCCCGGGTTCACTAAGTACCCATGCTTTATATGTATGTGGGACAGTCGAGACAGAGCCCAGCACGATGTAAAGAAAGAGTGGCCGGCGCGAGAGCAGTTAGTACCTGGGGCGAGAAACATCATAAATGAACCTCTTGTTGACCGGGAGAAGATATTGATCCCACCGTTACACATGAAGCTTGGGTTAATTAAACAGTCTACGCGCGCTCTGGACAAGGATGGGAGGTGCTTCAACTACAGGTGCCGAGCATTTCATCAATTGACCATTGAGAAGCTGAAGGTCGGCATTTTCGACGGCCCACAGATACGGCAGCTCATAAAGGACACAGAGTTCCAAAACTCCATGAACACGCTTGAGTGCGCCGCCTGGAAATCGTTTGTGCAGGTGGTGAACAACTTCCTGGGGAACACGAAGGGACCAAACCACGCCAGACTCATCAGCAGCATGATAGAGGACTGTGTTTGATGAGTATAAAGATGCACTTCCTGTTCTCACACATGGAGAAGTTTCCTGAAAACCTTGGGGCGATGAGCAGGGAAAAAGGTTCTATCAGGACATCCGCCAAATGGAGGAAAGCTACCAGGGGAGGTGGGACGCAGTCATGCTGGCGGACTACTTCTGGTCGCTGAAGAGAGACAACCCAGCAGCTGCTCACACACGGGAATCGAAGAAACGCCGATTTATGCCTTGAACTCTGAACTTTTGTTTCACGTAACGCTCATTGTTATACTAATATTATTATAATCATTCTTATCAAATTTGGTGGAGTAAATAATACTGAATGAATGTGAACACGTTGACTTTTATTTCTTAAGTAAAAGGGAAAAAAATCGTCAGCTGATGATCCGCAAAAAATGTGTTGTTGTTTTTTTTTACAAAAAAAAACGATTTTTTTTAATTTCTGTAGCAAAAAATCCTGACCTGATTGAGCAAAACCAAAGTATGTTCGGACTCAGAGCATCAAAATTAGTTAAATTCAGCAGGAAAACCCAGGACGATTTTCAAATTTTTTTTTGTTGCCCGGTGTTACAGTTATTGGTCTATATTTTATAGTATCTCACATAAAAAGAAAAAGGGCATAAATTAAACAAAAAGGAGAGCTGCGTTTCGTGTTACTGTACCAGACTGCCTGCTGGGATATAACTGGGAATATCAGTGACGGCTTAAGGTAATGGTAACTGAATTATGTTAAAGTTAAAGAACACATAGTTAAATAATACAATCTTAATGCCTCATACTGTTTTACAAACATCTTTCGGGATTGAAATGTATGCTCATGCAAGTTATGTGTTGAAAGCTTTACTATTTGAGTTATACTAAAAGCACGCAAAAGAAATAAATTGAGGCCAAAATAAAAAAAAACAAAGAGTTTACAAATCAACTATGATCAAAGACTTTTGTTTGTAAACATTTTTTTTTCAAAAAAAAAAATAAATTTTAAATTAAAATTGTGGTCTAAAAAACAAAACAATGTGTAAGCCATAATAATCTATAACACGACAAATGCTCGCTACAGCTGTAGGACTAGCAATAGTAATAATACTAGTTCTGTTATTGTTTAGAGCAACTTATATTAATATTATTTAAAATGATTGAAGTCAATGTAAAAACATTTTTAAATTAGAATATTTTGCAAATATTCACGCCACTTTTGAGTTTAAAAATTTTATTTTTTTAACTTGGTTCATTTCTACATCAGTTTCAAGCATAGACATATAAGACATTTATTTTTATTAGCTTTTAACTAATTTCCCTTTCTGTAGACTTGTCCTTAAATCTTGTAATTTACTTTAGAACTGTTTTAATCTAATGAGGAGGCTAAAAGTTAGCACACTTGTAAATTCTACATTAAAAAACGCGATTTTAATCATTTCGATGAATTAACCTTTTATAGAATTAAGTGCCTAATCACTTTTTAGTAAAGTTCATATTAGATAAAAATATTCCCCTGAAGATCTCTATACTTATAAGACGCATTTGTTGTCTGTCTGTCTGTCTGTCTGTTCCCTTATAACTCAAGATCCAGACAAACAAATAACGTGAGATTTGTTATATGGGGAAGGTTATAGGACAGGTTTCGTTTCATCTCGATGGGTAGTTTAATTGTAATTATTTTTTTTTATTTTAGTATTTTACTATATTAAAGTAATCTCGACGGCGCCATAAATAAAATTCCTCTGTGACGTCATTTCCCGATGATTGAATAGAACTTGCGCGCTGGTGCTGTATTGTGCCTTTGTGATGCAAAGAATTGTTGTTTTTTCATGCTCTCTGATTTGTACAGTTTGAGGAAGGTAAAGGAATGAAGAAGGATTTTAGAAGAAGTGTGAAGCCATAATAATAAGTATATATATATATATATATATATATATATATATAGAGAGAGAGAGAGAGAGAGAGAGAGAAAGAGGGGGGGAGGGAGAGAGAGATAAAGAGAGAGATAAAGAGAGAGAGAGGGGGGGCAGGGGGAGAGAGAGGAAAGGAGGGTAGGGGGAGGGAGGGGGAGAGAGGAGGGAGGGGGATGGACAGGGGGGAGAAAAGAAGGGGAGAGAGGGAGATGGGAGAGGGAGCAGGGGGAGAGAGAAAGGAAGGTATGGAGGGAGAGAGAGGGGAGGGAGGGAGGGAGAGAGGGTGGGAGAGAGGGAGGGAGAGAGATAAAGAGTGAGGAGAGGGAGGGACAGAGGGAATGAGGGAGGGAGGAAGGGGGAGAGAGGGGAGGGAGAGAGGTGGAAAGGGGAGGGAGGAAGGAGGGAGAGAGGGGTTAGGGAGGGAGAGAGAGGGTTAGGGAGGGAGAGAGAGGGGAGGGAAGGAGAGAGGGAGAGGATGGGAGAAATGGGAGGAAGAGATAAAGAGAAAGAGGGGGCAGGGAGGGAGAGAGAGGGAAGGAGGAGGGAGGAGGATGGACGGGGGAGAGAAGGAGGGGGAGAGAAGGAGGGGGAGAGGGGAGAGAGGGAGAGGGACGGAGAGAGATGGGAGAAAGGGAGGGAGAGGGAGGGAGGGAGAAAGGGAGGGAGGGAAAGGGAGGGAGGGAGGGAGAGGAAGGAAGAGAGGGGGTAGGGAGAAAACAGAAGGTAAACAGAAAACCTTATTTTAAACCCAGGCAAAGCCGGGTACTTGCAACTAGTCTTATATATCAGTTGTGGCAAACCTATGGCACGCGTGACACACGCGGCACGCAGAGCCTCTTCAGTCTGCACGCGACTAACATATCACTTACTTTAAATTTTAATTGGCATGTTGGCACCGTAGATATATATCTATGGTTGGCACTTTGCTATAAATAAATGGTTCGCCACCACTGTTATATATATATATATATATACATGCGATTTTTCTAGTCAAAGAAAAAAAAGAAAAATACGATGCATAGCATCGGGGAAAGAGTTCGAATTAGTGAAGCTTTTTTAAAGTCTTCTATAGAACTGTCAAATAAATTTAATTACATGAATGTGTGCAAAAATAATAAAAAGTTTTATTATTTCAAAACTAAAATGTAAATATTACAGTTTTTTTAATCTAAAAGAAATCCACTAAAAAGTTGTTGTTTTTTAAAATCATTATATTATTCAAATATATTTATATAAATTATCACTACTAAAATTCAAAGTGTATGTGATTACAATATACTGAACCAAATATGTCTTTACATTAAATGATAAGTAGCAATAAACAATCTATTTATGTAGTTGGTCATCCACGCTTCTATTTGCAGTGATGATAATTGTCGTACTATACAAAGGCTGAAGCTCCAGATGGCCCAGTTTATTGATACAAACATGGTGGATGGGTGGGGTCGGGCAACTAACAAACGTGAAAGGGTAATTTATTATGAAATTATCAATTGGTTAAAATTAATTTCAAATGTGGCACAAGAAAGGAGCCAGATGGTTCATCTACTAGGTAACTAGGTGAAGGGGACTGTCAATAGTGTGAACATTTGACAGAGTTAATCCTTCACACCCTGTAGTATTAGCAAAGGTGTTCTATTGTGTGTTTTGAGAACTCCTTTTTTATACCAATATGGCTAGCTAATGTTGTATCGTCAGTCACCCACATCCATAGAAGGAAATATTCTAGGAGCTCATATCTCTACAAAGTGTTTCCAATATTAGAAAATCGATCGCTTATTAAGCTAAATTTCTTTTTTTAATTAAAATCTGAAACTACTTAAATAAATTCTCCATCTCTTTTTTATTTAATATGTGCTTTCTAATTGTTTTAATATGTGTTTTCTAATTGTTTTAATATGTGCTTTCTAATTGTTTTAATATGTGCTTTCTGATTGTTTAAATATGTGCTTTCTGATTGTTTTAATATGAGCTTTCTAATTGTTTTAATATCTGCTTTCGAATTGTTTTTCTTATAATTGAAGTAAAAAATAATAATTTGGTCCTGCATATTATAAGACTTGAAGAGGTTTAGGGAAATTAGTCTAGAAACTTCAAGAAATTACTTTTTCGGCCACACAATGGATGACTAGGCTGAGTATTTTGAAATGGCTAATCATATCTTTTGTATTCAGTTCAACGTGTGAAACATTAAATAATCATTCACCTCACCTTGGTTTAATGGTTAAATATGGAGTGTTAAAAGAACTTCTTTTTCGCCCATCTTGGCTGGTAGACCAACCAGTTCTGTTACCTATGCAACATTAAGGATAAGAAAAAGACAATAAAGTCTGACTATCAATATAAAAAGGAAAGGGTAAAGAAAGTAAAACATGGAGGAACGTTAGGCATTGTGGTGACAGACTTCGTAGTACAAAAGCTTTAAATGGCTGAGCCGTCCACATCTACGTCAACAAAGATTGATTCAGGATTTGCAAATAAAAAAATCTTACTGAAGTTGTCAAAGATACCTATAGAATAAGACCTTCAGAAGTTCATCAAACGCTATGTAGCAGTGACAGCCAACAGTTATTAGACGAAAAGTCCTTCTGATCCTGCATTATGCAATAATACTGTATGCATGTCCATTGGGTACTTGTACTTGCACATTGGGTACTTGTACTTGCACATTGGGTACTTGCACTTGCACATTGGGTACTTGTACTTGCACATTGGGTACTTGTACTTGCACATTGGGTACTTGTACTTGTACATTGGGTACTTGTACTTGCACATTGGGTACTTGTACAAAATGATACTTGCACATTGGGTACTTGTACTTGCACATTGGGTACTTGTAGTAAATTATACGTGCACATTGGGTACTTGTACTAAATTATACGTGCACATTGGGTACGTGTACTAAATTATACTTGCACATTGGGTACTTGTACTTACACATTGGGTACTTGTATTTGTACATTGAGTACTTGTACTAAATTCTACTTGCACATTGGGTACTTGTACTTGCATGAATTTGACGTGCGATGAAAACAGAAAATGCAATTGACGCTGAATATGAAAGATGTATGGACATGGAACTTGAGAATTGCGGAGGAGTGCGAAAAAGATTGTGATTGATAATTAATATGGTAGCGCCAACCACATAATTGAAATATTTTAGCACCAGCTACATAATTAAATATTGTTGTAGCAATTACATAGTTAAAATTAAATGTTTCTAATTAATAGCCAAATAATCAGTAACAAAATGTACCATTCCAGATATGGAACTGCAAAAAACATCTTGGGGAGGGGACTCACGGACATCGCCTCCCCAAACCCCTCCTCCCGTTAGCACGCTTTCGGCGCTTCGCGTCTCCATCTCGCCCCCCCCCCGAACATTTCTTCGCCCCCCCCTTTCCCGAACATTTCTTCGCCCCCCCCCCAATCCAATAATCCTGGCTACGGGCCTGTCTCCATGTAACAATCTGGGTCGCGGCATCATTTGATATACGGAGTGAAAACATCACCCCTCAACACACACACACACTATCAATGTCTTTTCTCTCTTTTAAATACTGTTAAAACTACTGGCGTCATTTGCGGGGGATTGGAGCGGGGGGGGGGGGTGTTAATCCCTTCCAATGATGAATGATTTTTTAAAGGAATACAGAAATTATAATTTATAATTCTCAAAGTCATGAAAGCGAGCAATCTGTTTTACGATTAGGTATTGCGCCAGATAACAAATTAGAAATCGCTCTATGATCGCGGTATTTACTAATCTATCTATCTCTTTATATATTTCTCTTCTTCGCCCAACTTTGCGAGACAACGGCAGCAGCCTGTGAGAATTCCCGAATACGTCACAGAAAGCAAGACGCGTTCAACAATATTTATAGATTTGTCGCGTTTGTAGAATTCCCGAATATGTCACAGAAAGCAAGACGCGTTCAACAACGTTCGACAACTCGCGTTTTTTTCTAATTTCTTTTATAAACCGGATTATTTTAATTTCTCATTTATCCCCATTCGCGGTAAATTCTGTAGCCGTTTAACCGCGGAAAATGAGGGAATGCTGTACATAAAATGAATCTGTCAACTGATTATTGTAAAAAAAAAATAAAATAAATAAAAACATTTACTAATACAATTATGTGTGAAGAATAAAGTAATATTGAACTAATTTCCAATTTTAGAATTCAAAAAATGGTGTATTAATATAGATAAGATGTGAAAATGCTGTGGCTGGGCCCGGCGCTAACATTAGGCTGAAGTGTAGACAATCAAATATTAGATATGGTGAAATCTTTTGTTTTGATTTCTTTGTGCTGCTTTTTTTGGGAAAATCACTATTAAGTAAATTATAAATATGTAGGTGCATTACAAACAAATGTTAACAGTTTCAGAATATGTACGCATTACAAAAAAACATTAACTAACATCTATCTGTACTGAATAGTATCAAAATAACTCTATAGTGTGCTGGGGGACGGGGTGGATTGAGGAAGACCAAAAATAAAAAGCAATGCAAATTAAAACAGCCCTCCCTGCCCCCCCTCGAAATATGTTTGTTAGCAACTGAATGAAAAAAATTACAATTCAAAGAAAAAATCCTGAGTTTTAAAAAAAAACATTAATATATATATATATATATATATATATATATATATATATATATATATATATATATATATATAAAACCAATAAAGAGAAAATTCAGTCTGGCAGCTCATCGAGAATCAAGGCATCCAAAGAATTAACTAAAAATCTGTAAACAACAAAATAAAAAACAAGTTGCTGGAAGGTACCAGATAGTGACCATAAAGTCTGCACATGATATGTCAAAGTTCAACTTTGCATAGTATGTATTTTTTCCGAATATGTCAGCCTTATATTTTGTTTGATTGCTTATTTAAAAAAAATTACTGTAATTATATTGATTGACGACTAGTTGTATATTATTTGCGGTAAAGGATTGGATTAAATGTGGAGGGTTGGGGAAGGGGTATTACTTTTTATTTATTTTGCAACAAATAGTCTAAAATCTACCAGTTTGTTCCATAAAGAATTCCTTTTCAATTTGATCTGTTAAAAAATTGTTGTCAGACACATTTTGCACATCATGTAAGTTCATTAATAAAGGTGTAATAATATTCAAATTTGTGCGGCGACATGTGTCATAACTTGCCAGTGTTACTAGAAGTGTTAATGTCTTCCCACCTCAGGCCACCTTACAATAACTTCAAATTTACTATTTAAAACTAAATGAATTCCCAAATTCTACTTTTATTATAGGTGCTCGACTGTCGACCCGAGGGTCCATGATTCGATCTACAGTAAGATCCTTTGGTTTTTTGTTTGTTTTTTAGAGAACGCTTTACATGTGGTTAAACATGACAGCGAAAGAAAGAAAAGCAATTTTAATTTTTTTTTTCTTCTTGAAGATAAAGTACCGAAAACTTTGGTTTTCAGAACGCATTGGCTTCGAATACGACCGGGTGTGTTTCGTATTTTTTTTTTCCCGAGACACGACCAGCAAATTTTAATGACGTCAGTAAACAGATAGAACTCTTATGATTTAAAGTTATTTTCTTTTCGCGGGAACGAGTGTTTTTGTCTGCTTATACATTAAAATTGTAAATTGCTTGTGTATCTTCCTGGCACAGTGGTGAATCCGTTTGGTCTGTGACTCATTTTTATGCTGACTATAGTAGGTTCGATTCCTCTCAAAAACATAACTTTTTTTTATTGTGTTTTTTTTTTTCAGAAAGTATCCTTTTAGTTGTTTTAATGAAATTTAACTAACTAGATATCTTTGACATTTTTTTTAAAATTGAAATAATTTATATTTTAGGATGTTGTAAAAAAAAAGAAACAACAACTAATTAGGTTTTTTTTAACTATTTCATAACTTAAAAAAAAATATTTTGAAAATATGTATCAAGGCTGAACACAGAGGCGTAACAATTATAAGGGAGGGGGTCCAAAATCGAAAGTCCCGCCGGGCTCCAGTTTGAGGGAGACCCCAAAATTATTTTTTACATTAAATATTAAGTACATAATCTCATGTCATGGTATCGAATGTCAAAATGCAAGGCCCCCAAATCCTAGGTTCGGCAATGGCTTTACAATAGTTTATCTTCCTGCAAAGGCTTTGCAGTGTATAGCTAGTCCTAAGGCTAAATATTACATAACTTTTCCTTACCATCATTTTTGCGTCACACTTTAAAAAATTCAGAGAAGCCTACATATTTCAAATTTACTAAATAATAATAAGATTAAGAAACGAAAATAGAGGGGATGGGGAAGCATTTATATCCGAGAATCGAACCAAATACTGACGGAGACGAATTAACGAGTGTTAGCTTTCTGGGGGGGGGGGTACGATAGATACTAATTTAGCGCATAATTTTTTGTTTTATTCGTCCGACTTTATTAGGCTTGGGCAGACCTGAAAACTCTTAGTCTTAGACATATATCCTGACAACTAAAATATATAATTCAAAGCCGTATTTATTTTTAAAAAATATTATAAAAATATCTCCGATCATTAACAGCAAATGACTTTATTTATTAGGCTTGGACAGACCCGAAAAAAATTAAAGCCAAATACAAAAATATCTCCGATTATTAACAGCAAATGACGTCATCAAAGTCTGAAGGAAATAAGAGTTCTCATTCATTCTGTTTACTGACGTCATCAAAGTTTGCTGGTCGTGTCTCGGAAAAAAAAATACGAAACACACCCGGTCGTATTCGAAGCCACTGCCTTTTCGGAAATCCATTCTCGGTATTGGCAACCACTAAACCAAGTGTTAGCTATACACATAGATATAAAGCTATACGTATTTGCAAACAGTGCTGCCAGATGGTTTTTACTAAAAAAAACTGCCGAAGTGCAATAATTCTGGAAAATACACCCTATAAAAAACCGCCAAACCATTTTTTACAACATGCGTGTATTTACAAATATGTCTACGTTAGCAATAGTATAAATAATAAGTTTTACTCAGAGTTTCTCTGCTTTTAAGGATTGAATCGTGTGATATAGGCTTCAGTTTTATAACAATGAGATAATATATACATATAATCATATATACAAAAGAAAAGGATCTAAAAAATAAAACAGACATAAAACTTTATGTGTAAGAAACATCTATACCGTCGCATGAAAATGTTATCCTCTTGTAAAGTTTTAAAACTGAACTGTTTCAAACCTCCCTTAACTCCCAATTACTGCCGAGTTTTCCTAGAACAGAGGTTTTTAACCTTTTTTATGCTGCGGACCCCACAGACATTCCAAGCCAGGGTGGCGGACCCCCATAGCCCAAAGCGGTAAGGGACCGTTCACATATTATATAACGCTGAAGGGAGAGGGGGTGTGGATGCCAATGTGTTATTTTTGTTATATTTTCATATCACACAAAAGTGTTACAAATGTTATATGAGGGGGGGAGGGGAGGGTAAAAAATTGACATTTTTGCGTTATATAATATGTGAACGCCCCCTAAAGCTGTGCCTGTTTTGCACTATAGCAAGATCTTCATTCATGTCCTTTGCCGCCAAGGCCTCGCTTTGAATCACTCAGTGGGTTGATACTATGCAGCCCAGTAGCAAAGGGGGGCACTGAGGGGCCGTGCCCACACCCCCCCCCTTGCTAGGTGTGGAGTGCCCCCCTCCCGAGCCCGCTTAAAAAGAAGAAAAAGCGGAAAAAAGTAAATAAAATGAGAAAGTACCCCTTTGCTGGGTATTGCTTACTTTGACCTGGCTACGGGCCTGATACTATGAAAGGTGCTGCTTGTTTCCCTTGTGCGACTAAACCAGACTTACGGCCAGTGATTGCAGCAGCGCCGTCTGTGCACATGCCAACAGGCCAGTCATGATTCTTCAAAAAATGCATCAAGTACACGGAAAAATTCTTCACCGGTTGTGCACCCCGACAGCGTTTTGCAGTACAAAAAGTTTTCAACGAGTTCACCTTTACAGCAGTCTCAAACGTAAACCAACAATTGGGCTGCATTCGCAATGTCTGTAGTTTCGTGAAGCTGAAATGAGAGTCTGATATGCTGAAGGCGTGCAATCAGTTGGCAGCGAACATCCTCAGACATTTCGGAAATTCGTCTACTCACTCTGTTATCAGACATTGGAATGGCTTTAAGTTTTTGACTGTATTCTTGCCTATAACGACTTTGCACATGTCGACTTCTGCCGGTATAATTAGCTCTTCTGCAATCGTATGAGGTTTTTTGGAGCTCGCTATTCATAATGCTACCAACTAAAAACGATGCTCGAATTCACAGTAGTGCAGGACATCAGCTTGCCCTTCTGTTTCAAATCGAGCACTTTCTGCCTCTCAAAGTATTCCTTCGCTTTACTGGCAAGTTTCAAATGTAGTCAAACGGCGCCTCAATTTCGCAGGCTTCATTGCATCGTTCGATAATGTTTGCAGCACACGACACAAAGAAGTTGATAAGCATCGGTTACCACTGTGGTGAAGCCGAATGGTACATATTCTGGATTATACTTGCACCGTTTTCTTTTTTGTTCATATTTGGCTGCTTGATCATCATAATCGCCAGGTTCTGGTCAGTTTTCCTCTTCACAAATTTATACATGCTACTATGCTTGCACAGTTTACTTTTACAAATATTGATAAACAAATGACAAAAAAAAAAAAAAAATGGGTTTGTCCCGTTGTCTCAGATCACACAGGGAAAAAAAATTAGAGACAAAGTTTCAGAGTAGAGAGGATTAGAGGAGGTAATTATCTGTAAAAATATTTCACATTCTGAAAAATCCCTATTATTGCTCTGGCCTACTTTCATATTAAAAAATTTATAGAAAAATCTACTTCCAACCAAAACAATCTGTGGGTGTCATTTTAAATTAACATGTGAAGTGTATACCAGCAATTTCATATCAAAAACTTTTCACTAAGGCCAAACTAGGCTTATAATAATTGTAACCACTGATTAACCAGACTATTTATCAACATTACACACGCTTGCGCAGATCAGGATGTTTTAAGTCATGTCAGAGCTCAATAAGTAAGAAATTTTGCCAAGATGAAATGACTCAAAAACTAACTGCACAATTACAAGTAGTATGCAATCTAGTTAAGACTTCAGACGAAAATATAAAGAAATACCATCAAAGTTTTCAATTCTGCACATTTAGTCTGTGCTTGAAACATTGGTAGGCCTATAGCTAGTATTTTTTTTTGAGCTAAATCCTAATCAATCAAACAAACCAAGCAATACTTTATACAAGAAAAATCACTACTTTCATTGACTTGCCTACGGACCTCTTTGAAGCTCCTCGCGGACCCCCAGGGGTCCGCGGACCACAGGTTGAAAACCTCTGTCCTAGAAGATGGGGAGGGGCGAAGGGTGACATATGTTAGTGATGCCCAATTACAGTTGGCAATTCTGCCTACGATATGTCGGTCTAGATTGACTCTAGATAGAGGTTTACTTTTTTAAGTACTTAGTTTTTAAGTGATTTTAAATACACTTGATTTGTATTATTAACACAACATTTTTTTCATAATCTTTCTTTAAAATCCGTCATTCACGCCTGTCCTAAAAAAAAAACACGGCCAACCTGGCATCCCTAGCGTACACTCAAATACATAGTAGAAAAAAAATTACTAATATTCAGCAGTGAATACTTTTAATTTTCACTGAGTTCAGTCGACGATCACTAGATGCATTGAAAATAAAAACAAATATACTAAAATGCTTTCAATTTCAAATGTCAGCCAAAAATATAATACCAGATTATAACTTTATTATTTCTGTTGTTTATTTTCAATGAGATTTCTTCTTTTGATTGAGTAGCAAATTATTTGCTGCCGCTTAATTTTTACTTGTTTTTCTTTTTTATATAACTCTTCCTCTGGGATGTTAAAGAATGGCAATGATTGTTTACCTAAATTATGTCGGATACGATGGCAAGGACGATGTACTGTATAATAAAAAGGTAAGGAATCTAACACGTTTTGTATGTAGATGACGATTTCAAGTATGAATGTTAATGCGTTGCTTGAAGAAATGGAAAATTGGTTTTTATCGAGATGCTTTGAATGTTTGAATTGGGTTGGGCACAATGATGAATGATCTCGACCACAAAGTACTGTAGTCAATCATTCATTATCCCCCCACCACCACCACACTTTTTTTTTTAATTAATCATAATATTTTTTTTTAAATAATAATTAAGCTAGTAGGTTATCTGAATATTTTTTTTGTTCTCAGCTGATATAGTGCAATAATTTCTGAATTCTGAAGACAGTGTATTGTAGTGAATGTAAAATAAGTATAAAACTATAAATTATAGTATAGTATAATCAGTGCGTCACTATTTTACTTTTAGTATAAAAGAAATGAAGTTGGAGTAAAACAAATTATCCAGACTTAATCGTGTGTGTAGACACTTTCAGCTTGTTTTCTTCATCATTATAACTAAATAAAAAACTATCAAGTATCATGCTACATTTATTAAGCCCTTCACAAGACTCGTGGTTGATTCTTTTCAAGCATTTTTTCATTGACTGTTGGAATAAAAATAAAATTTTTAAGGATAATACAAATTCTTTATTGTCATAAAATCTTTACAAGAATTTTTAAAGTTTAGGGCTTGATAAGAATTAATCATAATTATTAGGCTATGGCTATATATGCACTTAATATAGGTCTTCAATCATACTTCACTGTCTTCATTATCTGAATATCTCCACAGTTTTATGCCTCTGCTATTCAGTATTCATAATTAAGTACTTGGCTCTATTAGTGTTATTTAATATTTAAAGGATTTCATGAAAAACATATTCTTAGTGGGGATTTTTAAAAATTTAAGCTAAAAAAAGTCCTTTGTAGTAAAGGCTTTATCTCACAGTACATTAGTTGAGAAGGGAAACATAATTTTTGGCATACATATTGATTCTGCTAATCATAATACTCATGTAAGAACAGACATTCCTTAATTATTACTTCATAGTTGTTATAATTGTTAAAGAATAGGATTGTCAATTTTGCTTGCTTAATTGAAAGCATTGACAGAAAAAATGAATTGGAATATGATTTGATTCTACTTTTGGCCTTTTATTTTGCTATCCATCGATGGAATTATAATTAATATAAAATTTTAATAGTGCTGAAATAATTTGGCTTTGTGTTCCTATTCTAGGAGTATGAATTTAATAGCAAATGCATGAATATAACATTGACCTTAAAAATAATACCTAAACATGCATTTTTTGGTATTGAAAAAAAAGCTAATCAACATGCATTTTGTAATACTTGGTAACTAATATTTAAAATTCCATGACATTTAAGAGCATAAACATAGCATTTTTTTTTATTTCCAAAACCAATGTGGCCATTGGTGGAACGAATGGACACATCAACAGATGTGCTTGCAAACGACCTTTCTGTGGGTTTATAGATTTCCTCTCCAAGTGGACTTCGCTATCCAGCTGCCTAACATAGCATTATATCTCCTGCAAAGCATTATTATAGCCCTTTCCATAACCTAAGCAGCATTTTGCTGCTGAAGCACTCATGCTTTTTTATATTAAGGATATCTTGCTTTCTAGTCCTAAAAATTATTATTGTGTTGATTGTTTTTTCACATTTAAAAATAACATTCAGCTAATCTCCACTTGACTTTTAGTTTTGTTAGTCACAATTTTTAAATTTCAGATTGAAAAAGTAAGAAATTTTAATATTTTGTTCAGATTTGAATTTAATACGCTATTTTTCTTGCTTATCAAGTTTTGTGAGTTTTTAATTGTCTATGACTTCTGTTTGAGCTTGTTATCACATGTAATCACAACAATTAAACCTATTATAATTGTGGTATAATACTTTTATTTTCAATATTATTGATTTCCTTGTTAGGATAATTTTTAAGATGATATAAAAGTGGTTAAGGCTTTTCAAAAAGAGTCTTAAACCTAGTTGAAAAAGGTAGCGAGAGCATATGGAAATTGAGCTAAGAAATGACATGGTCTCAGAAAGGAAAAGAATGTAAGTGTGGTACGGAACTATAAGCAGAATCAATTAGCTATAAACTGCTAGATTTTATTTTTACTGTCTTAAAAAAATAAGAATATATAGATCAGGGATGGGAATAATGATTATTGATTTTTCAGTCTTTTTTTTTCTTCATTTTATTGTTTCTAAGATTTTGTGATCGACCTTATGAATTGAGAACAAGTAATTTTAAAAAAAATTAATACATTTAAAACTTAATTTTATAGAGTAATATCTAGGGTTATATCTCACCTCTTACTGCTTATTGAACACTGTTTTTTGTGTTTTCAACTTTCATTCTTAAAATGAAAATCAATTTATAAAACTATTTGTACACATTCAAGTGTTGTAATTGTTTAAAAACTGTGACAGTTATTTTATGGCATTCATTCACGTGGCATGTTTCTAATCAGTGAAAAACGAATGCCTGAAAAGTTAGTCTTCTTATTTTGATTAATTGAATTTTTCTTCATTAAGGTAAAAAATGGTTAAGAGCATTAGGCAGAAAATTGAATTAAAGTGTTTAGACCTAAATAGAGGCATATTATTTGTTATGAGTTTAAAAAAAAAAAATCAGCACAGAATTGACCACATCCACATGCTCACTAAAATATTTCAATAAAAAATTACTTAACAAAATATGTCGCTATAAGAATAAGAAATTACAGTTTTCAAGTATCTTTATTGCCCTGTTTAAAACAAATCCCCAGCGCCATTGAACTATCGGCTATGGCAGAGGTTTTCAACCTGTGGTCCGCGGACCCCCAGGGGTCCACGAGGAGCTTCAAAGGGGTCCGAGAGCAAATCAAGGAAAGTAATGATTTTTCTTGTATAAGAATAGCGTGTTCCAAAAAAACTCACACAATTGCAGAAAAGCTTATACGGGAAGCAGTGGACATGTGCAAAGTCGTTCTAGGAAAGGAATACAGTCAAAAACTGAAAGCCATTTTACTGTCTGAGCAGACAAATTGCCGACATGTCTGATGATGTTTGCTGTCAACTGATAGCATGCCTTCAGCATTTCAGATTCGCAATTCATCTTCACGAAAGTACAAACATAGCAAATGAAACCCTATTGTTAATTTACGTTCGATACTGCTGGGAAGGTGAAGTCATGGGAGACTTTTTTATGCAAGTCGCTGCCGGGGCGCACAACTGGTGAAGTACTTTTCCGTGTACTTGATGCATTTTTTGAAGAATCAGCAAGGCCTGGTCACAATGTGGTGACATGTTCACGGACGGCGCTGCTGCGATGACTGGTCGTAAGTCTGGTTTAGTCGCAAGAAGGAAACAAGCAGTGCCTCACATAGAATCAGCCCACTGCGTGATTCACAGTGAAGCCTTGGCTGCAAAGGACATGAATGCAGATCTTGCTAACGCATTTTGCATATGTATTAAAATTGTTAGGTACCTTCATCAAAGCCAGGCTGCTCAATCACCGTTTTTTTGAAAACACGTGCCGCAAGATGGAAGCTGAACACAAGCATTTATCGCTACACACGGAAGTCCGGTGGTTATCATCCGGTCGCGTTGTTCAGAGTGTTTATAAATTACGAGACGAACTGCTCAATGTTTTAAACCAGCATAACTAATTGATGGCACAGTTCTTTACAGACGAGACATGGGTTGCCATACTAGTTTATCTTGCAGACGTTTTTAACATTTTGAGCAGTTAAAATCTGTCATTGCAAAGACCAGAAAACATAGTCGATGCCCTCCAGAAGAAACTTCGCATATGGAGGGGAAGATGTTAAGAAGGCATCTATGATATGTTTCCGTTGTTGGTTGACTTTCTTACAGTGAACAAAATTCCGACATGCGTTATTGCAAAACAGGTACAGCCTTAACACTGAACATAAATCTGTGTAACAGGCATATATGTTTTGCCTGTAACTTAGGCTAGGCCTACCGTTTAGCAGAATTTAAGTAGATTGCATCCACAAATTTAATAAGACATATACTGGCCCATCCTGAGGTCCGAAAAGTTGAGGCCAGGGCGCCTTGGGCTTTGGGGGTCCGCCACCCGAGCTTGGAATGTCTGTAGGGTCCGCAGCATAAAAAAGGTTGAAAACCTCTGGGCTATGGTGTGGACACTGTAAAATCATCTCATTAGTGGTTTTTTAACCACTGCGGATGAATATACTTACAAAACTAACACTGATGGCTGAGTCATAATATGTTTAGAACAAATTATGTAGATGTTAGTTTTATAATTTCTACATAGTATGATGCTTTTTATTAAACATATATTACTAACAGTTTTCTTAGATATTAAGTTTGCAAAATGTTCCTTTGGTTATAAATATAAATTCTTACATTTTTAGATTCATTTTTATATCAACATATTAAGAAAATGTCATTGATGAAAAAACATGCACCAAATCTGGTTGTTCTCTAGAGGTTCGATGATGTGGATTTCTAAGATGTATAAACAAATATATGCACACACCATAACATTCATGTTAATAAATATAGATTAAAGAAAATATTTGAGAAGTTTTCCATAAGTTAAATATGAGTAAGGATTTAAAAAGTCAAGGATATGAAAAAAATTTCTACATTGCATTTAATCTACAATGTTGAAATCTAAGGGAATTAAGACTAAAAGGATAAGGAAGTTTTGAATTACAAAGAACCTTTGACATGAAAATTGTACTGAATTTTCTCTTATTATATTTATTTAGTATTTCTTGTTAAGATGACCTCTATCTACGACATTCTCTAAAATAATGTGTATAATGTAAAGTCTTTTTTTTATGTGGATTTTTTAATGCAATTTTAAAGGTATATAATCTGGTTTTGAAAAAAAAAGTTGCAAAGTATTAGTTGAAGTTCATGTAAAGTCAGCAATGGAAATACTTATTTTTGTTTTTTAATTACCCATTTCCCTGGTTCGAAATATTGTCAACATTGTAGGATCATTTTATTATAATTTTATAGAGTTGCACTGTTTTTACTGTAATATATGACTGCTTAAAAAAACATTTTTTGATGCTTTGACATTAAATGTTGAAGGAATTTTTTTAGAAAACTACTTTTTTTTTTTAAATGTCTGCCTTTATTTTATGTGATTATTTATTGTTGAGCAATTTGGTAAAATTCATAAAGCATTCCTTTTTTTATAAGGAAAATTCAGCCTTTTTATTCTGCTTTTTTACATACAAAAGACATATATTTTTACACTTTTTTCTTTATTAGTTTAGTTAGCATCTGTGTCATCTCATTTTGACATTACTGTCAGAGAGAGTAAAGAGGTTTTATAAAATGGAAGATGATCAGCTAGCTTCTGGGTCTGGAGAAGTTGTTCCAATGGCTTGGCTACCATCTCCTAATGTTGACATAACCACTATAAAACAGGTGATAAATTGCAATTTATATTATCAAACTATGCTATATTTAAGAAAACATACATTTATGTTGTTGTAGTTTTTTTTGTTTGACAAATTGCAAAAATAAATTTCGGAATACTTGCCGAGCTTTTTTTTTAAAGAAACCAAAGTCAGCGAAAGCTCTTAATATATTAAAGAGTAAATATATTTTTCTGTTAATTTTTTTGTCTTTAGTTTTGTAATTACACAGAGTATAACTTGAAAAGTCCATGCAATTTTTAAAAATTATATACCATTAGACTGATCAGAATTCTGAAGCCAGTGGTCTTGTGCTGGCCACTCCAGCTGTTGATGCTGTGCCAATGGCAACAGTCTCTTGTGAACCCTCTGATCCATCCAGTGGCATGAATTTTATTATTGTAGCAGAAGCTGCAGCAGAAGAAGCTACTAGTGGTAAAACCATGCTTTTCACCTATCATTGTCATACATATTATATTCAAATATCATCAAGCATTTATAAACTACTTAAATTACAGTAATTTACTGAATGACTGTTTAGTTTAAAAACCTAAAAATATCTTGATAAATTGTAATTGTTTGATTTTTAATCTTTGGCTATGAGATTTAGCTGAATTCTTACAAAGACTAGAAAAGATGAAGTTTATTATATATGTTTTTTTTTTTCTTTATTCATTGAGCAAAGTTGCTGTTAGCTAGCTGCAAAACTACCAAAATTAATTTTTAAGCATACATTTTTATTACAGCCCTTTATCAAGATCTAGACTCTGTTCAGTCAGCTTGGGTAAATCCAGATTTATCTTCCAGTGAAATGGAAGCTGAAGATTCACATGCAGGTTAGTTCATATTTAGCACTTTCGTTATTAGTATACATTGTTTCACATACGTCTGAAAAAATATATTTCATATTCTACAATGAAAATTTTATTTATACACTTCATAAGTTCAATTTTTCAACTGAGTAAATATTTGGTATCAAGATCAGAGCTTCATTTTGAAATTCTCATGCAGCACAAAATGCAAAGAATGCAATATTACTCGGTTAACTTTAATAATAATTATATTAGGTGTAATCATAACTGTTTGCACAAATAGGTTGCACAATAATAAAGCGGAATAGGAATTCTTGTTAAGAAACCTGCTGATATACTTTTTTTTAGAAACCTAAATCTCAGGCTCGGGTTTCATCATTTCTTAGTTCAAAAAAATTCTTCTCATTTGATCATTGTTTTTTTTAAAATTCTGTTAATGTTTCAGATTACTTGTACATGGATTTCATATATAATCATATTGTTTTGTAATGAAAGGAATGTCGTGAATATGTTAGCCATATATACAAGTTTGTCTTTTGACTATCTTCAAGATCTTTACATGGTTAATTAATGGTTCTGAGATAATAGGCAATGGATTGGGAGGAGGGAATTCAATGTTACGACATCAGTGTTTTGGCACCATTAGTGAATCCACTTACTAGTAGCACACTTAGGAAGCTTTTTGCAAAATATGTACTGTTCCATTGTAGAACATTGTTTGACATGCTCTATTTTTAATGTATTTTATTGTTCTGAATTCAACATTGTATCAGTTGATTTAAATTTGACATTAAATCTCCAGATAATACCTGAACATCTGGTTTTATGGTCTTTTAAATAGCATCCTTCCACAATGAGCTTTTTACACATAAATTCAACTAACATCATTTTGTGTCACTTTGGTTGTATAGCATTAATATAGGTTCTAATTTTAAGAACTGTTTTTTTTCTAAATCTTATAAGTATTTCACTAATTTGGTGTCTGTTCAAATTTTTTTATCATCAGCAACCTCAGATATGTTAACAACAGTTCATTCTGAGCCAGCCATTGATTGTGGGATGCATACCATTTTGAGTCATTTGTCTGATCTGTCAGATGATACTATAGCATCTACTCCTGAAGAGTCAGCACTCTGTCATTCTTCCCTTCATCGTCGTAGAACATCAGGACCCTCATCTGTGACATGCAATTCTCCTGCCAGCAGCAACAGTCTTTTTCGCTGTTCATCATTTTCAGACCGAAATGATAGTGGCAGTTCATCTGATTTCTTAGCTATAGATCAGTCTTCAAGTTCTGATGATGCTTGGGATCCACTAAATCCTTATGGGCTTTTCAATTTGCCAGAACCTGTTGGTTCATCAAATAACTCTCGCTCACGTCAGTGGGATGATACAAACTATTTACACAGAGAAAGGGATGGTTACAATATCTTCAACTTAAACACTGAAGATAATGCTGAAGAGGAACATATGGCTCAAGCTAGAGTTTCCTCTCCATCCACATCAGTTGATTTATTTTCCTCTTCTTTAAGTGGTGTTAGAGCCCAGAGTCAGTCACATTCTATGAGACGAAATGGTAATAATTCTGATCTAGACAGTTGGAGCTACCTGGAATATAACAGACATCATTCCTTCAATAAAGATGAAAGTCGTGGAGGTCAAAATCTAGGTAATCTAGTAGGAATTATAAAAAATACTTCATAAATTTTGTAGATTTAATAATTAATTTCCATGGATTGAAATGTAGATGAATATATAATTATCAGCTACTTAAGGAAAAGTTAAATTTTTTAAAGATTAATCTCGGTGGATAAAATTTTACTTTTTCTTGGCTAGCTTCATTTAAAAGTGAACTGATACATTTGAGAAGATTTAGTAAATTGATTAGAGACACTTTCAAGATTAATAATAAATTAATTAGAATCTTGACTCATAGCTTGCAATGATCATGCATCACCGAGGCCTTGCCAGTGGCTGTTTGTTAGTTTGTCTAGAACCCAGAACAGTCTTTTTAATCAGCTGTCAACCTTTGAGTCCTGGGTTCGATCCTTATTGAGAACAAAGTGAATTTTTTAGGTGCTGGTGGAAGTTGGTCATAAGTCCCTCAAGTTCACCCAGCTTTAATTGGAGACCTGACTTAAGTTGGGAAAGAAATATCAGCTGAGAGTTGTGCTAACCACGCAATCCATTTATATCCTGTGGTTACAGAAACAAGAATTCTACACTTTATCTGTCCCTTATGATATTAGTAACAATTGTGACCTTATGCGATCAAATCCAATTAATCATTGGCTAGTCTTCATTTAATTGTATTGATTAATATTTGTAAGGTCTTTGACTTTTCAATTCTACTGCTTGATTTTTAGTTCAATTTGATAAACAAAATTAATATTTTTAAAGTTTTATTATGCAAGAGAAATTAAAAATTTTCATCTAATAATCTATGGATGCAAAAATGTGAATGTTTAACTTATACCTAAACCAAAAAAAGTTAACATATTTCCCTAACTAGTATCCACAGACAGCTGCAACAGGCCAACTTATATATGTTTTTAAATGTTTAGTGTAGAATTATTTTTATTTAGTATTTGTCAGCCAAGCATGTGACATTGGCTACTATAGCTGAAATATTTGTTCATCAGGAAGTGGTGCTGGTAACAGAAGTGATCCCAGTTCTTCTAACATTCAACTTCGAAATCAGAATTCTGAAGCACCAACTGTTCATAACTATGCTGGTAGTTTAGCAGGTAAAAAAAGAAACAGAAATCAAGTTTTTATTTTTTCTTAATGCATTTTAGAGAATGCAGTGGCTACGCTTACGTCAAGCGCCTTCTATAATTATATCTATTGACGTAAGCCGGAAAAAAAAAATACGAATTACGTCTTGATGTTACCGCTGCCACTGCGTAAACAAAAAGGGTTAGGGGTTAGGGTTAGGGATAAGGTTAGGGTTAGGGACAGTGTTAGGGTGTGGAGAAATATCTATTGACGTAAGCCGGAAAAAAAAAATACGAATTACGTCTTGACGTAAGCGTAGCCTGTCCCTTAAGAGAAAGAAAACAAAAAAATATCCATATATGAAATGTGTAGAAATTAGGTTTTAAAATTTCAGTTTTTTTTTTACTTTAAAAGTAGCCAGAAAAAAAATTTGAAATGAATATAGTTACTGACCATTTTTATTACTACTTTTTGTCATAGAGTGACTATGTGTGTGTGTGTAGTCATGGGTGATTTTTTTTTTTGACACAAGGTGTCTAGAGATTTTTTTGTTTGTTTATGAAACATGATTAGTACAGAATGTTATTTGATGCATTAATATGTAGTTTCAGGTATGATAAGGAAATAGTTTCAATATGTTTCGGTATTTTAGGCTTATTTTGGTTACAGGTAAACTATTATATGAACAGTTAATAATTGGTGTGTTTAGCATTTCAGAGAGTTATAAATAGGTAAAAAAAACAGCACTAAACGAACAGGCTTTTTAGCAAGGTATGACTATCTGAAAATCATAATTTTTCTTGAATTATTAATACTTAACTCTTAAAAAAAACATTAAAAAAAATTTCAAATTCTTTAAAAAAAGGAATGATGACAACCAGAGACTCTAATATGCCGTTTCATCGCCGCTCTCATCGTGATCTTACAGAGGAGATGGTTGAAATGGTATTTGTTCAGGATGGTATGTCATTCAGTCTTCCTGTTCCCAAAAGTTCTCAAAAATCACCCGATGCATCTGGTAACAGCAAAACTAAAGAGCGCAGTAGGCAGGCATGGGATCTTTCCTCTAAAAGGTACGAATCTTTGTTTATTTTTATTATGTTTTAGTGCCTCAATTTGATGAAGAAAGCATATTGATAGATAGTAAACCCTTTTTGACTGATGTAAGCATTTTCATTATCTCTTGTTTTTAATTATATGCTCATTGTGCACATATTTGAATTTTAGCTTATATAGGTGTTCTAATTTTACAAATAAATTGATCCAATTTTTTTTGTAATAGACTTAACACAGGTTCTGGACCTTCCACATCCTATACTTCTAGTATAGAAAACCGCGAGACATTTTTGGATACCACCCCAAGTACCACTTGCTCTGCCATGGCTAGCACCAGCACTGTCAGCCATATGCGTATTGCTTCAAGTGGACAGATAAATGAACAGCCAAGGGAAACATGTGCTTTTTCATCTTCTTCAATGGAAAATAAAAACTCTGTAGCTTCATCGCATAACAGAAGTTCATCATCTGTAACAAACAAAACAGAGACTGATAACGGAGACATGAGGGACAGTAGGCAACAGTTGCTGTCTTTTTTAGAACCGTACCCACAGGCATTGTCGCCCCCTGAATCTCCTGAAGAGTTAATGTTGGGTAGAAATTCTGATTCAAATAATACAATCTTTCAGACAAATCAGCAATGTACTTTTGACTCATCCAACATTTTAAACACACTTTTATCAAACTCACCCCCTGCGACGTCAGTCAATAGTCCAGGCTCTCTGAGCAGGAGGGATGCTAACATAATAGACTCTCTTTTGTCAATGCCAAGGCCACCGTCTAATGGTGATGACAGTGATGTAGAAGTGGTCATGGTTGAGCCAAGGTTAGTTTACTTAATTCTTTTATATTTGCAAAAACATTTTTTAATTCTTGTGGACACGTTAGTAGGGCTAGTTTGTGTTTAAAGCAGTTAATTTACATTGTTTGTTTACTATGGGTAGCTAAAAAAAATGGAAAACAAGTAATGGAAACCCTTCATCTTATCAACAAATTGATGAATTTTATTAGTTCATAAATATATCATAAAATTAAACAAAAAAATCTAATATTCTCTGCATATTTCTAAAAAATATCATTGGGCTCTGCTTACTGAATTTCTCTCAAAATAAATTGTTCCGCTTAACACTAGAATGACGGATTATTTGAACTACCTTTAACGACTGAAGCGGTCATTTTGACTGCGGCGGTAATAGATTATGTCCTATAATAAATATTTTTATTATGTGTAACAACTAAAGAAACAATATCTTTAGAATTATAAACAGTATCTTTCAAGAAAATATACGTAAGTAATCACATTCTGTTCATTAGTCATCTTGTGTTTTGTTACGACAAAACAAGCATTGATGGCGTGTGCTACTCCTTGCTCAACTTTTTACAGAACGTCCACTCCACACTTAGAAAAATTATAATATTACAGTTTCTGGAATTTTTTTTTTTTTGTTTCACCAATTTCAACATGTTTGTGCAAGGTACTCAATATGCAGACATTCTTGTTTGGCTTGCAAAAGTAAATTGTGAGTTTTTTTTTACCATTGACGAGTACTTTTGAAGAAAAACGTTCTGGAGTTGTGTCTTTACAAATTGATGGCAACTCTTTTCGATTCTGCCTTATAGTACTAACGATGGATGTTCTTTTGGCAATAAGATGATGTCAGCCGATAGCGTCACAAGATATTAATCGGTATGGCGGTCATTATAACCACTTCAGTCGTTCTAGATATAACTTGTTTTTTTCGATCATTATAAAACCAACAATAATATAATTTTAACAGTTTTATAAAGATATGGAAAGTCATAAAATTTCAATAGTCTGGGGTTAGCCGTTTAGAAGTAATTAAACCGTGAAATAGCGTTGTGGTCAAAATGACTGCTGCCATCGTTCTAGTGTTAACTGTGACTAATTAACCTGCTTTTCTAGCACATCAAATGATTTTGGCTCCAATTGCCAATATGTCTCACAATACAAATCATACTGCTGTGTTTATTTTATACTTTCCTTCTTGTTTTTGTGTGTTTGTTCATATGCGGTTAAAAGGAAAACTTTTTTTTTTAGATTGTTTCTCTGAGTTATTACAAATGTAACTCCATAAAAATGGGTCAGAAGAATGCAGAAGTCTGTCCCTTTTTAGAATATATTAGAACAGAATATGTTACCTCTTTTTGACTAGTACTTGTCATTAAGAATTTAATAGCAGATTTTGCTCAAGTCAATGATGGTTTTACCAGCATTAGTATTAGTGCATAGTCTAATTCACATATTAGTGTGCCAGAAAACTGAGATCTTCAGACAGTACTGTCATAGGCATTATGTATATAGAGAGTTAACTTGTTGAGAAAAGAAACTAAATTCACCATATTCTCTTGAAATAATGAAATTATTTTTTTATTAAAAATCGTAGAAGTAAAATACATTTTAAAAAGTTGCTCTTTGGTTGCTGAAGGGCATAAACTTTATTTTTCCATGACAGCTGCATTGAAGCCTAGTTAAGGCTGCTAGACTAAATTTCCATTTTATAACACTGGGTGACAAAAACATGTTTTGAAAATCATCCTGGGTTTTCCAGCTGAATTAGACTAATTGTGATGCTCTTAGTCCGAAAATTACCTTGGTTATGCTCAATCAGGTCAGGATTTTTTGCTACAGAAATAAAAAAAAAACTTTTTTGTAACAAAAAACCACTTTTTTGCTGATCTTCAGACGATAAACCCCTGACAATTTTTTTCGTTTTACTCGAGAAATAAAAGTCAACGTGTTCAAATTCAGTGTTTATTAACTCCACCAAATTTGATAAGCATAATTATCATAATATTATTATAAGAATGAGCTTTACGTGAATCAAAAGTTCAGAGTTCAGGGCATAAATCGGCGTTTCTTCCATTCTGGTGTGTGAGCAGCTGCTGGGTTGTCTCTCTTCAGCGACCAGCAGTAGTCTGCCAGCATGACTGCGTCCCACCTCCCCTAGTACCTTTCCTCCATTTGGCGGATGTCCTGATGGAACCTTTCTCCCTGCTCATCGCCCCAAGATTTCCAGGAAACTTCTCCATGTGTGAGAACAGGAAGTGCATCTTTATACTCATCAAACACCTGAGTTTTTGGAAGTCCTCTATCATGCTGCTGATGAGTCTGACGTGTTTTGCTGCCTTCGTGTTTCCCAGGAAGTTGTTCACCACCTGCACAAACGATTTCCTGGCAGCGCACTCAAGCGTGTTCATGGAATTTTGGAACTCTGTGTCCTTTATGAGCTGCCGTATCTGAGGGGCCGTCGAAAATGCTGACCTTCAGCTTCTCAATGGTCAGTTTAGGAAATGTTTGGCACATTTAGTTGAAGCACCTCCCATCCTTGTCCAGAGCACGCGTAAACTGTTTAATTAACCTAAGTTTCATGTGTAACGGTGGGATCAATATCTTCTCCCGGTCAACAAGAGGTTCATTTATGATGTTTCTCGCCCCAGGTACTAACTGCTCTCGTGCCAGCCACTCTTTCTTTACATAGTGCTGGGCTCTGTCACGACTGTCCCCCATACATATAAAGCATGGGTACTTCGTGAACCCGGACTGCTGACCAAGTAGAAAGTTCACTGTCTTTAAGTCGACGCAGATGATCCATTGGTGCTGCTCATATTGGATTTTGTCGAGCACATACTTCAATTCTTCATATTTCTCTTCAAGTGTTGTAGAGTGCCCAAGAGGGATTGAGGCGAACTGGATCCCCTTGTGGAGGAGCACACACTTCAAAGAGCGCTTGAGGCTGTCAATGAAGAGTCTCTTGGATCATATTGAGGACCGCAGAGTTTATAAAGAAGACCGGCGACATCTCGGCAGTGCACAAGTTCTTCCTCCTGGCAAAAGTAGAACATGTAGACTTCATGCCTCCTACGGAAGAAAGTGATACGCGCATCCTTGCCAAGTAGATTTTTCTCTTTGAGTCTAGAGGCCAACAGCTCGGAGGAAGTATTCGACAAGCTGAGATCCCGAACCAGATCATTAAGCTCACATTGTGAGAACGGCTGCGGACAATCTTGTTATTCATACTCCTCTTCTGTATCTCCTCCCTCGTCTAAAGTGGTGGCCTCATCGTCGCTGTCTGAACGCTGGTACAGGAATTTCTTCGCAGTGAGCAACTGGACGACGGGCAGATGGAAGGTCGGGGTACTGGAGACTGTGCAGATTCTTCCGGTTGATGCCAGTAGTATTGATGGCGCAGAAGTAACAATCTGATACATGGTCAAACGGCTCCCTCTAAACCATCAGAATCCCAACATTCAGTGAAGTTTTTGCGCCCTTCGTCCACCACCAGAGGTATTCCACGCATGTCTTGCACACAGTGTGCGGTGCCCAGGACTTATCTTGGTCACCCAGCTTGACTTTACAGTAAGCCTGGTAGGCGTGCTTCACAAATCTTGTGATGTTCTTCCTGTCCGCTGACAGCGTGTATTCTCCGCAGATATAGCAGAAAATGTCAGGATTATTCCTGCATGACCGTCGCCTTGAAGCCATATCAGTAAACTGAAAGTAATAGCAGGATGCAACTGAGTGTAAGCCAGTGAAATTTAGAATCAATTTGATTGGCTTATTCAACCCAATCAAGTGCTGATGCATTAAATAATCAAGTGATAATCCAGATTGATGATTTATAAATAAAATATAATTATCTCTGTTTTATAATTGTGATTATTTTGCTGCTAATATTTATGCAGCTAATTTAGAGAAATGATTGAACTCAAAACCCCTGATATTAGAATACATATAGCTCATCAGGTAGGTCTATGGCTGTATCTCAAGAAGTTGACCTGACAGAGCAAAATCAATGTGATATTCGGACTCAGAACACCAAAATTAGTCTGAGTCAGTTGAGAAACCCCTGATGTTTTTTTGGCTGTTACCCAGTATAATATATGTATCTGTATTATATTCATTTATAAAATAAACCAAAATTTCACATCTGACCACAAAATGGCTATAGGGCTGCAGGTAATTACGATTCCAATTGTATAGGGATAATATTAATTGATTTTAAATCACAATTCCAAGTCTAACTTGATTCATGTGAGGTATTTGTTTAAACATAATTTACATTTACAGTATATATTTTTTTAAATTTATGCAGTTTATCATCTTATTTAATAAATTACTTATATTCCAACCTTTGATCTTGGAATATTTATATTGAATATAAATTATCTACAGAAACAATCATGCTACAGTTGTGGTAGATCTGACAACAGAATCAGATGAAGGAGGGGACATTATTGAAGCAGATGAAGGTTATATATTTCTCTACTAAACAATGTATAATGTAATTATAAAGCAAGTTAGAAATAATTTATTTGTGCAAATAGGTTAATATCAGCTTATTCTATTTTAGTTTTATATTTAAGTTTGCAACTAAAGTTATGATGTCTACTAAAGCTTCTTTTCATTATATTGGTACAAAATTAACTTTACTTCACAAGATTGAATATATTTCATACAAATTTTTACTGAACTAAAATGAAACTTTAACACATAGAGGTGAAATTTTTTAGCTATTTACCTCAACATAACTCATCTGGTCATAATATTTATTGGCGTTATGTTATTTAAGTTACTTTCTGTAAAAAATTTGTTCATTGAGCAAACTTACATTAGACATATTATATTCTTCCAAGTCTCTTTTTATGAAGATTTTTTCTAATGTGAAATTATGGGCTTTAGATTAGAAATAAACCTGGTCAACCATTACATTTAAGCTTATGTAAGGAAGTTTATGTGAAGAGAGTCACAGAAAATCTTTTTGCAGTAATCATTATGTTCAGTCAATGGCTTTTTTATTCTCAAATTCTTTTTTAACTTTGATTGGTCTTCAACATTTAAATACTTTAACTAATACTGTCAAATGTCAAAAATATAATTTAAAAATATAATTATAAAATAATAAAAAAAAATATTTGTTTGTTGCAGTGAATTTTTAAATAAAAAATAGTCTTTTATAATAAAAAAATGTCAATACTGCATTTTGTTTAATGACAAACCCTTGCAGTAACATCAAATATTCAAATAAAAAAAATAGCTTCTTTTAATTAAAGGCATCTTCTCAGGCTTATTAGTTTTCAGCTTCACTGTCTGGTCAATGTATCCCAACGGAAAATATATTATTTTCTACGCAGATTTTATTCTTTCATTTCTCTGGAACATATCCTCGCCCATAGATTTACATTCATGTAAAAAAAAACACTATTATATACTCAACATTTCTTTATATACTCAACATTTCTTTATATACTCAACATTTCTTTATATGCTCAACATTTCTTTATATACTCTACATTTCTTTATATGCACAACATTTCTTTATATACTCTACATTTCTTTATATGTACAACATTTCTTTATATGCACAACATTTCTTTATATGCACAACATTTCTTTATATGCACAACATTTCTTTATATGCACAACATTTTTTTCTTTATATGCACAACATTTCTTTCTTTATATACTCAACATTTCTTTTCTTTATATACTCTACATTTCTTTATATGCACAACATTCCTTTATATGCACAACATTTCTTTATATACTCTACATTTCTTTATATGTACAACATTTCTTTATATGCACAACATTTCTTTATATGCACAACATTTCTTTCTTTATATACTCTACATTTCTTTATATACTCAACATTTCTTTTCTTTATATACTCTACATTTCTTTATATACTCAACATTTCTTTTCTTTATATACTCTACATTTCTTTATATGCACAACATTTTTTTATATACTCTACATTTCTTTATATGCACAACATTTCTTTATATACTCTACATTCTTTTATATACTCTACATTTCTTTATATACTCAACATTTCTTTTCTTTATATACTCTACATTTCTTTATATGCACACCATTTCTTTATATGGACAACATTTCTTTATATGCACAACATTTCTTTATATACTCTACATTTCTTTATATACTCTACATTTCTTTTCTTTATATATTCTACATTTCTTTATATGCTCAACATTTCTTTATATACTCTACATTTCTTTATATATTCAACATTTCTTTATATACGCAACATTTCTTTATATACTCTACATTTCTTTATATGCACAACATTTCTTTATATACTCTACATTTCTTTATATGCACAACATTTCTTTATATACTCTACATTTCTTTATATACTCAACATTTCTTTTCTTTATATACTCTACATTACTTTATATGCACAACATTTCTTTATATACTCTACATTTCTTTATATGCACAACATTTCTTTATATACTCTACATTTCTTTATATGCACAACATTTCTTTATATACTCTACATTTCTTTATATGCACAACATTTCTTTATATACTCTACATTTCTTTATATACTCTACATTGCTTTGAAATTTAAGATGGTAAGATTTACTTTCACAACAAACTCTTAATTATATCAGTTCTATAAATTTTTTCAGAAAAGAAATATTATCATACTTTACGAAAATATTTATTTTCAGAACGCAACACTCACTTACCTGCAGCCTCTCAGTCTGACCAAATAACATCATCTACAGTTTCAGTGAGTCAGAGTGAACAACCTGCTCCAGAACTAACCAATGAGTCATCAGAAAGAGCCTTTTCTCCTCCTCAGTTTTTCAGGCCCACATCTTTTGCTCAGAATCGTGGTCCAAGAATACCTGTAAGTTGAAATAAATAAAGTTAAAAAATGAATGAGGATTTTGATTAGTAACAACTTATAGTGTATCTTTTAACAGATGTCAAATAAGCAAAGGGGATGGGAGCCAAAAAAAATTCGCTGTACTGAATATTTTGTTACACTGACGTTTGTAATAATGACATTTCACTGTATAACTATTTGTATGATGCTATGAGTTTTTTTTATTTTTTGCCTTTTTTTTTAGTGAATTTCAATAAAAGGTCATTTTTTTATTTTTTAGTTTTGAAAGAAATAAACTTTCTATTGGTTATGTACACTTGAATATAGTTTACACTTGAATATAGTTTATTTAATTGAGTTAGTTTATATTAGCATTTTAAAAAAGTTGAACTATATTGCGAACTTATGCACCTGTGCTGTAATTGTATTCATTTGACATGTGCTTAAGGCAAATGTTTCCCACTTTAAACATAACTAAAAAGTAATTAGCTTTGTAATTCTACAAAATCCTAATTCATGGACTCTTAAATAATTAAAATCTTGTATTTTTATACAGAATCTACACATTTTTCAATTTTTAGCTATCTTACTAATTTTGAAAAGGTTTAAAAGTGAATCTTGTAAGATTTGAAGACACACAAACTAATAGAAAAGGAAAATAATTAAAAGCTTATAAAAAATTGCTTCCTAAATGATCTGTAGACTTACAAAATATACAACTTTTTTGTCTAGTGAACCTAAAGTCATAACTAGTTTTAGTCTTCATAAATTCAAAATTTTTATTGCAATATACACTAAGTTTTTTATCCAGATAATACATGTAAATGAGAACTAGTTCTTTTGTGATGTTGAATTTGGTAATCTCTGCTAGTTCCGATCCTGAAGGAGCAGGATGTACTATTTAGCTTGGGCATTTTATTTTACCCTTTGGTCTTATTATTGTTTTTACTATTTTTTATGTATTACATTTGTGTTTTAGTTTTTTTAAATTTTCTAATGAGGTTGGACCATGGAGAAATGAGGAAGATTCCAACTCAGGGCCTATGGTGGTGCGACTACTTCAACCATCACATCACATGAACAACAATCAGTGGGGTCCACTGCCAGGTTACAGTCATTTTAGCCTTCGTCCTGATCAGGCTATGGGAAGTTCTAACTCAGCTAGTTGTGAGCTGAGTTCCAGAGACCATAGACGTCCATCTTCTGTTTGTTGTCAGTGTCAATGTCAGAGATGTTTACAGGAAACTGTAAGTTTTAGTAATAAGAAAAGATACATAAAGTACTATATCTTTACGATATTGGCAAAATTAACCCATGATTCTTTAAGCAGAGATCAGTGGTCTAGCTAGAGTAAACGTCACCCGGGGCGGTCCATTCAAATGTCACCCCAGTGACCCCAAACGACCCTTTGCTGAATGGTTAGGTGTAGCTAAATTTTCATACATACCTCTAAACTCTACTTTACTCTACTGGCCAGTATGTTACTGCTTACGTGTATGATCCAAGACAAAATCCTAATCCAATACCACAAAACAAATGATTAAAAAAAAGCCCACTTGTTGATAGACCGTAGGAATTGCAATACAATCCAGTGCTTGGCTTCCTCCAAGTTTATTTCTGCTGCTTTTACGTGTCGCCTTAAAGGTCTTCTTCAGCTCATCTTACACAGTTATGAGCTTGGTAACAGACAACTGTTTTTCTTCATTGTTGGTACAAATAATATGGTCTGGCTGAACAGTAGAAAAAGTCAACAAAATGTCATACACTGCCTTTCCTCTCGTATCTAACTCCATATGAAAACAGTCCAAACACTCTAACATTGCTTTCTGTAGTGATATCAAGTTCTTCACATTTGGCAAGTGCCTGCTGGACGGCATTGTCAACAATGCTCTTCCACAAAGACCTTGAGATCCCTTAGTTTGGTTGCAACCATGTCCACAGTAATACCTGGTGTTTGCATGTACTTCTGTGCTAAGTCGTCTTCTTGTAAAATGTCACCCCAGAAAAACAAGAACGAAATGAAAGAAAAGTCGCATATAGCTGGCAACAGATTGTGCCCAGTGCCTCTTGTCTCGACACTTTCTTCGACATCACACAGAGCTTCAATGGCTTCCACAAACTGGTAAACCTTCTGTATCACTTGCTTCACTGCATCAGCATGTGCACTGCAGCGAGTTTTGTTAGAATTGTGTATTTCACTAGTACATCCCAGTGATTGGTCGACAGAGCAAAAAATGTGTACATCGCCTCAAGACTTCCAAAAAAACGTTACATAAGACGGATTATTAGCAAACAAAAGGTTCAAAGAATGTTTGGAACAAGGTACAAAAATTGCCTTCGGATTAATGTCTTTGATCCTTTGTTGCACACCACCGTGGATTCCAGCCATGCTTGCTGCATTATCGTACCCTTGACCGCAACATAACTGAATATCCA
Source organism: Bulinus truncatus (assembly GCA_021962125.1). NCBI lineage: Eukaryota > Metazoa > Mollusca > Gastropoda > Planorbidae > Bulinus > Bulinus truncatus. The sequence continues at coordinate 11,421,447 of JAGDYQ010000003.1, read as the reverse complement.
GTCCTTCGTTTTCTAGTTTCTCGAGGATATCGCCAGTCAATTCAGTAGCTGTTTTACCTTTCAGATAAAAAAATCCAAGGAATGACTCCCGCACTTCAACTGTACCACCGCTGATGTGTACATATCTAATTACGGTTGACATTTGATTTGTCTGCGAAACGTCCGGTCACGTTTCCTATGTTGGTTGGGTTTTTATAATAATTCTATTTTCAGACTATTTTCGCACCTTAGCCTGGCTGAAAAATTTTGTTGAAGGTGACATAGTGTCACCCTCTGTATGCTGTCACCTGGGGTGGTCCGCCCCCTTTCCCCCCCCCCCCCTCAGCTACGCCACTGGGCAGAGATAAAATGACATACACATATGACAATAAAATGTAATCAGTGGATAAATCAGCCTTTTACTAAGTACTTATTTATTGGATTAAGTTTAAAGGGGCTTGTTAGAGTTGATCTGTCAATAAATCATTGCATTTCTTTGGTAGGTGCTAATTATAAAGATGTTGAAACTCACATTTGCTTGCCATTAAAATATAATTAAAATTTGTAAATTTTCAGCCTTTAAATCTAATGCCGAGGTCAGTGATAAACCCTTGGCAAATTCATTCGAGCTGGGAACTTGAGGTCAGTGGTAATTTTTTAACTTACATTTTCTTAAGTATTCTGTGTGCACTTCCTTATGATTATGAAAAAAGAGCTCTTCAAATATTTTTGAATTATAATTATATTTTAAAGTGCAGTTTCACTTGTTATATCCTGTAATGTTATTTACCAACTCATATTGTTATACATATTGTTAAGATTAGGGAAATATATTTTAATTTCCAAAATTCACAAAAAAAAAAAAAAATTGAGTCACTTGCTTCATATCTAGCTAGGACCCTTTACCAGCTTTCTAAATAATAATTAATGATTTGCAATTGCTAGGAGAGCTACAATGAAAGAATGGACACAGTCCACAGTTACAATGAAAAAACTGGCATAATTTTTATTTCCCAAAATACACCTAGGTATGTCCACTCTACACTAGCCATGATACCTCAGGTTCAGAATTAATCAGCTTCCAAAACTTGTTTGAATTTCTAATTGATCAAGTGCAGAACCCTTGTTTTCCTATATTAATCATTTAAAATTGAATGATCCATTGTTGGAGCCCTACTTACTTGATATTTCTCTTTTTTTTTTTTTGAATGTCAAATATTTAAATATTCTTGATTTTAAGACAGAAGTATGATGTCCCAAAAACCTAGTATTTTTAATGCTGATTTACATATGTTATCTAATAAGATGAAAAAGAAATGTAAAGGAGAAACTCATCTTTTTTCTGTCTTACGGGGAATAGCAAAAAAATCTGTTTGTCTAATTTGTAGTTGATTTTTATACAAATGGAGATAAATAACACAGATTTGATAATTTATATATGAAACCACACTTCAACACATTAAAACATATATACACATACGATTTAAAGAGAATTTAAAGTTCTTTTAATGATCCTAGACATTGCCCTGCAATTCAGTAAAGTTTTTGAATTTAGCACACAGACCTAGTATACTGCATGTTACTCATTATTAATAAATACTCCAAAAGTTCGACATGATAGAAAAAAAATATTAATAATGAAAAATTGTTTAGCAGACTTATGTAATTTACAAAAGGAAATTGGAATTTTCTACAAAGTATTGCTACTATTTTACATTAGTTTTTTGTTATGCGCTACTAAAATGGTTGAACATTCTGTACATGTAAATGATATACAAGTGAATACAACACAAATACATTCTATGAGTCCTTAAAATTGAATATTCATTTTTCTCTATATTTGTTTTTTGTGACTGTTCTTCTCATGGACGTCTCATATGTTAACAATAATAGTAGTAGTTGGTTTTTACTGAATAAGTTTTATGTTGGGAATTTTAAAATAAATTTGTATCTATTTAGGGAAGAAGTGAGAACCCCCTAAGAGTGAGAGGTCATAAGCATCATATGTGTGAAGGTTGTGCCCACTCTTCTCCTTGTCCTCATGTAACTAACTCATCCAATTCAACTCCTAGAATCAGCAACCCAGCTTTACCACCTCCTCCAAGCAACCCTGTTCCACCACCTGCGCCACCTAAGCCATCCTCACGTATAGGTAATCCTTCTTTACCACCACCCCCTTCTAACCCAGTGCCCCCACCACCAGCATCCACAGCCAACCCTGCTTCAATGAATCCTTTTTCTGCCGCTGCCACTTCATTATCAAGTTCCCTTCAGCCCCAGCTACATCACCATCACCACCATCATCACCATCTGACTCGACCATTTCACCCTCTGCCCCACCGTCCAGACCCAGTTGGTGCACATTCCTCCGCTCGGCAAGCTTATTTCAGGTAAATTAAAAACTTAAAGAAATTTAGTCAGTTTATTACCGAATGTATTGGCTTATCATTGTAACTTCAGCACTCATTAAAGCAACTGGGAAGAAAGTACCTTTGTTGTTGAAATTATTAGTCACATGAATAAGGCCAGATTGTTTTTAAAAATGCTATCTACTGATGATTTTTTTTTAAAAATGTCTTCTGACCATTTTACAATCACATTATCAAAAGTTGTTAATGTTATTAATTTTAGATTATGACATACATTATGTGTTACTAGCTGTTTTCATAGTTGTATTTCCCTTATCAGTAGGCTAGGTTATTTTTGGTTTTGGACAGATCCGATTTTTTCATGATTTTATTACAATTTAAAGATGCAATGATATTTTAATGGAATTATCTAACATTTTAGTCTTTGGGTTTCATGTTTGAAAACCGCAGAAACTAATCTAAACTGTAAATTTTTAACAAACATTTATCGAATTGAGATGCTAGTAAGGCGCCATTTTGAATTCTAGATTTCTACTTTCGATGTAATGCAGACGCGAGATCGCTATTATTAATATAGACTAGCTGTACCCTGCAAATCCTTTGCATAGAGTTATATCCCCTTATGCTTGATCGGTAGGCTGGGTTATTTTTTGGTTTCGGGCAGATCCGATTTTTCATGGTTGTATTTTAAACTGGAATACTGTTGTACATGTATTAATTCTTTACTTTCGATTTGACGCACACTGGAAATGAGTATTATTATATATGATGCTTATACTGTATTAGTACATAAAGTTATTATTTTTGGATTTTAATATACATTTTGTTATACTGATATTAGTACTTTATTTTTTTAATATTAGTTATGCCTTTGAAATAAAATCTTAATAAAGTTACATTTTGCTTAATGTTTTGTATATTTTTAAACTCAGCATTTAACTAATTAAATGATAAGTTAAGAAAATAATTTGAGGTGGAGAAATATTTATTATTATACTGCACTGCATTGTACATTGATGAGAAACATTCAAGTCTGGGTAATACATGTATATAGATTTATTAAAGAAATCTTTTTGTTTGGATGAGAAGAAATAGGGCTGACAACTCAGTAAAATTATTTGATTTTAAAACAGTTTTTCGTATTTGCACATATTAATAGAATGAGTTTTATGTGGATTTGTTGATTTTGGCTTGCTTAATGTACCCTTTGCTTCTTTTATACCAAAAAATTGTGCATAGATTATTTTACAGTATTGTTTTATATGACCTTGGGGAAAATTCTTCGTTCTTTTAAGTTTTTGACTTATCCCATAATTTCAGGACTGGTGGCCAAATAATACACCACCACATGCCCCCTCACAGCAGTCTTGCAGGTAATTTACTTTTAGTTACTTGAATCTACAAGAATAAGATGTGTGTACCTTTTATTTATGTTATTATATTCATTGAAATTGTGTTTTGAAAATTTTATTAGGACAATAAAGAAGTAAAAAGAAAAGCTTTGCTTGCTACCACACAAAAAAATTTAATGAAAAAATATTTTATTTTATGGTTATTCATATTTACTACACTGTGATATCTTTCAAATTTGAATCTTTTTGTATATCTGGCTAATAGAATTTTATCTGAATGAGAACTTTGTTTTTCTGCAGTTAACAGACAGCATCACCATCCACCTCCATAGTTCACATCCATCATCACCATTACCACCATGCAACTGAGATTCTCTTCAGAAGCAAACAATTCACTCAACATCATTCTCCTGCATTACCCTGACAGAACCAGCAGCCTCTGTCTTCTTCATCCTCTGTACCACCACCTCCTTGTGTCCGGTACTTGCTCGTTGTGTGTATCTTCCTTGCTCTCATTTAAGCTGCGTACCTTCACATGTGTCAGGACCCAACAGTCAAGCTACTGCAGGGCCTAGATCTATGGCTAGAGGGCATCCGGTACCTATAGGAGGAGTTGGTCTAATAATTTGTATAGCAGAAGTTGTTGTGAAATGTCTCAAGTAAGTTTAATAATAACACTAATAATTTCTTTTTTTTTTTAAACGCTTTGTATAATTGTTCTATGGATGTTTTTTTAAAAACTATCTTGCAAAGATGTTCAAGCCTTTTCTCTCTTTACTTGAATTAAACAAAAGTACTTTTCGAAAAAATAGAATAGAAATTTATATACTTTTTTATTATAGTGCATATTACTTCTGAAGAATTTAATCAATGTTTTACATATTGATATCTTAGAAAACTAATAAGTTTTTAAAGAATCTGAAATATGAAATAAAAAAAGTTCTTTCTTCTTTTATAATGTAAAATTAGCAATTAAATTGGAATTAGCCTAAGACTCATTTTTTAAAATAATTTGTTTAATCTCTCTTGTTTACAGCATGGACACGCTGCCTCCACAACCAGTGCGGCAGCCTTCTCCACCTCATTTGCCAACTTTTCATATATCCAGGCTCAGGCCACCTGTCAGCACATCAGCAATTGCCATCTGGGCCATCCATCTCATCTTCTCAGCAACAACTTCTTCCCTCAACCCACTGGGGGCCTCTGCCTCATCCTTGCTGTCACAGGCAGGATCAGATGGGGTACAGCATCCTCATACTCACCAGAGTGTCCCTCCAGGAGCATCCATGTATCCACATCCTGAGAATATTGCAGTGACCATGCTCATAGTCATCCACCACATCCCCATGACACGCGACGCATGGTGAGTCCGTCAAGTGAAGTTCCTGCTAGAGTGTTAACCCGCTGATACGTAATACCCAGGTAAAAACTCAGCATTCTTTTCAGCACTCTGAATTTGTGTGTTGTATCAAAGCACTGCATGATTTTAATCAACTTTCTGAATTTCATAACATGTACATGTATTTTGTAAGAACTGTACTCTTTTTAAATGGTTGTATCTTTAAACTTACTATTTTTTAACATCACAATTAATGTACTTATAATATTACCTTGTCTTTTAACATTAACTTAATTACAGAAGGTTGGGTGAATTATTGGAATTCTTTTGAAATATGGCAATATACATTTAACAAATTTAGCTCTGATATTGAAGATGTGATATATTTTGTAACTTTTTATTTTCTTCTACTATTCTGTGTGTTTTAAAAAAACAATCCTCAGCCATTCTGTGCAAACACTATATTTGACTTGAATGTAGTGCTCTGTGTAAACACTATATTTAACTTGATCAGTGCTCTGTCCATGTCAAGGAAATAATAGCATTAAAAAACCTCCCTTCCCCGAAATGTTCAAATGTCTTTTATAGTTCTCCAATAACTTTCTAACAATATATAACTGAATTGAGAAATACTGGAAGATGTTGAAAGCATCAGGTGAATGTGTTAAACGGTGGTTTCTCCGACTCTTAAGTTTTGCACTAGAAGAACAACATCTATCTTACTCGATAGTATTTGGGATGGAAAGTGTTTCATTAGCCTTGGCACAAATGCAGGATGTAGAAATCATTGGTGGTGCACCCATCCTGCTCTACGGGTGTAACCGACCATTCTTGTGAAGACAGAAAGGAAACAGGCATTTGAGACCAGGTCCTAAAGAAATCAGCTCCCAATCTCCCACATGGAACACAAATCCAATACTCATGTAAGGCAAGTGATTAGCATCTTAGTGGACCCTCAGGAACCACTACTTTTTAAAAGAAGCAGTGAAAAACAGCATCTGATGTAACAAATGAGCAATATTATAATACAGGCTACCTTAAAGGAGCGAAGAAGCAAAAGGCCACCCTAGGAAGAATTGCTGTTCAAGAATTAAAGAATGGATAGGCCGTAATATTGTGTCTTGGAATCAAAATCACATGACAGAAAGAGTGAAATGTAGAGAGCTCTCCATGACATGTCCTAAAGTCCCCCCTAACGACACAAACATGTTAAGGGACAAAATTAATGGGAAAATATTGTTTGTATTTATGGTTTATCAGTGACCTATGGCTTTATAAAAAAAATGTTCAAACTAATCCCTGAGTACACTGTAAGTAATATTTGTTTAATAAGAAAAAAAATGACACCTATTATGCTTTACCACCACATCTGGTTTGTTGTTAGGGAACGCGTTTTTTCAATGGAGTTAAGGCAAACTCTGTGTGTATGTTTTTAAACTTAATAGGAGAAGAAAGGAATAAAATAATGAAGAGTACCGTGGAAAATAGCCCCTTAACAGTACTTTCACGCATTTTTTTTACAGTGACTAACTATAAGCTTATGAACTAGATTTATTTGAACAAATATCAAGCAAGGGATTCTGATTCTCAGTTAAGACCCAAGGCCAAGGTAACGTTTATTTCTCATAAATCTGATGGTTTAGTTCATTATTAGCGCAAATTAGGCATATACTGTTATAAAGGTCAAGGTATATTCTTAGAACATTAGCAATACGATTGGTCATTTTGGTAGCAAAAATGATACTCTATTTGCCTTCAAGCATTTCCTTCAGTTATAATATTTCAGTAAAAATAAAATGAATAATTAGTGGAAGGTGATAGGATGGATTAGATTTTGTTTATGCTGCGAGAGGGGGTGGGGGTGAGAAGGTATCGATGAAGGATGCAATTGGGCCTCAGTAAAAGTGAACAAGGCTAGATGTTGTTTTACTGTTACACTGTATCACGCTATCACTTACACTTCCGGATTAATGTTTACCACCAATATTTTTGTTTCATTTATGTAATCCCTTAATCAGGTAACTTCATTTACTTAAATAATAATAAGAATAAATGGGATCTAAAGTTATTTATATTCTTACTGTTTTCCCATTACAGCCATTTGTATTTGTCGTCTTATGTATAGTTATGAAACGAAAGTTTTGAAGATATCACAATTACATTTACACAAACATTTCTTTCTACTTCCAGATCTTTTAAAGTCCCGTCAATATAATTTCGAATGGAGGAATGCATAAGGAAAATAACTGGTCAGTCTTACAGTGATGTATATTGCGCAGCCATTAAAGTTTTAATTTTATCTAATATCAATAGAGGTAAGTCAGTCATATGATGGTATGTCATGATTGTGAAATACTTGAAGTTCAATAACATTGAAATTAATATTTTTTATGTATATTTCTGTCATTTATAAACTATGCCATGATGCTTCCATTTTTTTTAAAACTTAAAAACTTTTTTTTTAAAGCTTACCACCTTCCTGCAAGACTTTCTTTGTAAATTATTAAATATGGATCCTAGAAAAGAAGCCACTTTTTTTGAAATTTGTAAGTAAAAAAACCTCGGTTCTCTTATAATATAAGTACTGCCATGGGCTTTAATTATCACATAGAAAATAAATTAATTAAACTAACATAAGAACCCAATGTTAAAATTCTAAGCAAAACAATATTGTTCTTCCGAAATGATCATGTGTTTAATCTACATTTCTTATCATACATATTGCAGATATCATTCTTGGCAACATGATGTTTTTAAGATGTCTCAACTCAAAGATTTAAGATTTCCTGGATATGCTGGAATTGTTGTGTAAGTGCGGTAGTAGTATATAAAATAATAAATTATATTTAATGACATAAAATATTATTTAGCCACCTAGAGTTTATAAATACAAATGTTCTCTACTAGAGACAGTGAAAAACATTATTCAGAAAAAGGAGTTGAAAGAAGAATAAATAAAATACAAGAATTTCTTCAAGGTAATTTTCCTGTTAAACATACATTGTTATATGTATTCACTTTTCACAAGTTTCTATGCCAGATTCATTTGCACATATGACATATTAGGGTCACTTGTTAGTATTTGTTGATTTTTCTTCAGAATATTTTAATGGACAGTCTGGATGTCAGAAATTTTATTGATTTTGAAAAGTCCAGAACTATGAATGCCACTGGGATGCTGATATTGAGCTTTTTTGTGTTAAAGTAATGTTGCTAACAAAAGTTTTTTTTCCATTTGAGTGTAATAGTTATTTTTCTGCATTATTTTTAGTGAGATACATTAAGTGTATATTTTTTCAATGTGTGTTATTCTTTGCCTTATCTTCAGATCGCAGTTGTACTAATTGCTGTTGGGGTTGTCAGCAATCTCAGCGCTATTTTATCAACTGTAATGGAACTTCCAGAGACAATGCACTAGACACTATCCCACTTATTCTTTCATGTATGAAGGCTGACAGCTCAAAATTTTCCTCACACATGCCATTGAAAAACCCTTCTGCAGAGATCAGGTATATACTAGAACAATTCCCCTAAACCTTACACATGACTGCAAAGACCTGAAGAGCTGGGATGAAGATGGTTTCTGTATAAGTGGGTCAAAATACCCACCCCCTTGTTGCCTTTATAACATAAATATTCCCTGAATCATTTCAAACTGTTAATGGTCCTCAATTTTAGCCTTTTTTTTTTTTTTATTTATATTTTACAAATAAAGATTTGATGCATTGATAAAGTTTGTTCAAGTTTTTTTTGATAGTCCTGGTATTCTTAATTCAATTTCGACTTATGGTTGTTTTTCTCATATTTGGCCACATACAAATTTTATTCTTCTGACTTGCTGGATAGATAAAAAAACAAAAGATTTTTTAACACATTGATTGATTTTTGTAGGGGATCAAGAAAAAATACTACAGCGGCTCTTCACCCGTGGCGTCACTTTGTCTATATCACAAAAGGGAAGTCCTCTCAGGAAAACATCATACAAACTGAAATACAACAAAGATGTCCTTTTAACACCCTTCTGTAATGATAGAGGTTCTTTTTATTCTGTGCTTTCGCCATTGAAAGAAAACAAACTTGATCTGCTTACTGAACCTCCTGTTATTAGTTCTTATCAAGGGAGTGTAAGTTATCCATTTATTAAAATGCATGAATTTTTTATTAGTACAAATCATGTATGCAGATAAATATTGAGATAGCTATGGATCTTTGTTGGTACCTGTTAGTTACCTGACTTGATTGCTAGCATCAATAATTTTAAAAAGCTTGTTTTTATTTACAGTTTATTAATCATTTCAGAGTGATCAAAAGAATTGTCAAAAATAAAAAATTGTTTAGGCTGAATGATGAAATATGTTTAAGAGATGAGAGCTGCAGTTTCAGCTGAAAGATCTTCAGTTAGAAACATTCAAATTCAGGGTAATTCTCATTTATTTCTATCATAAAAAAAATTTCCTTCATAATGCTAAGTTTTGAGTCATTATTTATTTAAGCTCTTTTACACACACATTTTATTTTACCATTCAGATGAATAGCTTTATACAGTTTTGTTTTGAATCTTCTTTACTATCCATAAGAATAAACAAATTGTATTTTCTGTAAAAATCAGATATTATAAATTTATTTTTTTCTTGTTAAGTTACAACACATCTAATCTTTCATTGTTTTTCTAGATTATAAATTATAAAACATGTACAAGTTATATATTATAGAACTGATCTCTGTGTACATACTTGAATTCCCTTCTTTATTTATTCCTCTTTTTTTTTTTTTACACAGCTCTGAAAATTTTTAAACTTCAGGAGAGGATTAAAGAATTGCTTCATTTTGAGAGTGCTGGTTTGATGGAATTGCAGGAAGTTAGAACAAAACTCTGTGAGGCAGAAGCATATATAGTTGAGTAAGTGTTGATATCATTAGCAGACTATTTTTTTTTTAAACCAATGCTAGTTTTTTTTTCTTAGTTTTTAATTATTTAATTTTTTTTTTCAGACTGGAAAAAACAATTAATTTTAAAACTTTGTTTCAAGACCAAATAGAAGAAATCTGCTTTCTCTAAAGAGTTGCAGCTGCTCAAAACTGAGGTACTTGTAAATCATCTAAAACATACACTATCAATGTCTTTTCTCTCTTTGAAATACTGTTAAAACTACTGGCGTCATTTGATATACGGAGTGAAAACATCATACCTCAACACACACACACACACACACTATCGGGGTCTTTCTGTTAAAACTACTGGCGTCATTTTGATATACGGAGGAAAACATCACCCCTCAACACACACATACACACACTATTAATGTCTTTTTTCACTCTTTGAAATACTGTTAAAACTACTGGCGTCATTTGATATCCGGAGTGAAAACATCACCCCTCAACACACACACACACACACACCTTATCAACGTCTTTTCTCTCTTTGAAATACTGTTAAAACTGCTAATGCGTCATTTTTGATATACGGAGTGAAAACATCACCCTTCACACACACACACACACTATCAATGTCTTTTTCTCTCTCTCTTTGAAATACTGTTAAAACTACTGGCGTCATTTGATATACGGAGTGAAAACATCACCCCTCAACACACACACACACACACACTATCAATGTCTTTTCTCTCTTTGAAATACTGTTAAAACTACTGGCGTCATTTGATATACGGAGTGAAAACATCACCCCTCAACACACACACACACTAATCAATGTCTTTTCTCTCTTTGAAATACTGTTAAAGATCTACTGGCGTCATTTTGATATACGGAGTGAAAACATCTCCCCTCAACACACACACACACACTATCAATGTCTTTTCTCTCTTGAAATACTGTTAAAACTACTGGCGTCATTTGATATACGGAGGAAAACATCACCCCTCAACACACACACACACACACACACACTATAAATGTTTTTTCTCTGTTAAAACTACTGGAGTCATTTGATATACGGAGTGAAAACATCACCCCTCAACACACACACATACACTATCAATGTCTTTTCTCTCTTTTGAAATACTGTTAAAACTACTGGCGTCATTTGATATACGGAGTGAAAACATCATACCTCAACACACACACACACACACACACTATCAATGTCTTTTCTCTGTTAAAACTACTGGCGTCATTTGGATATACGGAGTGAAAACATCACCCCTCAACACACACATACACACTATTAATGTCTTTTCACTTTGAAATACTGTTAAAACTACTGACAATATTTGATATCCGGAGTGAAAACATCACCCCTCAACACACACACACACACACACACACTATCAATGTCTTTTCTCTCTTTGAAATACTGTTAAAACTTCTGGCGTCATTTGATATAATGGAGTGAAAACATCAATTTTCAACACACACACTATCAATGTCTTTTCTCTCTTGAAATACTGTTAAAACTACTGGCGTCATTTGATATACGGAGTGAAAACATCACCCCTCAACACACACACACACACTATCAATGTCTTTTTCTCCCTTTGAAATACTGTTAAAACTACTGGCGTCATTTGATATAATGAGTGAAAACATCACCCCTCAACACACACACACACACTATCAATGTCTTTTCTCTCTTTGAAATACTGTTAAAACTACTGGCGTCATTTGATATACGGAGTGAAAACATCACCCCTTAACACACACACACACACACTATCAATGTCTTTTCTCTCTTTGAAATACTGTTAAAACTACTAGCGTCATTTGATATACGGAGTGAAAACATCACCCCTCAACACACACACACACTATCAATGTCTTTTCTCTCTTTGAAATACTGTTAAAACTACTGGCGTCATTTGATATACGGAGTGAAAACATCTCCCCTCAACACACACACACACACTATCAATGTCTTTTCTCTCTTTGAAATACTGTTTAAAACTACTGGCGTCATTTGATATACGGGAAAACATCACCCCTCAACACACACACACACACACACACACTATAAATGTTTTTTCTCTGTTAAAACTACTGGAGTCATTTGATATACGGAGTGAAAACATCACCCCTCAACACACACACATACACTATCAATGTCTTTTCTCTCTTTGAAATACTGTTAAAACTACTGGCGTCATTTGATATACGGAGTGAAAACATCATACCTCAACACACACACATACACACTATCAATGTCTTTTCTCTGTTAAAACTACTGGCGTCATTTGATATACGGAGTGAAAACATCACCCCTCAACACACACATACACACACTATTAATGTCTTTTCTCTCTTTGAAATACTGTTAAAACTACGGGCGTCATTTGATATCCGCAGGAAACATCACCCCTCAACACACACACACACACACACCTATCAATGTCTTTTCTCTCTTTGAAATACTGTTAAAACTTCTGGCGTCATTTGATATACGGAGTAGAAAACATACCCCTCAAACACACATACACACCCTACTATCAATGTATTTTCTCTCTTTTGAAATATTTCTTTAAAACACTGGAGTTATTTGATATACGGAGTGAAAACATCACCCCTCAACATTCACACATACACCATCAATGTCTTTTCTCTCTTTGAAATACTGTTAAAACTACTGGCGTCATTTGATATACGGAGTGAAAACATCATACCTCAACACACACACACACACACTATCAATGTCTTTTCGCTGTTATTTAAACTACTGGCGTCATTTGATGTACGGAGTGAAAACATTAACCCTCAACACACACATACACACACTATTAATGTCTTTTTCACTCTTTGAAATACT